>SJYW01055591.1:312166-357772 GCA_006410735.1 Raphicerus campestris | reverse complement strand
CTGTGTCTGACTCTTAGCGACCCTATAGACTCTAGCCCTCCAGTCTCCTCTGTCCAGAATACTGAAGTAGGTTGCCATGCCCTCTTCCAGGAGATCTTCCCAACCCATAGACTGAACCAGCATCTTCTGCATTGCAGGCGGATTATTCACCATTGAGCCATAGGGGAAGCACCCCCATTACAGAAATACCTATGTGTTAGTAACCAGTATGGCCACTCTGTTATTTACTAACTGAATATCCCAGGAGGGGAAGCAAGTTCTGAGCTGCATCCAAGAATCTTACCCATCAAAGTCTGTGCTAGCTTTCAAGACTACTTTAGATACTAAGAATCCCAACAGTATCTGATCTGGCTATTGGGTATACCCAGTTTTTCTTGGACACTCTTCCACTGAGCTTACCATTTGAAACCTTAGTAAGACAAAGAAAACTTACAACCTATAACTTAAATTTTCATACCTGATAGAAGATAAACTCACAATTATAGCCTCAGAGCTAGAGATCTTAGAAAATGACATTATTCTTTCCACTTCTCCCAGGTACTTTTGAAAAGAAATATGCCTGGATCACTTCTTCGCTGTTTACTAATACTACACAAGGTGAATTTCAGGAAGCGGAACTGAAGTATTCTGAGGGGAGAGCTTACCCAAGGCTGAGCCTAAAATCTGCTAATGTGTCTGGTTACATTTTTCAACATCTAAAAGGCCAACAGAGAAAGAAATGGCAACTAACTCCACTATTCTTGCCTGAAGAGTCCCCATGGACAGAGGAGGCTGGTGGGCTACAGTCTATGGGGTTACAAAGAGTTGGACACAACTGAGCAACTGAGCAAACAGCATAAAATTATGAGGTGACAGACTGTAGTGGATAGGAGGATGAGCTTTGAGATATTCCCAATGTAAACCCTAGTGCTATGGACTTGCCGGGGGATCTTTGAGCAAGGGAATCAACTTTGTAATGGATGTAATAATGCCAGGTGAACCTCAAATATGACAGTGTATGTAGCCCTCTCCCTGGCACAAAGAGAATGCAGGTATGTATGGTTCTGAAATATGAGTTAGGCTTTATGTTATTAAAAGAGGGGATAGCTACCTATGTAATGTAGAAGACATACTGGTTCATACGTGATTTTCTTTTTTCCCCTAGGCACTGGCAACTGAACTAGCAGGAAAGCAATGAGAACCTTCAGTGAGAGAGGAAAATGTCCTCAAGCAGAACTTAAGGGTTTTTATTAAGAATACTTTAACATAAGCCCCATGCCCGGGTTTCTTCACCAGCCATGGGCACCCACCAGACTTACTCAGTTCCTAATTCAGGGCAGGTTGTACTTCCTCCCTTAATGGCAGCCCCACTACTCAGGGATCCGCTTTCATCTCTATTGTCTCCACACCTTCCAGCCCTGTTCTAGTGCTAAGGCACTGCCAACATTCCTACTTGCGCAGGTGTGCACGTGTGTGTGTGTGTGTGCAATTTTTAGAACCACTGTGGCCACCTCCAGCCAAGCTGAGTCACCCACCTCAGCTGGCTAAGTGGTTTCCCAATGGACCAGTTTTTTTGTTAATGCTCTGGCTGCAAAAGTGTATAGGTTTTGAGTGATCTGCCCCCAACAGTATTTGCTTCATAGTCTTAGCTATTTTCAGTGAATACTTTTGCCCAACAGGATGTTTTAGGAATGCATATTATACACTGAGTTATGAACCTAGAGACAATAAGGAAAGAGATGTTCTAAATGAACACTCTTTAGAGTAGAACTGACTTCTTTTCCCACAGTCCCAGAAAGGGGATCACATTTACTGACTAAGCTTCACTCAGGTGAATGGAATACTGTTTGGCCTTTTGGATTATGCCTCAGATTTAGCAAAATTGCTAGATAACAATAAAAATGGAAGATCCTGCTTCCATCAATAGCAACAAGGTATACCATTTATTCAACTGCCTCTTATGTTTATGTATCATCTTTTAAACTTACAGCAACCCTATGTGGTACACTTTATAATCCCCATTTGCAGATGAAGAAACTAAGGTAGTCAGTGATACTGACCAAGGATTCTTAGGTGGTCAGGGGCAGGGCTAGAACTTGAATCCTAACATCTAACTACATCTAACTGCAAAGATTCAGCTCTCAAACGCCACCAGTATCGCTTTACTTTTCATTAACCTCTAGAGCCAGTTTAAACTCTAAACTCGATCCAAAAGAAATGCAAGTCACACGAGAATGCTGAAAATTTGTGTTAAAATATATATAAAATGTACCATTTTATAATTGGCATAATTCACTGGTACTAAGTAGTCACTATCACCACTAGCCATTGCCAGAACTGTTTCATCACCCACAAGAGAAACTCCTTACCTTTTAAACACCAAGTTTCCATTCTCCCTACTTCTAGTCCATGGTCACTTCTAATTCTACTTTCTGTCTCTATGAATTTGCCTATTCTAGGTATTTGATGTAAATGGAATCATGCACTATCTGTCCTTTTATGTCTGCCTTATTTGGCTTTCCTGACGGCTCAGAGGTTAAAGCATCTGCCTTCAATATGGGAGACCTGGGTTCGACCCCTGGGTTGGGAAGAGCCTCTGGAGAAGGAAATGGCAACCCATGCTAGTATTCTTGCCTGGAGAATCCCATGGACAGAGGAGCCTGGTAGGTCACCGTCCACAGGGTCGCAAAGAGTTGGACGTGACTGAACGCCTTCACTTTCACTTTTATTTTACTTAGCATATTTTCAAAGTTTCATCCATGCTGCTGCATGTATCAGAATTTCCTTCCTTTTGAGGCTGAAAAATATTTCATTGTATGTATGTATATACCACATTAAATTTATCCATTCATCTTTTGACTGGCATTTGAGTGATTTTATATATGAATTTTTAAATGTTCTGGAGTCTCATTTAAAAGTAAAAAGTGAAGTTACTTTTAATTACATTTTTTATTTAACCTAGTATATCCAACTTATTATCATTTCAACATGTAAAATTATTCAGAGCATAGTTTATGTTATTTGTTACTAAGTTTTCATTAATATCACATCTTAATCTGGTCCAACTATATTTCAAGGGTTCAATAATGACACGAGCATAGGGACTACCAGCTGCTCCAGATATTTACTTGGGGCCCTTCTCTTTAACGATGTTCCTTTGAGTCTGAAACCTTACTGATGTAAACTTACCATCTAGTTTCGATGATATTTAAAGCCCCCTTTTCAACTATCAGTAATTAATGTGCTTCTCTCTAACACTGGATATTGTAAAAAGATAACATAACATGGTCAAGCTTACGTTCAAGACATGTGCACATAAGATAAAGGCAAGGCCGTGTATTATTTATTGCCAAAAAGCGAGGGATACATAATTGCAACTGTATCCAGAGCAAATATAAGGTTCCAAAACTATAGAATTTTTCCTCTGATTTGTGAATTTTTTACACAAAGTTTTATGAAAGGTTAAAAAATCATTTTACTTAAGCATTTAATAGATCATCTTAATTTAAAATAATATAATGACATGGAATCAAATCTCTCTGAAAACCTGGGACAATTACAGGAGGAAGAATTAAGGAGAGGCCCATGAATATCCGTCACTGAGGAAGAAAGGACAACACTTATGAAATGACAGTCTTGTGTAAGCCACACCCCATGTCTAGTACGTACACACATCAGGTTGAATTGTATATCAGTATTTGACTGTTTTTGACTTACAAAACTATCATTTTCAAAAAGTTCAACCTAATGCACCATTTCATCACTGCATGTGATATTAGCAAATTAATCCTTCATGCAAAAGTAAGAGTTCAGGAGAGGTCTGAGGACTGTATACAATGCACATAGGCAGAGAGGAAGGTGAGATTCTTTTGAGAGTATGGAGTCAGATAAAGGGAAGGGAATTAACTTTATAATAACAGCAGTGGCAATGATAATAATAGTCGTCACTGGTTTTTGAGTGCTTATAATGTGGCAAAGCATTTTATATGTATAACCTTGTTGAACACTTATCACAAGTTTGTAGGAAAGATATTCTCATTTTCATTTGGAAACAAAGACGCTGAGACTCGAGAAAGACATTTTTGTTGTTGTGGTTCAGTCACTCAGCCGTGCCCAACTCTTTGTGACCACATGGACTGCAGCAAGCCAGGCTTCCCTGTCCTTCATCTCCCGGAGCTTGCTCACACTCATGTCCATTGAATTGGTGATGCCATCCAATCTTCTTATCCTCTGCTGTCCCTTTCTTCTCCTTCATTCAATCTTTCCCAGCATCAGGGTCTTTTCTGACAAATAACTTATTCATCTCTCGAGTTGATCAAAATTACTATGTTATTTCTGACTCCAAAGCACTCAACAACCATCCATGTTTGCCAGGGACCGAGGGGTTCCTAGAGCCTGACTTTTCATTTTAAAACAGGGACAGTCTTGAGCAAATGGGAACAAGTTAGGCACCCTAATGCCAGAGTTCTAATATTCTGTTATGGCAACTTGGGGCCCTTGCCCACTATTTTAAAGAGATCTTTTCATTAGGTACAGAATATAGGTGGCAGACAGTAATGTTTTTCCATTTTTTAATCTTTTTCATTGTTAATGTGAGCCAGAAAGAACATTTTCCTAAGCTAGGTAATAGTTGAAACAAATGCCCACAAGTGTGGGCATTCGCCCATGACGTTGGGTACAATATTTAATAGTGGTGATTCATGGACTGTTTCACTTTAGTCTCGATGCCAGGAGTTCTTAACCTGGGGTAGATGGTGGGGGGCATCTGAGAAATTATAACACTATTTTCATTAACTTCTAATTGAAATTCAGCATTTGCTTCAATTATGACTGCAAAGAATCAACCACAAAATTATTAGCTGTACCTGTGACTTTATCACTTATATAAATTGTATATGTTTTCATATCATACTATAGCTATTGAGATACACGATTTAAACTCATTACCACTTTAAAATTACAGTAATTATCAAGTCTACTGCAGCTCTGATATTTAATATATTAATACATGAATTACTGCTGTTTTGAAAAAAATATTTTGACAAATGCATTTCAATATAATTAGTTTGCTTTGCAATTTTATGCTCATTTTTACACAATTTAAAACATTTTGAGAAAGAATCTATGCCCCCAAAGAGAATAAGAACCCATGTTCTAAACCTAGGGGTGACAGACATACTTCTGTAAATCAACATCAACACTTTTTCTCCACTCCTGACACCACGTCACCGCATCACCAATCCACTGCTTCCATAGAGGAGCTAACCATCCTGTGTGCCTGACTTTCAAGATCTAATCTAAGGCTGCCTATCAGGTTCTAATCTAATCCTGTTCAACTGGAGGATTTGGGCTACAATCGACTAAATTTAGAAAATAAACATATTCACCAGCTAGGAAGTGCGGGACTGGGCTTTAAGCCTTAGAAGGAAGTAGGCTCCCTTAACTCAGTGCAGCCCACCCATTCTTTCACAGGCATTTTTCTTCCCTGGTCAATTGTGAGAGTCTCTGTGAATAACATGTCTGGATTAGTTTGCTGAACAATTGCCTCGTTTTAGTTAGCCTCTGATTGTCCTTGCTTTTGTGAGTCAAAAATCCTTAATCTTATTTGAATGAAATTTAATTCCCTAGAGAGCTGAGTCTTTAGTCTCTTAGTTTTATAAAGTGAGTGCTTAGAGAAAATGTAGGAGAGCTGACATGGGACTCCTTTAAAGCTAGGTCAACCTCCTAAGAAAATAATTAGATAAATGTGCACTCCAGTTGGGGAGAGAAGGAGGAAAAGAATTTCTCCACAAATTGCTTTTAGAACATTTAAGTGGAACTGAATCTTATTGTCAAGAGCCAGACAGCTCTCAGGAGGTCATTTGATCCAGTCCCCTGTTGCTGGACCAGGGCACATATGCGAAAATCTAGCCCAAAGTTAAAAAAACTTTATAGAAGAGAACAGATATTGTACCTAAGCAGGTCCTGCCAGGTAGGTGGGAGGAGGTTGCTGATTGAAAAGAATATTTATAATAAACCATATGGTAACATGAGCTCATTAATTATTTAATTAATGAAACATATATTTATTGAGCCCCTAACATACATCAGAGACTGTCCTGGGCACCTAAGACATATCTGTGAGGTTACATTTTAGTGGGTGGCAGGAAAACACACAATAAACCTAATAAGAATATGATAATGTGTGTTGCAAAGAGAGAGGTACACTGAAAACAGAAAAAAAATTAGAGCAGGGAATAAAAATGGAAGTACTGAAGTGCTGGTAGAGAAGGGATACCTTTGTAAACTTGTAAATACAAATGAGTTAATACATGTTAAGAGCTTAGATAGCATATTCAAAAGCAGAGACATTACTTTGCCAACTAAGGTCCATCTAGTCAAGGCTATGGTTTTTCCTATGGTCACGTACGGATGTGAGAGTTGGACTACGAAGAAGGCTGAGCACCGAAGAATTGATGCTTTTGAACTGTGCTGTTGGAGAAGACTCTTGAGAGTCCCTTGGACTGCAAGGAGATCCAACTAATCCATTCTGAGGAGATCAGCCCTGGGATTTCTTTGGAAGGAAGGATGCTAAAGCTGAAACTCCAGTACTCTGGCCACCTCATGTGAAGAGTTGACTCATTGGAAAAGACTCTGATACTGGGAGGGATTGGGGGCAGGAGGAGAAGGGGACAACGACAGAGGATGAGATGGCTGGATGGCATCACTGACTCAATGGACATGAGTCTGAGTGAACTCCAGGAGTTGGTAATGGACAGGGAGGCCTGGCATGCTGCGATTCATGGGGTCGCAAAGATCAGACACAACTGAGAGACTGAAATGAACTGAAGAGCTTAGAATGAGGCCTAGTAGGATGTCTTCAATAAATTATATGAATATAAAATATGCATTAAATATACCATATATATTTAGTAATATATAATATATTATGCTATATACATTATATATGTATATATATATGTCATTTTGGTTACTATCATATTAGATGGGCTTGTTTGGGTACAAGAAACAGAAATAAACTTTACTTAAGTTAAGCAAAACAGGAATTTTATTAGAAGGGTGGTGAGGGTGCCTTTGAAGAACCTCTCAGTATTAGCTGAGAACCTGATGCCTGCAGAGAACACTTCGTAGTGTCACCTGCCCAGATCTTGAAAGATGGGGAGAGCAAAGGAGAAGGTCATCTCAGAAAGGAAACTGGTTAAAAAATGAAGCATTCAGACTGAAAGACAGTGTCATTCTAGTTAATAATCTGACAGAGTTCTGTAAGATAGATTTGGTTTCCAAAGTAGGTACTAGAGGAGAGTGTTACACTTTCCCAATATGAGTCACAGACCAATATGATGTCAAATTTAGGGGATGGGTTTTAATTTCGCAGCATATAAAGTATACTAGGGCTTCCCAGGTGGCGCTAGTGGTAAAGAACCTGCCTAAAGATGCAGGAGATTTAAGAGACATGGGTTAGATCCCTGGGTTGGGAAGATCCCCTGGAAAAGGGGATGGTAATCTACTCCAGTATTCTTGCCTGGAGAATCCCATGGACAGAGGAGCCTGGCGGGCTACAGTCCACAGGGTCGCAAAGAACTGGACACGACTAAAATGACTTAGCATGCACACAATATATACTACGACTTTCCTATCTAAAAAATTACCAAATCACAACCATGGTCAGTTCACACTTGGAAGCCTATAGATGGATTATGGATATACAGGTCATCTCTGAGGAGGGAATTCTTGTCCCAAAGGTGGTCAGTGGGGTAATAGATGAAGTGAAACCAAACTATATATGTTGTCTTGACTTTGGATCATCTCTTTTCAAAAGAAACAAAATCAATGTTGGCTAAAACAACTTTCCCTGCCCTTGGTTTCCCTACTCATCATCACTTCTTGCTGCCTTAGTTTAGACTTGTCCATGTGCTTATAGCTCTGATGCAAGAACTTGTCTGCTACCCAGAGGAAACCTGAGTGCCTTCAAGCTGAGAGGTACAGGGGTCTCTGTGGGCTACTGAAACTGGCTGTAGTGCATCTAAGAGCATAACTACCAGTTCAGTGTGATTTTCCAAAACTTTCTGAGACATAATAATTAAAAACACAATAATTCTACTTGAGTAATTCAAACACTTGATTTGTCCCTGTGAATTTCTCCCAGCACATAGAGAGGCTCGGATCTATGCGACACTATCCCTGTCTGCATACTTTACTTCCAATCTCTAGGCAGAGAAATTTCCTTTTCCTTGTAGAGCTTCTTTTTAGACAGAAATCTCCCTTTTTCAATGAATCATGCTTATTTTGGATGTCAGCATGTTGCAGGTGTGTGAAGATTTAAAGGAAGGATTGGAGTCTGAGATATAAATGATTTGGGTTTTAAATATGGTAGGCCAGAGAGACTTATATTTTTATGACCAAATGGAATAGTAATATATTTAGACATGTGGTATTCACATTATGTCTCATTTTCTTCAATGTTGTTGGCAGGAAAGCCATAGCAAGAGAAATGGCTTTCTTTTCCCTTGTGGTTATCTGAAGCAGTGGAGAGTCACCAACCAACATTTGGTTCTTACATTGATCCTCTCTGCTCAGGATAAAGAATCACAGGCCACCAGCTAACAATAGGATGGTAGAAACCATCAAGGGTTGGGGAATTTAAAACTATTCAAATGCCAACTCATTACCTCCCTAGACCTTACCATTTTTAGGAAGTACCTAGAAAGAGATAATACTATAATAATCTTATAGAAGGAAAAATCTGAGCCAGAGCATTGGGGGTCTACTCCAAGTATGAGGATCCAGTTTCCCTCTGAACCCCTTAAAGAATTCAGAACCACAGTGGAAAATAAAGGTAACACAAAACAATGTTCGCTGAAGTGCAATATTTGCCTACATCGGTAGGTAAAGTTCTTTGACCAGATGTTGGTACCAGGCACTGTTCCAAGCACTTTACATTACTAACTTATCTAAAAATTTCACAATAACAGTTAAGAATTAGGCACAGAAGAGGAATCTGAGCACAGAGATGTTCAATGTTTGCCTATCATCACAAAGCTAGCAATTTGCAAAGCTGGGATTTGAACCCAGGTTTTCTGGCTCCCAGGACTATGCTCCCAGCTACCATACCTATCAGTTTCACATGTATCTATCAATGTATATTTGAAACCAAAAGGTAACAAGCTGTTATTACTCTGGATAAGCATAAAGTATAGAAGATGCTGCTAGTCCATTTGGTGTAGATATGATACCCAAATGTGCTCGTAAATAAGTCAAGCCTTCAGTGACAATACCTTCTATCATATCACATTGGAAGGATGGGTATGAGATATCTTATGCTATTAAATTAAAACCAATGTACCTATATTAAATTACAGATTTATTTTAAATTTACAAATTTATACAGGTATTCTGAATATCTGTGTATATGGCTTTATTCTTTTCAGGTTATATTTCATGATATTTTTCTCCAAAGGGCAAAAACTTTGAATGCTATGTTTGAATGATTAATTTTGGGAAACATTGATGCTAGTCCAAATCTGTTTTAAAAGTGAAAAATTTAAAGCCTAGGTTCCTAAAGGAACCTGCGAAAAGTAACACAGTTAATGTCAACAATGGTTAATGTTTTTTGAGCTCTTGCTATGTATCAGGTACCATTTTAATTGTTGTTATAAGGCTTATAGGTTTAAATTTAATTAAAACTTGTAAGGTAAATAGTATTGTTATTATCTCCATTTTACAGATAAGGAAATACAGGCTTAGAGATAATGTTTAATCTGTCCTAAAAGGCAATATGGCTGTAAGAGTTAGAACTAGGATTGGAATCTCAGTCTTTCTAACTCCAAAGCCCAGGTGTCATCTGTGCAACTATATTTCCATTCATAAAGTGTTAACAGTTAATTACAAAGCAAATCGTTTTCTATAGTTCTTTCAACATTACATGGCCTCCCACTGCCTCTGTTTACTGAGATTAGCTGCCATAAAATATAACTTTAGATGTAAAAAGTGGAAGGTATGATGCTGACATGTACCCTCTCCTCAGAAATAATTACTTGAAAAGTTTCAAAATGAATGCCTTTCACAGCAGAAAGCTATTATCATATCTGTCACAGCAGCAAATGTTCTTCNCTCTTAGTTTTATAAAGTGAGTGCTTAGAGAAAATGTAGGAGAGCTGACATGGGACTCCTTTAAAGCTAGGTCAACCTCCTAAGAAAATAATTAGATAAATGTGCACTCCAGTTGGGGAGAGAAGGAGGAAAAGAATTTCTCCACAAATTGCTTTTAGAACATTTAAGTGGAACTGAATCTTATTGTCAAGAGCCAGACAGCTCTCAGGAGGTCATTTGATCCAGTCCCCTGTTGCTGGACCAGGGCACATATGCGAAAATCTAGCCCAAAGTTAAAAAAACTTTATAGAAGAGAACAGATATTGTACCTAAGCAGGTCCTGCCAGGTAGGTGGGAGGAGGTTGCTGATTGAAAAGAATATTTATAATAAACCATATGGTAACATGAGCTCATTAATTATTTAATTAATGAAACATATATTTATTGAGCCCCTAACATACATCAGAGACTGTCCTGGGCACCTAAGACATATCTGTGAGGTTACATTTTAGTGGGTGGCAGGAAAACACACAATAAACCTAATAAGAATATGATAATGTGTGTTGCAAAGAGAGAGGTACACTGAAAACAGAAAAAAAATTAGAGCAGGGAATAAAAATGGAAGTACTGAAGTGCTGGTAGAGAAGGGATACCTTTGTAAACTTGTAAATACAAATGAGTTAATACATGTTAAGAGCTTAGATAGCATATTCAAAAGCAGAGACATTACTTTGCCAACTAAGGTCCATCTAGTCAAGGCTATGGTTTTTCCTATGGTCACGTACGGATGTGAGAGTTGGACTACGAAGAAGGCTGAGCACCGAAGAATTGATGCTTTTGAACTGTGCTGTTGGAGAAGACTCTTGAGAGTCCCTTGGACTGCAAGGAGATCCAACTAATCCATTCTGAGGAGATCAGCCCTGGGATTTCTTTGGAAGGAAGGATGCTAAAGCTGAAACTCCAGTACTCTGGCCACCTCATGTGAAGAGTTGACTCATTGGAAAAGACTCTGATACTGGGAGGGATTGGGGGCAGGAGGAGAAGGGGACAACGACAGAGGATGAGATGGCTGGATGGCATCACTGACTCAATGGACATGAGTCTGAGTGAACTCCAGGAGTTGGTAATGGACAGGGAGGCCTGGCATGCTGCGATTCATGGGGTCGCAAAGATCAGACACAACTGAGAGACTGAAATGAACTGAAGAGCTTAGAATGAGGCCTAGTAGGATGTCTTCAATAAATTATATGAATATAAAATATGCATTAAATATACCATATATATTTAGTAATATATAATATATTATGCTATATACATTATATATGTATATATATATGTCATTTTGGTTACTATCATATTAGATGGGCTTGTTTGGGTACAAGAAACAGAAATAAACTTTACTTAAGTTAAGCAAAACAGGAATTTTATTAGAAGGGTGGTGAGGGTGCCTTTGAAGAACCTCTCAGTATTAGCTGAGAACCTGATGCCTGCAGAGAACACTTCGTAGTGTCACCTGCCCAGATCTTGAAAGATGGGGAGAGCAAAGGAGAAGGTCATCTCAGAAAGGAAACTGGTTAAAAAATGAAGCATTCAGACTGAAAGACAGTGTCATTCTAGTTAATAATCTGACAGAGTTCTGTAAGATAGATTTGGTTTCCAAAGTAGGTACTAGAGGAGAGTGTTACACTTTCCCAATATGAGTCACAGACCAATATGATGTCAAATTTAGGGGATGGGTTTTAATTTCGCAGCATATAAAGTATACTAGGGCTTCCCAGGTGGCGCTAGTGGTAAAGAACCTGCCTAAAGATGCAGGAGATTTAAGAGACATGGGTTAGATCCCTGGGTTGGGAAGATCCCCTGGAAAAGGGGATGGTAATCCACTCCAGTATTCTTGCCTGGAGAATCCCATGGACAGAGGAGCCTGGCGGGCTACAGTCCATCAGTCCATATTTATAATAAACCATATGGTAACATGAGCTCATTAATTATTTAATTAATGAAACATATATTTATTGAGCCCCTAACATACATCAATTGGACACGACTAAAATGACTTAGCATGCACACAATATATACTATGACTTTCCTATCTAAAAAATTACCAAATCACAACCATGGTCAGTTCACACTTGGAAGCCTATAGATGGATTATGGATATACAGGTCATCTCTGAGGAGGGAATTCTTGTCCCAAAGGTGGTCAGTGGGGTAATAGATGAAGTGAAACCAAACTATATATGTTGTCTTGACTTTGGATCATCTCTTTTCAAAAGAAACAAAATCAATGTTGGCTAAAACAACTTTCCCTGCCCTTGGTTTCCCTACTCATCATCACTTCTTGCTGCCTTAGTTTAGACTTGTCCATGTGCTTATAGCTCTGATGCAAGAACTTGTCTGCTACCCAGAGGAAACCTGAGTGCCTTCAAGCTGAGAGGTACAGGGGTCTCTGTGGGCTATTGAAACTGGCTGTAGTGCATCTAAGAGCATAACTACCAGTTCAGTGTGATTTTCCAAAACTTTCTGAGACATAATAATTAAAAACACAATAATTCTACTTGAGTAATTCAAACACTTGATTTGTCCCTGTGAATTTCTCCCAGCACATAGAGAGGCTCGGATCTATGCGACACTATCCCTGTCTGCATACTTTACTTCCAATCTCTAGGCAGAGAAATTCCCTTTTCCTTGTAGAGCTTCTTTTTAGACAGAAATCTCCCTTTTTCAATGAATCATGCTTATTTTGGATGTCAGCATGTTGCAGGTGTGTGAAGATTTAAAGGAAGGATTGGAGTCTGAGATATAAATGATTTGGGTTTTAAATATGGTAGGCCAGAGAGACTTATATTTTTATGACCAAATGGAATAGTAATATATTTAGACATGTGGTATTCACATTATGTCTCATTTTCTTCAATGTTGTTGGCAGGAAAGCCATAGCAAGAGAAATGGCTTTCTTTTCCCTTGTGGTTATCTGAAGCAGTGGAGAGTCACCAACCAACATTTGGTTCTTACATTGATCCTCTCTGCTCAGGATAAAGAATCACAGGCCACCAGCTAACAATAGGATGGTAGAAACCATCAAGGGTTGGGGAATTTAAAACTATTCAAATGCCAACTCATTACCTCCCTAGACCTTACCATTTTTAGGAAGTACCTAGAAAGAGGTAATACTATAATAATCTTATAGAAGGAAAAATCTGAGCCAGAGCATTGGGGGTCTACTCCAAGTATGAGGATCCAGTTTCCCTCTGAACCCCTTAAAGAATTCAGAACCACAGTGGAAAATAAAGGTAACACAAAACAATGTTCGCTGAAGTGCAATATTTGCCTACATCGGTAGGTAAAGTTCTTTGACCAGATGTTGGTAACAGGCACTGTTCCAAGCACTTTACATTACTAACTTATCTAAAAATTTCACAATAACAGTTAAGAATTAGGCACAGAAGAGGAATCTGAGCACAGAGATGTTCAATGTTTGCCTATCATCACAAAGCTAGCAATTTGCAAAGCTGGGATTTGAACCCAGGTTTTCTGGCTCCCAGGACTATGCTCCCAGCTACCATACCTATCAGTTTCACATGTATCTATCAATGTATATTTGAAACCAAAAGGTAACAAGCTGTTATTACTCTGGATAAGCATAAAGTATAGAAGATGCTGCTAGTCCATTTGGTGTAGATATGATACCCAAATGTGCTCGTAAATAAGTCAAGCCTTCAGTGACAATACCTTCTATCATATCACATTGGAAGGATGGGTATGAGATATCTTATGCTATTAAATTAAAACCAATGTACCTATATTAAATTACAGATTTATTTTAAATTTACAAATTTATACAGGTATTCTGAATATCTGTGTATATGGCTTTATTCTTTTCAGGTTATATTTCATGATATTTTTCTCCAAAGGGCAAAAACTTTGAATGCTATGTTTGAATGATTAATTTTGGGAAACATTGATGCTAGTCCAAATCTGTTTTAAAAGTGAAAAATTTAAAGCCTAGGTTCCTAAAGGAACCTGCGAAAAGTAACACAGTTAATGTCAACAATGGTTAATGTTTTTTGAGCTCTTGCTATGTATCAGGTACCATTTTAATTGTTGTTATAAGGCTTATAGGTTTAAATTTAATTAAAACTTGTAAGGTAAATAGTATTGTTATTATCTCCATTTTACAGATAAGGAAATACAGGCTTAGAGATAATGTTTAATCTGTCCTAAAAGGCAATATGGCTGTAAGAGTTAGAACTAGGATTGGAATCTCAGTCTTTCTAACTCCAAAGCCCAGGTGTCATCTGTGCAACTATATTTCCATTCATAAAGTGTTAACAGTTAATTACAAAGCAAATCGTTTTCTATAGTTCTTTCAACATTACATGGCCTCCCACTGCCTCTGTTTACTGAGATTAGCTGCCATAAAATATAACTTTAGATGTAAAAAGTGGAAGGTATGATGCTGACATGTACCCTCTCCTCAGAAATAATTACTTGAAAAGTTTCAAAATGAATGCCTTTCACAGCAGAAAGCTATTATCATATCTGTCACAGCAGCAAATGTTCTTCATTTTAATATGATTGAAATAATGCCATTAGATTACAATTAATGGTACATTCACAAAAGTTTTGTAAGACCATGATATTTCATAACAATATGATGTAACATGTTAAGGACCAGCCAAGTATAATTTAACTTCTCCCAGAATTCTCCTTCTCTACCTTCTCTTGCTCCAATCATTTTGTTTTGTATTTTTAAATTTTACTAGGCACTGATATTACTTCAATAACAAACCATAGCCTTTAGGTAAGTCTTTCATCAGAAAGACAATCTCAAGGTTTCCTTTATAAACAACATGTTGATTCACTGCCACTCTTTGGTGATGATAAAATGAAGCCATGTTAATAACATTCTGCTCACACTGCCAGTAGAAGACAGTGGCTTCAGAAGAAATAAAGACTGATGTGCATTTGTGCTTGGTCATGGGCAACTTTTTGCGACTCCAAGGACTGCAGCCCTTGAAGGCTATAAAGACTGACGTGCACGTGTGCTTGACTGGGGGCAACTCTTTGTGACTCCATGGACTGTAGCCTGCCAGGATCCTCTATCCATGGGATTCTCCAGGCAAGAATACTGGAGTAGGTTGCCATGCCCTCCTCCAGGGGAGCTTCCTGACTCAGGGCTCCAACCCTTGTATTGCAGGTGGATTCTTTACTATGGAGACACCTGGGAAGCCATTAAGCCTGATATTCTTTTTTTTTTTTTTTTAAGTGGAGCCCAAATGAAGCAAAGCTGCCACATAAACCAGAGAAAACCTACTCTATGGAGACTAATGAATTCCCCTATCATTACAGACATAAGAGCTAAGAGTGATTTCCATTTTACAAACTCAGGAAACTAAGGTCACAGAATCCACAGGGAGTGGAACCCAGTGAGCACACATGTCCACACCCGTCTGCTAGTGAAGGTACTGGTTTGCCATCATTCTGTGCTCAGGCAGGAGGAAACCTGGCAGTGCACAGGGAGTCCTTGGAACACACATGATCCTGATGATGATCCTCTCTCATTATTTCAGTTTCCTGAACACTTTTCCTGTGATTAAGGAACTGAATTAATTATTGACAAGGTGGCTGGCCAGCACAGACCAAAAATCACACTCGTGTGGGATGTGTTCCCTCTAAGTAGAGCACTGGGAAAGCATGCAGTATTGTTTTGCTCTTCCTCTGAGAAAGGGCTTGACAATTGGTCAGTGTCCAGCAGCCTGGTCTTTGGACGTAAATAATCATTTCTCCAGGGAAGGCTCTACCTAGGTCATCTGATCTGTTTTCCCCACAAAGTGTATTGCACTGACAAGGCTATCATCCCAAGGAAGAAAGTAGAAATCTCATAATAAAACATTTTCATCAGTGAATCCTGGGAAGGGCCACAGTTCCAGGAAGGACTATTTATTCCAAGCACTGGAATGGATTTAACAATGTCCAGTCATAAAGTAGACGGCCTCCAAGAAAAAGAAACATTCTTACACTGTTGGTAGGAATGTAAACTGGTACAGCCACTATGGAAAATTATATGGAGGTTTCTCAAATGACTAAAAACAGAGTTACCATATGAGCCAGTGATCCCACTCCTGGGCATATATCCATATAAAACTCTAATTCGAAAAGACAAATGTACCTCATTGTTCACAGCAGCACTATTTACAATAGCCAAGACATGGAAAAAGCCTAAATGTCCATCAACAGAGGAGCACATAAAGAGATGTGGTACATATATACCATGGAATATTGCTCAGCCATAAATAAGAATGAATAATGCCATTTATTATTAATTAATAATAAATTATTAATCCATGGATGGACCTAGAGATCATATTAAATGAAGTGAGTCAGACAGAAGAAGACAGATAGCATATAATGTCACTTGTATGTGGAATCTAAAATAAGACTATGTAACAGAAATAGACTCAGATATAGAAATAGACTTGCCTGTTACTGTCTGTTTCCATCACTAAACTGAAATTCACTGAAGGTAGGAATGGCCTCCGGTCTATAGTAGCCTCTTCAGTAACTAGAATAATGCCAGGCATGTAGGAGATGCTCAGTAATATCTGTAATTTTTATTCATGAAACCAGTCATAAATACAGAGTATATAACTGTCATTCTTCGGCAATAGAAGTATGCTGCATTAAAGAGGAAGGAGTATTATATAATGGGAAGGGTTATCAAAGTGACTTTATTATCAGCACGATCTTTTTTATTCTTTCTCTTCCATTAAATAGCATTGACAAATCCCTCCTTTCCAGACCTTAAGCCTACTGATATACTATCTTCCCCGATGTACTATCAAACCCCTCTACTCTTTCCTCGCCATTTACGTCTCCTCCTGTTGGTTTTTCTAATCTGACCGTATCATTCCCCAGCTTAAAACATATCCATTACATGCCAGTGCCCTTAGGACAAAGGCAACTAACATGACTTGGAAAACATTTTGCAATCCTATCTGTGCTCAGATCTTGAGCTTCACTGCTTGTCCCTCACTGGTCTATCTGTCCATCTTTTCTCTGGATTCCTGCAATCACCGTGTTCTCTCTTGCCTTTGGGCCTTTTCTCCATGCCTCACCCCTCTGCCTGGAACACACCCTCTTCCAGTTCACCAAACTAACACATGTTCATCTTTCAGCTTTGAAGATGATGTTACTTCCTTCTGGAAGCTTTGCCAACCACAACACCTTTTTAGTATCTTTCCTGCCCCTTCGTCCTTAAGTTGTGTTAGATTCTTTGAGACCCTATGGACTGTAGCCTGGCCAGGCTCCTCTGTCCATGAGATTCTCCAGGCAAGAATACTAGAGTGGGTTGCCATTTCCTTCTCCAGGGGATCTTCCCAACCAGGGACTGAACCTGTCTCTTGCATCTCCTGCATTGACAGGTGGGTTCTTTACCACTGAGGCACCTGTGTAGCCATTTACTAATTACTGCAACCACCAGTCTACACTCTTATCCCAGCTTCCTAGTTTGCCTCCCCCATCAGGTGTATTTGTCTCACATACTCTTATTCCCCTAGAATTCAGCACTATGCTTGATACTTCTTGTCATTTAGTAATTNCCAGTCTACACTCTTATCCCAGCTTCCTAGTTTGCCTCCCCCATCAGGTGTATTTGTCTCACATACTCTTATTCCCCTAGAATTCAGCACTATGCTTGATACTTCTTGTCATTTAGCAATTTAAAAAAATAAGACAAAATAAAGGGATCCTTATGGCATGGTTTTAAAGGAAATCTCTGTGTTGATACTTGGGAACTTTTGCCAGTTGTCAAAGTGTCTAATAAGCCCTCCATGCCCAGAATCACTTTGGCCCTCTCTCCTTTTTGAATGATTACCAAGAGGCACTGTCATCCCCTGGGGAGGCTTAGTCCCAGACTCAACCATTTAGAGTGTAATATAAGAAGTCCTTTTCTGGAAGCAACATTGTGCGTGGTGGTACCTTTCAGCACAGTGAAAACTCGAAAAAGAGGGTGGTCTCAGCCAAGGGTCAAATTGCAGATACAATGCTTTATGTATTTGGCAGTGCTCTAGAGACAAATACATAATCACACAGGCATGCGATCTGGTTGGAAAATTCAGGCCAGATAGAATGACATGGGTAGAAAAGCACACACACAAACACGTAACAATGAGCACTCTCATTTGTAAAAACCACATTAATGGATGGCAGCTCCCTACCTCTGAAGTGATTTATAAATTAAAATAATTGCCTCTTTGAACTGTGCAGATATTAATTGACCTATCACTAATGTACATACAGTCTCTAAACCATCCAAACATTACCTAAACATTTTATTCCCTTTATTCTGGAAACCCCAAAACCCACAAAAATAGGCTCTTTGTTCTGGTGCCAAGGGTCATAAAGGAAAAGCCATCATCTTTGATGACTTTGCAATTCTTCTTCTAGTTCTTCATCAAATTAATCTGAGTGAAATTAGTGAGCACTCTTGAGATTGAATAAGTCTTCCTATTCCCCTCCCCTTTTTACAATCTCATCCCAAACACATGGATCCATTTCTGGCTCAAATTTCTGGTAACGAGAGCAAGGCAATTCATTATTTTTTTAAATTAATTTTAGCTTTGGGTACATATCCTAAATCACTCCAGGTTGTGGGCGCCTGACATTTCCTTCCTACGTAAAATGAGAGAGAAACTAAATTGGCTGAGGCCCAGACACACATGGACTTATGACAAGCTTGCTAGGGGTTCATTCTGGAAGGGTGATCTTGACCTAAATTGAAAGGCAGGCAGAAAAGCACAGCAGTTAGGACAGGAGTCTTAGGGCAGTGGTTACAAACCCGGGCTGATTTTATTTCCCCAGTGAAAATCTGACAATGTCTGGAGACATTTAGGGTTGTTGCAACTTGTTGAGAGGGAGGTACTGCTGGCATCTGATGTGTGGAAGTCAAAGATGCTGTTAAACATCCTACAATGCCCAGGACAGCCCCCTACCCCGACTCAAAGGATTATCCAGTCCAAAATGTCAGTAGTGCTGAGGCTGAGCAACTCTACCCTAGAAGCTGTGATAGTTGAATTCACATCCCAGCTTTGCTTTTTTATGGCAGTGTGATCTTGAGAAAGTTTCTTGATTTCTATGAGCCTTAGAAATTTCTCTTCTGTCAAATGAATATAATGATAAAGTATCTACATGGATAGCATTTTGTCAAGCCTGGCATTTGTAAAGGTTTAAAAACATTATATTCTATTTTAACTGGAGTGAGGGATCAAACCCAGGTCTCTTGCATTGTGGGCAGATTCTTTACCAGCTGAGCCACTAGGGAAGCCTAAGAATACTGGAGTAGGTAGCCTACCCCNTAAAAAAATAAGACAAAATAAAGGGATCCTTATGGCATGGTTTTAAAGGAAATCTCTGTGTTGATACTTGGGAACTTTTGCCAGTTGTCAAAGTGTCTAATAAGCCCTCCATGCCCAGAATCACTTTGGCCCTCTCTCCTTTTTGAATGATTACCAAGAGGCACTGTCATCCCCTGGGGAGGCTTAGTCCCAGACTCAACCATTTAGAGTGTAATATAAGAAGTCCTTTTCTGGAAGCAACATTGTGCATGGTGGTACCTTTCAGCACAGTGAAAACTCGAAAAAGAGGGTGGTCTCAGCCAAGGGTCAAATTGCAGATACAATGCTTTATGTATTTGGCAGTGCTCTAGAGACAAATACATAATGACACAGGCATGCGATCTGGTTGGAAAATTCAGGCCAGATAGAATGACATGGGTAGAAAAGCACACACACAAACACGTAACAATGAGCACTCTCATTTGTAAAAACCACATTAATGGATGGCAGCTCCCTACCTCTGAAGTGATTTATAAATTAAAATAATTGCCTCTTTGAACTGTGCAGATATTAATTGACCTATCACTAATGTACATACAGTCTCTAAACCATCCAAACATTACCTAAACATTTTATTCCCTTTATTCTGGAAACCCCAAAACCCACAAAAATAGGCTCTTTGTTCTGGTGCCAAGGGTCATAAAGGAAAAGCCATCATCTTTGATGACTTTGCAATTCTTCTTCTAGTTCTTCATCAAATTAATCTGAGTGAAATTAGTGAGCACTCTGAGATTGAATAAGTCTTCCTATTCCCCTCCCCTTTTTACAATCTCATCCCAAACACATGGATCCATTTCTGGCTCAAATTTCTGGTAACGAGAGCAAGGCAATTCATTATTTTTTTTAATTAATTTTAGCTTTGGGTACATATCCTAAATCACTCCAGGTTGTGGGCGCCTGACATTTCCTTCCTACGTAAAATGAGAGAGAAACTAAATTGGCTGAGGCCCAGACACACA
Organism: Raphicerus campestris; assembly: GCA_006410735.1. Lineage (NCBI taxonomy): Eukaryota > Metazoa > Chordata > Mammalia > Artiodactyla > Bovidae > Raphicerus > Raphicerus campestris. The sequence continues at coordinate 337,351 of SJYW01055591.1, read as the reverse complement.
TGGACTTATGACAAGCTTGCTAGGGGTTCATTCTGGAAGGGTGATCTTGACCTAAATTGAAAGGCAGGCAGAAAAGCACAGCAGTTAGGACAGGAGTCTTAGGGCAGTGGTTACAAACCCGGGCTGATTTTATTTCCCCAGTGAAAATCTGACAATGTCTGGAGACATTTAGGGTTGTTGCAACTTGTTGAGAGGGAGGTACTGCTGGCATCTGATGTGTGGAAGTCAAAGATGCTGTTAAACATCCTACAATGCCCAGGACAGCCCCCTACCCCGACTCAAAGGATTATCCAGTCCAAAATGTCAGTAGTGCTGAGGCTGAGCAACTCTACCCTAGAAGCTGTGATAGTTGAATTCACATCCCAGCTTTGCTTTTTTATGGCAGTGTGATCTTGAGAAAGTTTCTTGATTTCTATGAGCCTTAGAAATTTCTCTTCTGTCAAATGAATATAATGATAAAGTATCTACATGGATAGCATTTTGTCAAGCCTGGCATTTGTAAAGGTTTAAAAACATTATATTCTATTTTAACTGGAGTGAGGGATCAAACCCAGGTCTCTTGCATTGTGGGCAGATTCTTTACCAGCTGAGCCACTAGGGAAGCCTAAGAATACTGGAGTAGGTAGCCTACCCCCTCTCCAGGGGATGTTTCCGACCCAAGAATTGAACCACGGTCTCCTGCATTGCAGGTGGATTCTTTAGCAGCTGAGCTAACAGGGAAGCCCCAATTCACTGATTACTGTATTTCAAATGGAAATACAAATTGCCAAAACTTGGGCAGGGGGTAACTGCCAACTTTCAAATATTAGTTCCAAGCGCATACTTTATTTTCTCTTTATATTGATACACAACGGAAGGATAAAACATGCATAATCTTATTTAGAAAATAGATTTGGCAACAACTGACTTTTATTTGGTGTGATTAAGTGATGCTAATTTCCAAATCTCAAAAATTCATTCTGTTTTGATTTAGGGAACAGAAAAGGATGCATTATGAAGATATACCTTTTTCAGCATCTCTACAGACCCATAGTTTCTAAGCCAGAAATACAATAATATTTGCTTTAATTCATAGAGGTTTAAAAAAAAACAAACAGAAAAACCTCAGTTTTCCAGTGAGCAAAGCACTGGAGTAGCAGTCTAAAAATGCCTAAGAGAGTGGAAGAAAATGGAAATAAAAATCATATTCTGATATTTTTCTATGTGATACTGACATGTAATATTATTATCAGGTTAAGCAAATATAGTTTTTACACAAAATTTTATATTTATTTGAATTAAATCAATTTGGACTTATAAAATGTGCATACAAAAGTTTTCTGAAGTTACTTCCAATAAGAAGTGTTCTAATATTACACAGCAGTCTGCTAGTGCTTTATACCCACTCTGAAAATACTCTCCCCAAATAATTTTATACATAAAAACCAAGATCTCCTGATATTTTGTGCCAGGCTTCACTGAATGGACTAAACCACACAGTCTTTTGGTCATTCTACAGATATTTTTGAATACCAACTACATGTTCCCACGAAAATAGGTGGTAGGATTATATCATGCTTTGAAATATGCAGATCGTCAGAAGGCCACACAGGTTGGTGAGTGAGGACTCAGTCTAGAGTCAGAGAGAGTTGGCTTGACCTCTGGACATTTGGCTATGTCATGTATTAGACTGGTGAGCCTTTGGACATCTACTCAACCTGCCTGAGGATCAGTTTCCCCATCTGAAGATAGGTTGAAAGAGTATTTCTTATTTGTTAAGAGGATGTGGTTGACATATTAATATATATATATATTACCATGTGTAAAATAGATAGCTAATGGGAATCTGCGGTACAGGGCAAGGAGCTCAACTCAGTATTCTGTGGTGACCTAGATGGGTGGGATTGGGGAGGATGGGAAGGAGGTCTAAGAGTGAGGAAATATATATGTCTACACACATATGGCTGATTTAGGAGCTCCCCCAGTAGCTCAGTGGTAAAGAATCTACCTGCAGTACAGGCGCCGCAGGAAACATGGTTCAATCCCTAGGTCAGGAAGATGACCTGGAGGAGGATATGGTAACCCACTCCACTATTCTTCCCTGGAGAATCCCATGGACAGAAGATCCTTGCAAGTTACAGTCCATAGAGTCACAAAGAGTGGGACACAACTGAAGCAGCTTAGCATGCACGCATGCACGTGGCTGATTTGCTTCATTTCACAGCAGAAACATAATGTTGTAAGATGGCTATATCCCAATTTAAAAAAAAAACCAGGATACTGGTAAGCAGCATTGAACTTGAGTCTTTTTATTTAAAAAAACGGTTCAAAAATGATTAGTTATATTATTTTAATGACCACTGTCTTATTTTTATAGTCTAGAAATGGCCTGGTTTTGGAAAACAGAAGCTTTTTTGGCATTTTCTTCTTGAAACACACAAGAAAACTGATGGGAGAATTTAAAAAGCATTACAAACCAGAAGTTGAATAAACCATATTTCTTAGCACAATGTGTATAGGCTTACCAAATGGAGCCAGCTGTCACAAAATAACCCAGAGTTGTTGTTGTTGTTGTTTTAAAAGTTTCTGATCGCCAACTGGATGCTTAATCCAGTAGCTGGGCAAGCTTCTCGATGAATAGGCAATTTCATGGTTTTCATATTTTCCTTAGACGTAGAGTAGTATTATGAAATCCTCTGTACAAATANAGTTGTTGTTGTTGTTGTTTTTAAAGTTTCTGATCGCCAACTGGATGCTTAATCCAGTAGCTGGGCAAGCTTCTCTATGAATAGGCAATTTCATGGTTTTCATATTTTCCTTAGACATAGAGTAGTATTATGAAATCCTTTGTACAAATACTTCAGTGTGCACACATTCAGAGCTGCTTTCTAATTGGACTTTAGATAAATGACTTTTTTAAAAATATAGACAGCTAGCTAATAAAACTCTAAATGGTTCTGAAGAAAAAAATTACACACTAAATAGCATTTATTAGTTTTATTACTAANTACTTCAGTGTGCACACATTCAGAGCTGCTTTCTAATTGGACTTTAGATAAATGACTTTTTTTTAATATAGACAGCTAGCTAATAAAACTCTAAATGGTTCTGAAGAAAAAAATTACACCCTAAATAGCATTTATTAGTTTTATTACTAAAAAAAGGCATGTTTCCTATGGAAAATGCAAAAAGCAAAAAGAAATAAATACAACAATTCACCTCTAATCTCAATGACCAGAGATAACGTTTTGTGTGTATATGTACATATGGAGTGTTACTTTTCTTCAACAAATTTTTCTCCTTTCACTTAATACTATACTGGGATCATTAAATGTTACTACATGAGAGCAGAGTTAGCAGTCTTTCTGCAAAGGGCTAAATGATAAACGGATTAGATTCTGTGGGCTGTGCCAGCGACTCAACTCTGCCACTGTGACATGAAAGCAGCCAGAGACAATCTCTAAATGAATGGCTGTGGCCAAATTCTGCCCATGGTAGGCTTGGCTTCTCCCTCAACCTGTAGTTCACTGACTCCTCTATACAGAAGCCTCATCAATAACCATGATATGTTATTAAATATAATTATACTACAGTATCATTGAGTTACATTTGTTATAATAGTTATTAAGGAAAATGTATGACTTTTTAATCCTCTAGATCTTAGAGATTTCTTCAAGTGTTGTCTTGTCACTGCACTTTTTGGGAGATTAAATATAATCAAGCAATAACCAAGCATCAGAGGAATATGGTTTTCTTGAGGTCAGTTAAAAAATGCAAGAACTCTGACACTGCCCTTAATTAAGTGTCTGTTTGTTCCACCATCATAATTTCCTAAATTCCTAGTGTTGTTTTGGGAGCAGTGGTCCCATGCAATGAAGGCCAATGCTGCTGGTTACTCTAAGCTATGAGAGTGTTTCTGTTTATGACACGAATAGCACAAATCCATCTCTCTGCTGCAGCTGCTACTGAGACCCAGTCGCTTTCACAAATAATAATGCCACTTGTTTTGAGATTGTTCTAGTAAGGGGGAATATTCCTTGAATTGATTATCTTTTAACTCTCTGAAACAAAGAGGCATGGGTTATACACTATGCTCTGTGGGAAACAAACTCTGGGACAAATACTAGCATTGAGGAGATTTATTAGGGAGTGCTCTTGGGATCAACACCTGTGAAAGGGAGGACGGGGTAGAGGGACAACTTGAGCTCTGTTGTATTCTCAGGACAGGCTTCAGCCGACCCCAAGAAAAGCGCTGGAGCTGAGGTGGCTCTGCAGCATTGACTTGAGTTGGAGGAAGAGCATGCAGACTTGACATGCAGGAGTTGACCACCTATTGGCTGAGAACGTGAGGGAAGGGCTTGGTGGCTCTCCCTAGCAGTCTTTTCCAAAAGGGGGCCAAATAACCAAGGTTGCCATCTGACTGCACTCCCAGCAGTTCATGGGTAAGCCCTTCATTCCTGAAGGGGTGTCTTGGTGTGCATCAAGACATCTACCTTCTCATGGGTTAAGTCCCAGTAAGAAACTTGCCCAAGTCAATGTTCTGTTCTCAGTATGAAAAGCCAATAAAGTGATGTTTTTGAGGTGGTATAGAATTTTAAGTCTGGNTCCCAGCCACTCTTCAGTTCCTTGGCTATTCCATATCCTTCGTGATGTGATTTGTTGCTGTTGTTTTTCCTTTCTGAATATCCTTCCCTCTTCCTGAAAAGATGTGTATAAGAGACAGGTGGTATAGAATTTTAAGTCTGGTTTAATGAAACCATTCTGTTTAATAATTTGTTTAATCAGTCACCCTATGAATACCAAGATCTGCAAACTGTATTGCAAGCCAAGTGTGTATAAGTTAGATAGTAAAACAGATTAAAGAACCATGGGGAGCTTAGAGCCTCTGGGGGGAATGCGCAAATGTGAATTACAAGGTGAAATGATGGCAGTACTGGAGGTGATATAACAATTATATCCTATAAGAAACCATGATTTGTTTAATTCAAATTCTCATTTTATNGGTTTAATGAAACCATTCTGTTTAATAATTTGTTTAATCAGTCACCCTATGAATACCAAGATCTGCAAACTGTATTGCAAGGCAACTGTGTATAAGTTAGATAGTAAAACAGATTAAAGAACCATGGGGAGCTTAGAGCCTCTTGGGGGAATGCGCAAATGTGAATTACAAGGTGAAATGATGGCAGTACTGGAGGTGATATAACAATTATATCCTAATTAAACAAACCATGATTTGTTTAATTCAAATTCTCATTTTATGTTTAAACTGCTGCCTTGTTTAAATTTATTAATAAATGGTATCAGCAGTAATCACAGTTCAATTTCTACTGTAGCAAAGCCTGGAGTCACACATGTAGACGGCAAGATTTGGAGATGGGCACCATGGTTAAGATTTATTATTTGTAATACACACTTAGTTATGAGCAGTCCCATGTGCCAGATAATCCAGCTCTCAGCACTATGATCTATAACCTTCTTTTGGATGTCATTCATTCCTTCCCTCTATGATTGTACATATATTTACCAGCATTTTATAATACACTGCAGGTTTTACTCAGGGGCTCCACTGAATAAAAATACTGTATTAAAAATGTATTTTGATTCACACATGGAATGCAGCCTCAGCTCTTTCTCACCTGCAAGTCAAGAATGAGGTCCCTGTACAATTAAAAAGCTAAAGTGGGACTTTATATGGGCACCTGGAGGGTTGTGGACTAAGTTCAAGATTATGAAAAAATTGATGCAGAATTTCAATAAGGGCAAAAGAGATTTCACTTGGAACACATAAAATGCCAAAATTACTCCTTCAGTGTGACATATATGCAAGCCATATAGGTCCACATGGGATTTTANGAGAAAATATTTCTGAAAGAGAAGGGAATACATATTTCCAGTGCATTCCCTTCCTGAGGCATGCGATGAGGGGTATGCCTTTCCTCTATGCTGAATATGAGGAAGAGTAGGAGCTGACCTCCCATATACTCTATCATGGACTTTCCTGGTAGCTGCTATGCAGGAGACCTGGATTTGATCCCTGGGTTGGGGAGATCCCCTGAGAAGGAATGGCTACCCACTCCAGTATTCTTGCTTGGAGAATCCCATGGACAGAGGAGCCTGGTGGGCCCAGGGGGTCACAAAGAGTCAGACACTACTGAGCAACTAACACACACACACACACACACACCCCGCCCACTCTATCACTTGATACCTTGGCCTTGAATCTGTCCTATCTGCCAGGTCCCTGTCTCTCCCTCCAACTACAAAGACAGGGATCTGTCACATTCATCAGTGTATCCTGTCTATAATGCTGTATCATGCACTGTGCTTTGCATGCACTGTGCCATTTATAATCAGTGCCTGATGGATTTAAACATGAGCTTTTATGTCTGAGCTACCTTGTTTCTTAACTGACTTAACTATGAAGGGCTGCTGCCGAGTGGCAAAACATAGGCCCTGAGCAGCAAGTATGAGGTTCCCATTTGTCCACTCCCTTTCTTCAGACCCCGATTCTCAGGATTACCCAGAAAGCTGGGTGCCTGAAGTGAACAAAAATTTTCTTACCACAAGGCAAACACTCTTTACATTTACATTCCTTGTTTGTGATTTTTTTCCCTACTCTAAAATTCTTGGGTTTCTCTGTCCAAAGCAAAAACAAAGAATTTAGAAAAAGTTTATTATCTTAATATCTTTTATTATCTGGATATCTTTCCTTCATATATATCCTCATCAATTAGATTTAGCTACATGTATGACATAGAGAAAGAATTAAGTGGGATAGTTTCCCACTTAATGGAATATTAGGTTGGTGCAAAAATAATTTTGGTTTTGCATTATTGAATTTTGCCATTCGATATTGGAATACATTCTTAAATAAATGTGGTTTTGTTATACGTTATTTTAATGTGCATTTCTTGCCTTATATTCTTGGCTAATGAATTATTCCTTGCTGTTTATTTTATATATATTTTAGACTAGGGAAATGATGTTAGACAAAAATCAATTCAAATGACTTTCTTATTTGAGCTCCAAATGGGTCATAAAGCAATGGAGACAACTAGTGACTTCAACAATGCACTTGGCCCAGAAACTTTTAATGAACATACAGTGCATTGGAGGTTCAAGAAGTTTTGCAAAGTAGATTAGAGCCGTGAAGATGAGGAGTGCCGTGGCTAGCCAAAGTGTACAACGACCAACTGAGAGGATCATTGAAACTAACCCTCTTTCAACTACATGAAAAGTTGCTGAAGAACTCAACATCAACCATTCTATGGTCATTTGGCATTTGAAGCAAATTGGAAAGATGAGAAAGCTCAATAAGTGGGTATCTCAAGTGCTGACTGCAAGTCAAATAAACAGTCCTTTAAAAGTGTCATTTTTTCTTATTCTATGCAACAACAATGTGAATTTTATGTGACAACCAGTGATGACCAGTTCAGTGGCTGGACTGAGAAGAAGCTCCAAAACACTTCCCAAAGCCAAACTTGCACCAATAAAAGTGTCATGGCCATTGTTTCGTGGTCTGCTGCTAGTTTAATCCACCACAGCTCTCTGAATCCTAGTGAAACCATTACATCTGAGAAGTATGCTCAGCAAATCGATGAGATGCACAAAAAACTACAACTCTTGCAACCAGTATTGGTCAACAGAAAGGGCCCAATTCTTTTCTGTGACCTGGCTGCCTACCACCCAACCAATGCTTCAAAAGGTGAACAAACTGGGCCACAATTTTTGTCTCAGGTGCAATATCCATGTGACCTCTGTCTAACTGACTACCACTTCTTCAAACATCTTGACAACTTTTTGTAGGGAAAATGCTTCCATAACCAGCAGGATGCAGAAAAAGCTATCCAGGAGTTCATTGAATCCCAAAGCATAGGTTTTTATGCTACAGTAATAAACAAACTAATTTCTCATTGGCAAAAATGTATTGATTGTAATGGTTCTTATTTTGATTAATAAACATGAGTTTGAGCCTAGTTATAGTGATTTAAAATTTAGTATCCATAAACGTAATTACTTTTGCACCAACATAATAGTTTCTTTGATTTGTACTATTTATTCACTGAAACCATTTATTTGCTATTTACTATTTGCCTCCCGCAATTACAATGTATGTTCAATGGGACTTTATCTATTTTGTCTGGCTCTTGGATGCCATGGTTTTATGCCACAGTTTAGCAAATTGTGACCAGCTGGCCAAATCCAACCTACTGCCTGCTTTGTACATAAAGTTTTATGGGGAAACTATCAGATCGGTGTGTTTACATATTGTCTTTAGTTGCTTTTGCCCTATAACACCTGACCTTAGCAGTTGTGACAAAGATTGGGTGGCCCTCAAAACCTAAATCTTTTACTATGTGGCTGACTCACTACAGAAAATGTTGGTTAATCTCTGGCATAAACTACTAACTGATGCATTCTAAGTATTTAAACACTTGCAGAATGAAGGAGTGAATCAATCAATAAACATATAACCTATATAGATAAAGAGTAGAAAATACAGATAAATAAAATAGTGGTAAAGGGATAGGACTATGCTTAAGAACTGTTTTTGTTTTTAAATCTTGTAATATTTAAGAACGTCATTTTTTAAAGTAGATGCAGAATTTTAAAATACCACCACTTCTGTAGATTGTTGGGAATACTGAGTTCTTGTGGCTCAAGAATTGCTTCAAATCTAGATTACTGAGCCGTTTGCTCATGTTTTCATTTTTAGTTCAAAAGCCAAGCACCCTCCTTCTTAATTATCCTTCTAATTGTGAGCTAACAGTGGGGTAAGCCAGCCCATGGGGATTACTTGAGAAGCTATTTCCACAGTCGACGATGTGAGTTGTTCAAACATGAGTGGATCAGAAACAGACCTGACTTATGGAGTAATGTAAATAATATTTACCAACTGGTCATTTATCAAAATTAAATTGATCCACGACCCCATGAGGCTTGGTTATCTTAGCCTCTACTCCAGACATAACATTTACCTGATAACTCACAAAGCTCCCAGGCCAGCTCCATTCTCCTTAGCTTGGCATTTCTTACTTGGACCTTTCAAAGAAGCCTTCTTTGTTTAAACTTCAATCTGTTAAACAAGAAAAAGCAGTGAGCCTTTACATTTTTAAAAGATCAAGAAAAGAAAAGAGGAGAAAGAGACACTTTATTTGTTTCACACAAGGACGAAAACTGGTCTCGCTCACTGACTCCATCCGTCTCCAGGTTCCTCTGAGTATGGTCACAGGATTTTTAAAGCTATTTGCTCATTTGCTTAATGCTCTTTTAGGGGCCTTTCCAATGAGTAACACAGCCAAAAAAGAGGAGAGACAATCTATTCACCAAAAGGTCGCATTTTAAAAAGACATTTTGCATACTCCATTTNAATCTTTTACTATGTGGCTGACTCACTACAGAAAATGTTGGTTAATCTCTGGCATAAACTACTAACTGATGCATTCTAAGTATTTAAACACTTGCAGAATGAAGGAGTGAATCAATCAATAAACATATAACCTATATAGATAAAGAGTAGAAAATACAGATAAATAAAATAGTGGTAAAGGGATAGGACTATGCTTAAGAACTGTTTTTGTTTTTAAATCTTGTAATATTTAAGAACGTCATTTTTTAAAGTAGATGCAGAATTTTAAAATACCACCACTTCTGTAGATTGTTGGGAATACTGAGTTCTTGTGGCTCAAGAATTGCTTCAAATCTAGATTACTGAGCCGTTTGCTCATGTTTTCATTTTTAGTTCAAAAGCCAAGCACCCTCCTTCTTAATTATCCTTCTAATTGTGAGCTAACAGTGGGGTAAGCCAGCCCATGGGGATTACTTGAGAAGCTATTTCCACAGTCGACGATGTGAGTTGTTCAAACATGAGTGGATCAGAAACAGACCTGACTTATGGAGTAATGTAAATAATATTTACCAACTGGTCATTTATCAAAATTAAATTGATCCACGACCCCATGAGGCTTGGTTATCTTAGCCTCTACTCCAGACATAACATTTACCTGATAACTCACAAAGCTCCCAGGCCAGCTCCATTCTCCTTAGCTTGGCATTTCTTACTTGGACCTTTCAAAGAAGCCTTCTTTGTTTAAACTTCAATCTGTTAAACAAGAAAAAGCAGTGAGCCTTTACATTTTTAAAAGATCAAGAAAAGAAAAGAGGAGAAAGAGACACTTTATTTGTTTCACACAAGGACGAAAACTGGTCTCGCTCACTGACTCCATCCGTCTCCAGGTTCCTCTGAGTATGGTCACAGGATTTTTAAAGCTATTTGCTCATTTGCTTAATGCTCTTTTAGGGGCCTTTCCAATGAGTAACACAGCCAAAAAAGAGGAGAGACAATCTATTCACCAAAAGGTCGCATTTTTAAAAGACATTTTGCATACTCCATTTCACAAAAAAAAACAATGGCTGCAGGAGCTCTGGGACATTAATTTTTCAAAGGCAAAATATTCATCTTTAATGCACATGGCCATAGGTTCAAAAAGCAATGTTAAGTTTGTGTGTGTTGGCTGGAGTAATGCTATTTAAGACTTCCTCCTAGATCTCTACTTCAGAACAGTTTCATCCAGCAGTGTTCAGTGTGTTGCTTTGCATTTCAAAGCCCTAAAATCAAACATAATCCAGGTTTCAGGGTGGCTTTCAATGTAGAAGGCATGTGTTTAAGTGGATTTATAGGCATTTACATCCTTAATGAACACTGGTGTCATTTTCTCTAAAGTAACTCAACAACACAGTATAAATTATTTGATGCTTTTTTTTTGGCCCAAAGTAAGTAAAAGATCACAGTGCCCTAGAAAGCATCCTGACCACCTGAGTGACCTCATTAAACATGGCTGCCCCATTCTGCCCAGAGTTCCCATCAATAATTAATCATGAAAATGTCTAGAGTAAGTAGAATTCAATTATGATGAAGGGTCAAATTTTGGAAGACAAAGTTGAAATGATTCTGAGGCTCAGGGTGATACAGCTCTTTGTAAAGGTTCACTTCACAAACAACCTTTCTGGAGTGGAGAGATGAAATGTCTTAGACTGTAAAGGGAAAGGCAGCAATTCTAGAATAGCAATGATGTGTAGGAACCCACACAGAGAACGAAGATACCAAGTAGGACAGGATGCTAGAGACATTCAAAAAGTCACGCAAACAGAAATGGAGCAGGGATGCTAGTTGTGAATCTACTTCACAAGGGACATATTTTTTGAGGCCAATAACATATCTTTCTACACAATTTCAAATGTAGGATATTACTTAAGCCTCTTTCTGCTCCGTATCTAAATCTATAGGAAGTCCAGCAGCCATATACTCTGCTTTTATTAGACTGAGCATATCCAGATGATTTTAATAAAGTTTTAAAAGGACATCAGTTTCCTGCTATTTCAATGAAAAACACTTGCAAGATGCATTTAAAGCAATAGATCTATTGCATGTCAACACATGCTCTCTTTATGCAAATACACCACTTCTCTAACAGCCAACAAAACAAAACACGGACACACTCATCAAGTGCATGAGACACAGGAGAAAAATGTCATCATTGTAAATGTTCATGGTTTTTAAAAAAAAGGTGGGGGGGAGTGTGATGGGTACCAGGGTAAGCTGGCCAGATTCCTAGGATGAAGACTGAGGTTCTTATTACTTCAATGACTGAAAGCTCAACATCTGTTGGAGTCCCTCTCTCTGGGAATTATCAGCCAAGTAGTATCTTTTAAAAATTTGTTATTGCAATATTGATTTACAATGTTATGTTTCAAGTGTATAGCATACTGATTCAGTTATACATATATACTTATTCTTTTTCAGATTCTTTCCCCATATACATTATTATAGAATACTAGGTAGAGTTTCCTGTACTAAGCAGTAGGTCCTTGTTGGCTATCTATTTTATATGTAGTAGTTTGTGTACGTTAATCCCAAGCTCCTGATTTATAACATCCCTCCTTCCTCTCATCTCCCCTTTGGTAACAATAAGTTTGTTCTTGAAATCTGAGTTTGTTTCTATTTTGTAAATAAGCTCATTTATATCCTTTCTTTTAAAAATTAGATTCTGCATATTAGTAATATGTGATATTTGTCTTTGTCTGACATAGTTCACTTAGTATGATCATCTCTAGGTCCATCATGCTACTGTAAATGGCATTATTTTGTTCTTTTTATGGCTGAGTAATATTCCATCATATGTGTGTGTGTGTGTGTGTATATATATATATACACACACACCACATAATCTTTACCCATTCCTCTGTTGATGGGCATTTAGGTTGCTTCCATGTCTTGGCTATTGTAAACAGTGCAGAAATGAACACTGGGGTGCATATATCTTTTCAAATTATGGTTTTCTTCAGATATATGCCCAGAAGTGGAATTGCTGGATCATATGGTATTTTTAGTTTAAGGAACCTCTTACTGTTCTCCATAATGGCTTCCCTGGTGGCTCAGATGGTACAGTCTGCCTGCAATACTGTAGACCTAGGTCCGATCCCTGGGTCAGGAAGATCCCCTGAAGAAGAAAATGGCAACCCACTTCAGTATTCTTGCCTGGAAAATCCCATGGATGGAGGCGTCTGGCAGGCTTGGTGGGGTCACAAAGAGTCAGACATGACTGAGCAAATAACTAATTTCTTTTTCACTGTTCTCCATAGCAGCTGTACCAATTTATATTCCCACAAATAGGGCAGAAGGGTTCCCTTTTCTCCACACCATCTCCAGCACTTATGGTTTGTAGACTTTTTGATGATGGCCATTCTGACTAGTGTGAGATGATATAAAGAATATCTTTTCCAAGGTTACACCTGTTCTCTGGAGACAGCTCACAATTCATAGACAGGTCAATATGTGTATGTATATGTGAAGGGGAAGGCAGGGAGAGGTGTATAAGGTCATGGTTCCCTGACATCAGGTGACCTGAGGAGCCATTCTACTTGGAAGTTATTGAAACCTTCCTTGTCACTACAGTGCATTCCAGCATTTTCCTGGGCCCAGTTCAACTTCCTGTAATCTCCCATAGGGTTTACTCTCAAGAGACCTGCATGCAAATCTCTAAGCCAATTTCCCAGGGAAGCCAACCTAAGAGGGTGAAGACTATTCCTTCCTAATGTTTCTCTCACTGATTTTATTTTTAACCTATTATGGAAATATCAAATATACACAAAACTCAAGAAAAGAATACAACTCATCAAATTTATAAATGTCTTGCCATTCTGGTTTCATCTAATCTTTGTAAAAACTATATTCTTTTAAAGTAAATAATTTCACCCATAAAAACTTCACTGTGTATTTAACATATAAAGGTGTTTTTTGAAGCAATAATCATGCCATTATTATAAGATATAAATTAACTGCAATACCTTAAAGCCACCTAAAACCCAATACGTATCCAATATTCCTTAGTTGTTTCCATTTTTTTAGAGTATGCATTGATTTGCAAATTTTTTTATCAAGAGGCTCTTTAGTTCCTCTTCACTTTCTGCCATTAGAGTGGGTTATCATCTGCATACCTGAAGTGGCTAATATTTCTCCCAGCAATCTTGATTCCAGCTTGTGATTCATCCAGCCTAGCATGATGTACTCTGCATATGAATTAAATAAGCACGGTGACAATATACAGCCTTGTCGTACTCCTTTTCCAATTTTGAACCAGACAGTTGTTTTGTGTTTGGTTTCAACTGTTGCTTCTTGATCCACATACAGGTTTCTCAGGAGAAAGGTAAGGTGATCTAGTACTACCAGGTCTTCAAGAATTTTCCAGTTTGTTGTGACCCACACAGCCAAAAGCTTTAGCTTAGTCAATGAAGCAGCAGACTTTTTTTCTGGAATTTCCTTGCTTTTTCTATGACCCAACAAATGTTGGCAATTTGATCTCTGGTTCCTCTGTCTTTTCTAAATCCATTTTATACATCTCGAAGTTCTCTGTTCACATACTGGTGAAGGTTAGCTTGAAGGACTTTTGGCATAACTTTGCTAGCATGTGAAATGAGCACAACTATATGAAGTTTGAACATTCTTTGGCATTGACCTTCTTTGGGGTTGGAATGAAAACTGACCTTTTCCAGTCCTGTGACCACTACTGAGTTTTCCAAATTTGCTGGGATATTGAGTGCAGCACTTTAACAGCATCATCTTTTAGTATCTGAAATAGCTTAGCTGGAATTCCATCACCTCTACTAGCTTTCTTTGTAGTAATGCTTCTTAAAGCCCACTTGACTTCATACTCCAGGATGTCTGGCTCTAGGTGAGTGATCACACCATCGTGGTTATCTGGGTCATTAAGATCTCTTTTTTTGTAAAGTTCTTCTATCTATTCTTGCCACCTCTTCTGAATCTCTTCTGTGTCTGTTAGGTCCTTACCTTTGCTGTCCTTTATCATGCACATCCTTGCATGAAATGTTCCTTTGATATCTCCAATTTTCTTGAAGAGATCTTTAGTCTTTCCCATTCTGTTGTTTTCCTCTATTTCCTTGCATTGTTTATTTAATAAGGACTTTTTATCTCTCCTTGCTATTTTCTGGAATTCTGCATTCATTTGGGTCTGTCTTTCCCTTTCTCCCTTGCCTTTCGCTTCTCTTCTTTCTTCAGATATTCGTTAAGGGCTACTCAGACAACCACTTCACCTTCTTGCATTTCTTTTTATTTGGAATAGTTTTGGTCACTGCCTTCTGTACAATGTTATGAATCTCTGTCCATAATTCTTCATGCACTCTAAGAGATCTAATTCCATGAATCTATTTATCACCTCCATTGTCTAATCATAAGGGATGTGATTTAGGTCATACCTGAATGTCCTAGAGGCTTTTCCCTATTTTCTTCAATTTAAGCCAGAATTTTGCAATGAATAGCTCATGATCTGACCTACAGTCAGATCCAGGTCTTTTTTTTTTTTTTTCCTTACTGACTATATGGAGCTTCTCCATCTTTGGCTGCAAAAAATATAATGAATGAATCTGATTTCAGCATCCACTATCTGGTAATGTCCATGTGTAGATCCATCTCTTGGGTTGTGGGAAAAGTGTATTTGCTGTGTTCTCTTGACCAAACTCTCAGCCTTTTCAATGCTTCATTTTGTACTCCAAGGCCTGTTATAAATTTGCCTGTTATTCTGGGTATCTCTTGACTCCCTACTTTTGCATTCTAATCTCCTTTGATGAAAAAGACATCTTTTTTTGGTATTCATTCCAGAAGATGTTGTAGGTCTTCACAGAATGTTCAACTTCTTTGGCATCAGTGTTGAAGCACAGACGTGGATTACTGTGATGCTGAATGGTTTGCCTTGGAAACAAATTGTGATCATTCTGTCATTTTTGAGGCTGCACTCAAGTACTGCACTTTGGACTCTTGTTGACTATGAAGGCTACTCCATTTATTCTAAGGAATTCTTGCCAACAATAGTAGGTATAATGGTCATGAGAATTAAATTCAACCATTCCCATGCATTTCAGTTCACTGATTCCTAAGATGTCAATGATTAGTCTTCCCGTTTCCTGCTTGACCACATCCAATTTACCTTGATTCATGGATCTAACGTTCAAGGTGTCTATACAATATTGTGCTTTACAACATCAGACTTTACTTTTACCACCAGACACATTGACAGTTGAGCCTCATTCCTGCATTGGCCCAGCTGCTTCATTCTTACTTGATCTATTAGCAATTTCCCTCCACTCTTCCCTAGTACTGAACACTTTCTGACCTGGGTGACAGAGGCGGGAGCAGGAATGGGATGGTGGTAGTCATCTTCCAGAGTCCTATTTTTTCACCTTTTCATTCTATCTATAGGGTTCTCCATGCAAGAACACTAGAGTGGGTTGCCATATCCTTCTCCAGTGTTGTCAGACTCTTTCCTATGACCCATTTGTCTTGGGTGGCCCTGCACGGCATGGCTCACAGCTTCATTGAGTTACACAAGCCCCTTTTGCTATGACAAGTCTGTGATCCATGAAGGAGCCTAAAACTAACACATCATAAATCAATTATACCTCAACAGCAACAACAAAAAAAAATCCAGATTTTCCAAGAAGCCTTACACAAATCTCCTAACCAGAATTAGTCTTTCTCTGAATTCTCAAAATACTTGTGCAACATATGACAGCAACAAAGACACAGACTCTGAGTCACTGTTTGGCAGGTTACCAGCAATAGGACTTTCTTATCTACAAAATGGGAATAATGTGGCATTTACCCAGATGAAATTTTTGTGAAGGTTAAACAAGAGAATGAAGGCATGTGCTATTAACTCTAAACAACTGAATTCAAGGATTCTGTAGAATTCATCTCTGTGGTTTCTGATAAGTCTTTTACAGTTCTGAACATAATATATTCAAAATTGTACAAGATTTATGTTTGCTAGAATGTTACACTCAACTTTTGACTGAAATTCTGGATCATTTGTTATCTTCTTAACATATTGAGAAGATAAGTTATCTATATCTTTAGAGGAAAATCTTATGTTTTAGGATGTGATCATTGATTCTAAGTGTGCCCTTATATGCTAGATGGGCTTTGGAAGGTCACTTATCCTCTCTGGAGCTCAGTTTCCAGATCTGTAAAACTTAAGGCATTGGTCTAAATGAGTGACTCAAAAAATGTCCTAGATTACCAAGAACTTAAAAAAAAAAACTCAGTTTTCCTATTACTTAAGAGACTTTTTCTTTAAAAAAGCAAACAGCACTAATTCAAATAACAATTCATGATCTTCCTACTTTTTATAATCAAAGTCATATAAAAATGATTTTATTTGCTTATGCAACCTTAATCAAAAGTAAGTAGACAGATTTTCCCCTGAGCTTTCTGTAATACTGAACCACAGTACTTAGCCACAAATTGTGGCATAAGTAACGTAAGTTGGCAACTGCTGTTCTTAATCATTTTTATGGCTCCCTTTTGCTTGCAAAAACTGGGATGCTTCAAGATAAATCAGGCCATTTAACTTTCAGTTCTTTTATGGCATTGTCATGTTTCTGTATGTGCTTATATACTTTTTGTTATTGTTGTAAAGGGACCAAATACACGGAATCCAGTGTGGGGTTCATTTCTCAGCCTGAGTGACAAGTGGGCATCATCTAGACAAGTTAACAGGATGAGAGAGTGGAAGAGAAACAGTGACTTGTGCAGAACTGGTGTATAGGCCTAAACACAAGAGATAACCAGAGAAACTTTGGTACTTTGGGTAATTTAGTCTGTGTGCATACACATTTGTACTGCATAATGATGTAAAATGTATTTCTATGTATTGAGGTCAAAAACGTTTGCTCACCGTGACTCCAGACTTCAGGAAGCTTTCTTAAATAGGCTGCTACACGTCACCATGGGAAATAGGTGGTACATATCAACAAAGCAGCACAAATCCATCTCTCCCACTAAAACATGAGGCTCAGAAGAGCACGTCCTAGTGCTGATAACATAAGAGTCTACCAACAGGTTCAAACTGAAAGGACTTCCTTCAGAAGACCCAGAAATGGGCTGCTTCAGAGAGATGCATCAGTTTATTGCACTTTATGTTTGTCAGTGGCAGTTCTGGGCCATTTCTGTGGTGTTACATATTTGTGATCTCTTCGACTTCCTGTGGCTCAGTCACTTTTCTGCTTAGCATCTACCATGGGAGAGCTGGGACTTGCCATCTGGGCTGGGAACTTCAAAGATGTGTTTTGGTTTACATTCTGTTACAATGAAGTCAATGCAAATTGTTTCTATGTCTTTTTTTTTTTTTAATTTATTTTACTTATTTTTGGAAGAGGGAGACTAAGAGGAGTGAGCAAGGACCAGCAATGGTTTAATATGGTGTTGGCCTGACTTGAAAAAAAAAAAAAATCTAACAGATGTTCATTTTGATTCATTGTTTTCTGTGGGAATTGACTTTTCTACTATTTTTCAAATTCTATTTAGATCCAGATTTGTCTTAGTAGGGGGAAAATGCTAAATTTCCATGTAGACACAGTCACTTTAAAAGTGGCAACTTGCCATTTCTCCTAACTTTCCTTATTTTTTTTAGAAATAACACAAACACTTCATTGAGTTTGAGGCTGACCTGAACTTCATTTAACTCTCCTTCAAGGGTCAACTACAAGGCATCAGTTCTCATGGAGGAAAAGAATATCAATCAGAGTTCAGAGTGAACCAGAAGAAACTTTAGAGATGAGTTAATCCAATTCCTACTAATTTTGCAGAAGCAGCAGTCAAGCTTTAGAGAAGTATTGCAAATTCCCCAAGGACATGAGGTGACTGGTGGTATAACTGGACCTAAGCTCAGGACAACCAGATAAAGTCCTTTCCACCTGGTATCACTGCCTCTTTAAACGCTTGGCAATAGCTCCTCCAAGACGGTGATTTCATGGAAGTCATTAGCCATGCCAATCAGATAAAACTCATCATACATTTTATTACTGGCAAGGAAATCTCAAAAGTATTTCTTTTAGAATTGAACATTTATTGGTTAATTGAGTCTATCATCATAGTAGGAGTCTCCAGAGAAAATCTGTAGTTTTAAGAGTTTTTCCTTTGACAGATAATAAGATGGAAAGTGAAAGTGAGAGTCACTCAGTCCTGTCTGACTCTGTGATCTCATAGACCATATAGTCCATGGAATTCTCCAGGCCAGAATACTGGAGTGGGTAGCCTTTCCCTCCTCTAGGGGATCTTCCCAATCCAGGGATCGAACCCAGGCCTCCCACATTGCAGGTGGATTCTTTACCAACTGAGCTATCAGGGAAGCCCCAGTAAGATGGAGGGAAGTTCCCATAGCATCATAGTGTTATATGCTATACATGGCTTTCCCCTAGAATTATTATTTTTGGAAGTAAGTAAATTATAATCAGAGGAATTATTCAAGTCACACTCTGGAAGGTGGAATTGAGGAAAGAAAGTTTCTAGCAATTTAGACAAGAGTTTCTCAACCTTGGCACTATTAGCTTTTACACCAAATAATTTCTTGTTATGGCAGTGGGGACTAACCTGTGATTGACTGTAGGATGGTTAGCAGCATCCTTGGCCTCTACCCAGTAGAAAGTGAAAGTGAAAATGAAAATGAAGTCACTCAGCTGTGTCCGACTCTTTGCAACCTCATGGACTGTAGCCTACCAGGCTCCTCAGTCTGGAATTTTCCAGGCAAGAGTAGTGGAGTGGGTTGCCATTTCCTTCTCCAGGGGATCTTCCCAACCCAGGAATTGAACCTGCGTCTCCCACATTGTAGGCAGACGCTTTACTGTCTGAGCCACCAGGGAAGCCCATACACCCAGTAGAAACACATCCTCAATAGTGATAAGCAAAACTGTCTTGAGAGCTTGTCAATTTATCTTGTCAAGCTCTTGTCAATACAGCTTGTCAATATCCCTGGGGGATAAAATAGCCCCCAGTTGAGAATCGCTAATTGCAACAGGTCTGGGTATTCAAATTTTAAGGAGATGATTTCTTTACTAAGAGAGAGGCAGAAGGAGAGAAGAGAGAAAAAGTATTATTATTTTTTATTATAAATGTAATGCTGCTGCTGCTGCTAAATCGCTTCAGTCGTGTCTGACTCTGTGCGACCCCATGGACTGCAGCCCACCAGGCTCCCCCACCCCTGGGATTCTCCAGGCAAGAACACTGGAGTGGGTTGCCATTTCCTTCTCCAATGCATGAAAGTGAAAAGTGAAAGTGAAGTCGCTCAGTCGTTTCCAAGTCTAAGCGACCCCATGGACTGCAGCGTACCAGGCTCCTCCGTCCATGGGATTTTCCAGGCAAGAGTACTGTAGTGGGGTCCCATTGCCTTCTCCATTATAAATGTAATTAATACTTATAAAACATAATACATGGGAACGTATTACTTAAGCAATACCAAATTACCCAAAGTTAAGTCTCAATGTGGTGTCACAGTCAACAGTCACAAACTGACATCCAAAAATCAATGAAAATAAATTTAACTAACAAGATTTCCCTAAGAGATATAGGACAGGTATTTCCCCTGAAATGTCCTTACACCCCTCTTTAAACATCTATTCATACTCTCATCAACACAGTTGCTCTTTCACAATCTCTTTTCTTCTCTCTCAAATTTGACTGTAAATGTGCTGGCTTGCCTGTCTCCATGCTCATGCTTTAGTGTCCAATGACTCTGCTTTTCCGATGTGGTTCTGCTTTCTCTTGGTCTAGATCCAAGTAACCTCTTACCAGCTTCCCAAGTGGTTCAATGGTAAACAATCTGCCTGCAGTGTAGGAGCCACAGGAAATATAGGTTCAATCCCTGGGTGGGGAGATCCCCTGGAGAAGGAAATGACAACAGTATCCTGGTAGGCTTCAAGTCCATGGGGTCACAAAGAGCTGGATAGGACTGAGCATGCATGCACACATACAACATCTTACCATGTGGTTATCTTACACATTACTGAGATCCATACAACCAAAGCCCTGGATCTCAGGCAAATACTAAATCTTCCTTGGAATACTCTGAGATGGGGGAAGGTTTTAAATTCTTTGCTGCTGTTGTTCAGTTGCTAAGTCGTGTCTGACTCTGTCACCCCCATGGACTGCAACACAGAAGGCTTCCCTGACCTTCACTATCCCAGAGTTTGCTCAGATTCATGTCTACTGAGTTGGTGATGCTCTCGAACCATCTCATCCTCTGCCGTCCTCTTCTTTTGCCTTCAGTATTTCACACGTTTAAACCTTATACAAGACTAGTTTTATCCGAGTCATACTAGAAACAAGAAAATCAGCATCAGCAGCAAGTCCACTCCTCATACACCCCAGAGCTCTTGGTAGGTGGTTTAGACATTGGGAGGTGTGAGAAGAGAATCAAAATGAAAAAGGATAGTTTGCATCCCTAATCGTGGAGGGAAAATATAACAATCTGACCTTTGCTCCCACATTGTTTTTTTCCATCAAATTGTGACGCTGACTTCAGGATGTTTCTGTTTTATTATGTGGGGCCACCACCATCATCATGACCATCACCATATCATTATCATTTATTAAGTACTTACTATGTGCTACAATGTAAGCATTTTACAAGAAGGTCATACTTTCAGTACTACTACTAACATAGGTGCTGTTAACATATTTCCAACCGACTGGTGAGGAAATTGAGTCTCACTGTGGTTAAGCTACCCAGGACCACACAGCTATTCATTTTTTTATTTGTAAGTACAAGGACAATTCCCATGCTCAGGGACCCCTGGTCTAGCTTCTTTCTTTGCCTTATGTCTTCTCTGAATGCCTGGTATGGTAGGTGGCTAGGTAAGAAGTAGCACGCTGCCACTGCCACTCCATCTTCCAGCAAAGGTCCATGGATGACCAATGAAGGGCTCAGGGGGGTCACAGGAGACACTCTGCCCATAATTTCCATTGTAAGAATATATCCAAAAATTCTTCCCCATCCTTGCTCTAGCTTTTTCAGAACTAGAACTTGTCGCCTTGCTACTCAAGGTGTACTCCACAGCATCAATATCACCTGGGAAACTGTGAGAAATGCAGAATCTTGGGACGCACTCCAGAGCTACTGAATAGTTTCCCAGGTGATCTGAATACATTCCCTCAGGATGTTAGAAGGTTGTCCCAAATATAAGACCTCCGTAGTCCAGTGGTTCTCACGCTGAGCATATGTCAAGTTTACTTAGAGGACATGAGAAGTCACAGATTGCTCAGGCTCCCCTCTGCTCTAGGGCTTGGGAGTCTGTAGATCTTGGGTGGGGCCCAAGATTTTGCATTTCTCACAAATTCCCAGGTGATCTGGGACCACAGTTTATGTACCATCGCTATGGTGAAATACACTGAAAAACTGCTAAAAGGTAAACCAAACTGAAGCAGTTGATTTTCTAACAGGTTTCAGAATTGTTAATACGTTACCACTTTGTTTCTCAAACTCCTGGCTCACTGAAACTATTTGGGANGTAGGCTTCAAGTCCATGGGGTCACAAAGAGCTGGATAGGACTGAGCATGCATGCACACATACAACATCTTACCATGTGGTTATCTTACACATTACTGAGATCCATACAACCAAAGCCCTGGATCTCAGGCAAATACTAAATCTTCCTTGGAATACTCTGAGATGGGGGAAGGTTTTAAATTCTTTGCTGCTGTTGTTCAGTTGCTAAGTCGTGTCTGACTCTGTCACCCCCATGGACTGCAACACAGAAGGCTTCCCTGACCTTCACTATCCCAGAGTTTGCTCAGATTCATGTCTACTGAGTTGGTGATGCTCTCGAACCATCTCATCCTCTGCCGTCCTCTTCTTTTGCCTTCAGTATTTCACACGTTTAAACCTTATACAAGACTAGTTTTATCCGAGTCATACTAGAAACAAGAAAATCAGCATCAGCAGCAAGTCCACTCCTCATACACCCCAGAGCTCTTGGTAGGTGGTTTAGACATTGGGAGGTGTGAGAAGAGAATCAAAATGAAAAAGGATAGTTTGCATCCCTAATCGTGGAGGGAAAATATAACAATCTGACCTTTGCTCCCACATTGTTTTTTTCCATCAAATTGTGACGCTGACTTCAGGATGTTTCTGTTTTATTATGTGGGGCCACCACCATCATCATGACCATCACCATATCATTATCATTTATTAAGTACTTACTATGTGCTACAATGTAAGCATTTTACAAGAAGGTCATACTTTCAGTACTACTACTAACATAGGTGCTGTTAACATATTTCCAACCGACTGGTGAGGAAATTGAGTCTCACTGTGGTTAAGCTACCCAGGACCACACAGCTATTCATTTTTTTATTTGTAAGTACAAGAACAATTCCCATGCTCAGGGACCCCTGGTCTAGCTTCTTTCTTTGCCTTATGTCTTCTCTGAATGCCTGGTATGGTAGGTGGCTAGGTAAGAAGTAGCACGCTGCCACTGCCACTCCATCTTCCAGCAAAGGTCCATGGATGACCAATGAGGGGCTCAGGGGGGTCACAGGAGACACTCTGCCCATAATTTCCATTGTAAGAATATATCCAAAAATTCTTCCCCATCCTTGCTCTAGCTTTTTCAGAACTAGAACTTGTCGCCTTGCTACTCAAGGTGTACTCCACAGCATCAATATCACCTGGGAAACTGTGAGAAATGCAGAATCTTGGGACGCACTCCAGAGCTACTGAATAGTTTCCCAGGTGATCTGAATACATTCCCTCAGGATGTTAGAAGGTTGTCCCAAATATAAGACCTCCGTAGTCCAGTGGTTCTCACGCTGAGCAAATGTCAAGTTTACTTAAAGGACATGAGAAGTCACAGATTGCTCAGGCTCCCCTCTGCTCTAGGGCTTGGGAGTCTGTAGATCTTGGGTGGGGCCCAAGATTTTGCATTTCTCACAAATTCCCAGGTGATCTGGGACCACAGTTTATGTACCATCGCTATGGTGAAATACACTGAAAAACTGCTAAAAGGTAAACCAAACTGAAGCAGTTGATTTTCTAACAGGTTTCAGAATTGTTAATACGTTACCACTTTGTTTCTCAAACTCCTGGCTCACTGAAACGATTTGGGAGGAGGGGAGCAAAATAACACTGCAGATTAGTATTCCACAAAACAAACTCTGAGAAACACTGCTCTACAAACACACAAATAAAGTTTGGCAATTATGATGAAAAAGAAAAAAGCTGAATGCCGTAAAATGACCTCTTTGGATGGGTGAGGATTAGTCTTGGTTTTAGTACAGTGTCAGCACAACTGCGATGTCTTTTAGCAAAAGAATAGCACATATCTCCAAGGGATTTGTACAGACTGAAAATAAATTATAAATTATTGAGATTCACGCAACATAGACCGGTAATTTAAAAGGGTCAAAAAATATATCGGCAACATTCAAACTGCTGTTTCATCCCCCCTGTTGAAATACATGCCAAGAAAAAAACATTGATTAAATAGAGAGCACTGACATTTTACTCCTGGGCTGCTGGATACCAGCCTAAACAAAGAGCCGGTTAAATTCGAAAGACAAAGAGTCCTTTTGTGAGGCAGTAAGTTCATCTGGGAGAAATATTAAGTGAAGTCTCCAAGGAGAGAGTTCCCCAACATCTTTACCTCCAACACTCATTGAGAGGCACTAGGTAAAATCACATTCAAAATGTACAAGGGAA
This sequence comes from Raphicerus campestris, assembly GCA_006410735.1. Lineage (NCBI taxonomy): Eukaryota > Metazoa > Chordata > Mammalia > Artiodactyla > Bovidae > Raphicerus > Raphicerus campestris. Next base: position 313,324 of record SJYW01055591.1, on the reverse strand, counting down.
GGAAGGTGAAGAAATTTATTAAAAGATGGAATTGAGATAGACATAAAACTCAACTTTTGCCTCCAGTGAGGGATATTTATATTAGGAAATGAAAATCAAATGAACAACGAAAAATGAGCAAGAAAATACATTTTTCTGAGCAAACAAAACATAAAGTGTCAATTTTACCATATTTTCTAAGGATAGGCAATACAGCAGTGGACAGAATGGACATTTATCTCTCTCAAAGACTGTACACACTGATAAGGAATATAGGTTCAAAAATAATAAAACAATAAATCAAATAGGAGTTATATTTGAAGATAAACAAGGAGAAAGAGAGAAAGACAGAATTTGAGTCGAGTTGCTGTGCATGCCTCAGTAAAGCTTCTTGGGTGATTTATTCGAGCTAAGAAAGAAGGGAATGCAAGAAAGGACCAATATAAATGTTTGGGTAAAGAGCATTTGAGAAATCCAGAATAGTGTAGGACTATAATGGGAAAAATAGGGGGTATTTACAGTACTGAAAGGAGACCACATTAATTGAAGACTTTGCTTGGTACATGTGACCATGCTGAGTCACAGTGCTGAGTCTAACAGTGTTGTGAGGTGTCAGGTAGGAATGGCAGGTGATGATGTTCAAGATAAGTTAGATCTTAGGCTCCTGACTGTGGCCATTTCATTGCCCATGATTCATTCACTCAGCCCCCAAAAGCAACAAGCTGGTTTCTGCTGTGTTAGTACAGAACAAATAAATCATTTGACTGGACCCTATTCTACTGTCATTCTGCTTATTTAACTTCTATGCAGAGTACATCATGAGAAACACTGGACTAGAAGAAACACAAGCTGGAATCAAGATTGCTGGGAGAAATATCAATAACCTCAGATATGCAGATGACACCACCCTTATGGCAGAAAGTGAAGAGGAACTAAAGCCTCTTGATGAAAGTGAAAGTGGAGAGTGAAAAATTTGGCTTAAAGCTCAACATTCAGAAAACAAAGATCATGGCATCCGGTCCCATCACTTCATGGGAAACAGATGGGGAAACAGTGGAAACAGTGTCAGACTTTATTTTTGGGGGGCTCCAAAATCACTGCAGATGGTGACTGCAGCCATGAAATTAAAAGACGCTTACTCCTTGGAAGAAAAGTTATGACCAACCTAGACAGCATATT
>SJYW01055591.1:260680-307874 GCA_006410735.1 Raphicerus campestris | reverse complement strand
AAGAATTGATGCTTTTGAACTGTGGTGTTGGAGAAGACTCTTGAGAGTCCCTTGGCCTGCAAGGAGATCCAACCAGTCCATTCTGAAGGAGATCAGTCCTGGGTGTTCTTTGGAAGGAATGATGCTAAAGCTGAAACTCCAGTACTTTGGCCACCTCATGTGAAGAGTTGACTCATTGGAAAAGACTCTGATGCTGGGAGGGATTGGGGGCAGGAGGAGAAGGGGACGACGACAGAGGATGAGATGGCTGTATGGCATCACCGACTCGATGCATTTGAGTTTGAGTGAACTCTGGGAGCTGGTGATGGACATGGAGGCCTGGCATGCTGCAGTTCATGGGGTTGCAAAGAGTCAGACATGACTGAGTGACTGAACTGAACTGATTCTACACATAGAGTCATATGTAATGTCAATAACTATTGTTCTTGCCAAAATATTCTTTTATATCCCCTGCCTGCTATTGAGAGTTATTCCTTGACAATAATGCTAAGTTCAATTGTGGCAAACAACTTTAAACAATTTAAAGTTGCCCAGGGACTTTCCTTGTGGTCCAGTAGTTAAGAATCTGCCTGCCAATGCAGGGGACCAGAGTTCAATTCCTGGTCCGAGAAGATTCCACATGCCTGCTGAGGGGCAACTAGACCTGCGCACCACAACTACTGAAGCCCTAGAGCCCATGCTCCACAACGAGAGAAACCACTGTAATGAGAAGCGTGCACACTGCACCTAGAGAGCAGTCCTTGCTCATCACAACTAGAGAAAGCCAATGTGCAGCAATGAAGACCCAGCACAGCCAGAAATAAATAAAATTGCCCACCAACTTTAAATCTTTAAGGAGGCGTATCACATCTCTTCGTAACAGTGTTGCAATCAAACATCAAAGAGGCTAGAGACCTATACTGGAGAATCATGAGTCTATTATGCACCAAGTTCATTCTCCTTATCACATATTGTAAAAGAGTTTCAGATGAATGGATATATTAGGTGGATTTTAAACATAAAGAAATGATTGGTTGATGTATTTAATAAAGTACAGATAAAGATTTCTTAACCCAAGACTTATGATAAATGAATATGCAAAGGGTATAAATATATCTAGACATGGTTTTGTTAGAAGAACATTTTGGAAAGTAAATGTGCTGAGGATTATTTTAATAAAAATAAAAAGTATGCAGAAAGATCTGCAAAGGTTGGGGTTAATTAACAAATCATTTTACTTAAAGTCTTACAGGGTATTCATTCCTAAAAGACAAAGAAAGTTGGCAAGGGAATTCAACAAAGCAAGACAGCTCATACTCTAGGAAGAATTTATCTTCCCTACTGTGATTTCCAATACTACATATCTGGACATTTGCCTTCTAAGAAGTTAAAATTCTTGAAATAGAAACTCTCCCACTGTCCTGCATGGGCTATGTGATTACTTCATTACTCAGAAGTCTCAAATATTACATTTGCTCTGTGCTTTTAAGTGGCATCAAGTGAATAAAGACTGGCTGAAATCATTCGAGGAAGAGGCAAAAATCTGCTTTTCCTTTCTGCAAGATGACCTGATTATGTAATCATACCCCAGCCAAATCTGGCTTGTGTTGTTAGAGGAATTATCTCCTCATTAAAAACAAATCTTAATAGGCCTAATTTGAAGGCTGCATTTGTCTGTAACTTGATCAAGAGAGTAATGACTATGAACCATGCTCTACAGAGGAGAGTAAAAGAAAGTCAGAGACATTAAACAGTGCAGATTATAGTCACATTAGAGGGCTTTTGATATGCAAATAGAGCATACTAAGCCAAAAAAAAAAAAAAAAAAAAAGGCAACAGGCTTGCTTCTATTTCTTTTCTTGATACTTTCCATAGCATATGCAGGAAAATCTTACTCTAAGAAATGGTCACGTTTAAGAGACCTGTAATTGCTCTTTTCAGGGCCTTAGTCTCCTTAGTTATAACATAGGGATAGCAATGTTTGAAATTATTGTAATAGGGCTATAATAAAGATTAAATAAAGTAATATACGTGAAGCATGCAGAATAACATCCAGGTTTCTAATCTATCCAGTGCATAGCTAATGATAGCACTTACTATCATTAGGTTTAGGTCTTATAGGTTTTGTTATTATATTGGCATTCTTTTTCTATCTCTATACTGTTCTATCAGAGAAGGCAATGGCAACCCACTCCAGTACTCTTGCCTGGAAAATCCCATGGACAGAGGAGCCTGGTAGGGTGCAATCCATGGGGTCATGAAGAGTTGGACACGACTGAGCGACTTCACTTTCACTTTTCACTTTCATGCCTTGGAGAAGGAAATGGCAACCCCCTCCAGTGTTCTTGACTGGAGAATCCCAGGGACAGGGAAGCCTGGTGGGCTGCCGTCTATGGGGTCACACAGAGCTGGACATGACTGAAGTGACTTAGCAGCAGCAGCAGCATACTGTTCTATTTCTATTCTATACCACTGCTATTTCTGTACCATTCTGTGTCTATTTCTATACCAGTCATAGATTCACAAAATTAGATTCACAGAATTTTGGGACAGGAAAAAACTAGGGTATTGTTTCCAGAACTGTGTTCCATGAATAACTACTATTATTAAGATATTAAGTTATATAAAAATAGGGTTCTCTATTCAAAGACTTGGGAAATACTTGGTTAAGTAATATCAAAACCATATCACCATAAGACCTTTAATAATCTTTAATTTACCAGCAATGTGACTCTCAAAGAGGGTAACATTTTATCAGTCTTTCCTATATTTATTTGACCCTNTTTGATGGGCTTCCCTGGTGGCTCAAAGATGTGTATAAGAGACAGCCATAAGACCCTTAATAATCTTTAATTTACCAGCAATGTGACTCTCAAAGAGGGTAACATTTTATCAGTCTTTCCTATATTTATTTGACCCTAAAAACATTTTCCATAGAATGTCTGGTAACCCCTCCAAAGAACATTAGTTCCTAAAGAAAATTATGAATGACAGCTCAGTGATACTCAAAGCAAAAAATGATTTCTCCTAGGCCGTCGTGTGTTTGGGGACAGAGTCCAGACTTATGCCTGAGTCTCCTCGTGTCTCTAGGATTCTTTGCATAAAGCTGACATCTTGATCTGGCCTGCATTTCTGCAACAAAGATTTTCAGTGAAATGAGGAATAAAACCTGGTAGTTAAAAGCATGGACCTGGTTTAACTGCCTACTTTCCACTGTATGATCTCATGAAAGTTATTTCACTTTCCTGGGCCTCGCTGCTTTTTTTTTTCCCCCTCTCCACCGAAAATGGGGGTAATAATTGTACCCATCTCATGGGATTGTTGAGAGTTTAAATGACACAATGCATGTAAAACATATATATTACTTGTAAACAATTTATCATTGTTCCTAAAACCTAGTAAGTGCTAAAAAATAAGTTGCCAGTTATTGAGAAATAGTATTTTTAAAGAGGGGCAGATTCCTTCATAGAGAAGGAAAACCTCATGACAATGAATTGTTTGCTGTCAACTACTTTTCAAGACTCTGCAGCAGAAGCTCCTCAATAATGCGCTACTTGAAGCAATGCTAGGAAGCTCTCTAAACCACTGAACCATGACATGGCCAGCAAATGAGAACCCTGAACTTTTTTAGGCAGGATACGAGATACTGTCCTAGGCTTTGAGTCTTTGGATTCTACTGCAGAAATTTCTCAGACAGGAAGCAGCCAAAATGCCCCTGAGTGAAGTCGCTCAGTCGTGTCCGATTCTTTGCGACCCCATGGACTGTAGCCTACCAGGCTCCTCTGTCCATGGGATTCTCCAGGCAATAGTACTGGAGTGGATTGCCATTCCCTTCTCCAGGGGATCTTCCCAACCCAGGGATCGAACCTGGGTCTTCAGCATTGTAGATAGGCGCTTTACCCTTTGAGCCACCAGGGAAGTAGGCTAAGGGTTCTGTCATGGGCCAAGCACCAGGCTTATCTGTGAACTTCTGGTAACCAGTCCATTAGGTAAATATAGACATTGAGACTTGTCTTTTACCTTAGCTAGTTTGAGAATTAGTCTAGAAGAGGGGTCCTCAAATGTGTGGTCCTTGGAGAAGGAAATGACAACCCATTCCAGTACTCTTCCCTGGAAAAATCTATGGACAGAGGAGCCTGGTGGGCTGCAGTCCATGGGGTTACATGACTGAGCAGGCACTCCTGAGGGGGGTGGACAGAGATGGGTTGGTAGCAATAAATTGGTAGAACTGAAAGAAAAAAAAAAAAAGTGTGGTCCTGAAACAGTAGAATCAGCATCTCTTAGATACTTGTTAGAAATGCAGTTCTCACTCCCACCCCAGACTTGCAGCATTTGATTCTGGGTAGGGCCCAGCGATATTTATGCAACAAGTCTTCAGGTAATTCACATGTACATCAAAATTTTCAAAGCAATGAGAACATCAACCAGGATAACTGTATCTTCTTCAGATTCAGTACAGCAGGAGTGAGTAATATATCTCAAACTCTGCTGTGTAAAAAAAAAAAGACACTATTTCTCTGAAATCAAATTAAATTTTACTTTGAACTGCTGTTCATTCAGGTTAGAAGTAATTTCAATGTCACTTAGGATTAGGTTTGTTATGGGTAATGGAGCCCCGAAGTAACAGTGGCCTAATGAATAGGTAGACTTTTAACCATCCTGCACTGTTGGTGGGAATGTTAAATTGGTATAGTCACTATGGAAAACAGTATGGAGGTTCCTAAAACACCTAAAAAGAGTTGCCATATGATCTAGCAATCCCACTCTTGTGCATGTATCTGGACAAAAATATAATCTGAAGTGATCTATGACCCTTATGTTCATAGCAGTGCTATTCACAATAGTTAAGACATGGAAACAACCTAAATATTAACAGACTGATGAGTGGATAAAGAATATGTGGTATACATGTATATAAGTGAATACCACTCAGCCATAAATAAGAACAAAATAATGCCACCTTCAGTTACATGGATGGACCTAGAGATTATCATATTAAGTGAAGGTAGAAAAAGAAAAATATCCTATGATATCACTTACATGGGAAATTTTAAATATGACACAAATGAACTTATCTACAAAAAAGAAATGGATTCACAGATATAAAGAAGAGACGTTGGTTGCCAAGGAGTAGGACAAAGGTTGGACTGGGAGTTTGGGATTAGCAGATGCAAACAGTTATATACAAAATGGATAAACAACAAGGTCCTACTGTATAGCACAGGGGACTATATTCAGTATCCTACGATAAACCATAATAGAAAAGAGTAAGAACAAGAATACACACACACAGACACACACACACACACATATATATATAAAACTGAATCACTCTGCCATTTACCAGAAACTATAACACAACATTATAAATCAACTATATTTCTATTTAAACAAAATAAGCAGACTTTTGAAAATAAAAACCAAGCAGCAAGGGTTGTCCAGAAGTGGATTCTGGTTTCTGCCCTACAATTCCAACTCTGAAACAAGAGGACATAAAGGCCTGACTATAATTTTTCACGGAGTAACAAAAACTTGAAGAGGATCCAAATGCAGACTTCAGTGTACTATTCTCCCATATCACAATAATATTTAATCATTCACCATGGCAATCCTAGAGTCAGACCAATTCCTAGAACTTTTGAAGCTCACTTTGAGTATCTTGGACTTGCTTATGCATCCAATAGTCCCCTCTCCTACCTTTAGTGATTAACTGCTGAGGTCTTTAAAAATCCGTAATTTTGGAACCCAAATTATTTTCTTCTCATCCTCACTTTCTTGTCTAGGATTCTTTCATTTGTCATAGGATTTTTTTCATTTGTCATAGACTTTTATTTTCTTGGTCCTTTCTTTATAACTAGAACCCTTAAGCAAAGAAGGTGGGTGCAAGCACATTTTACAACTTTATTCTCATGCATTTAGTGTTGAAGTCAATCTTTAATTGAAAAATTATTTTCCAGGAGGAACTAATTAGATCTTAAGATTGATGCTTAGTGTAAATTTAGTTTCTTTCCAGTTTGCTCTGTTTGTATAAGTTCCTTTTTTCACTGTTTCTAGTTTGCAGCTAAGGGGTTCCATATTTCCATTGGTCTGGGTTACTAGCAACAATGTTTATATAGTGATTTTTTTTAATGTAAGTAAAATCATTGGCAACTTCAGAAGGACTTGGCATATATCTCTCAATGTCTACTACTGTGTCTAATGAATATTCAGCATTTTCTAGTGTATGAGACAATTATGCATTTGTTATATATTTACTAAGTAGTAACTATTTCAAAAATGTATATTCAGAAACCAAATTTGAGTTCTTCCTATTTATGTTTTCCAGGATCATCTCTGTTCTATTATACAAGTCTCTACATTTTGTTTCAGAGTCAATATTCCCCAGAAAACAGAATTTAGATAAACGTGAAGGTGATTTTCCTTCTATGCCTGTTTACTTCTCTGACAAAAATTTCCAGGAGAAAAAGAGGAAAAGGGGAAATCTTATCAAATCAAATATTATATCACTTATATTAATTTTATAGGAATAACTCATTATGCAATTTGGATCTCAATTCTTTACTTCCCATTATGTTCATGCTCTAATATACCTTTTGGACAATTTCTTTTTTAATGTGATATTAAGAAGAGACAAGACACATGTGGTTTTTCATAAGAGGAACAGAAAATCCATATGAATCCAGGACACTCATCAACTATATCCTCACCTGCTACGGATTAGGTGAAGCTTATGTATACAAATTAAATCAAGAAAATGTAAACTCTGTACTCTCAACTTCTTGAACTTTGCATTCTGCCTGGTCTTTCATTTTGTACCAACCAGGCAAAGGCACAGCAGTAGTAAGATGGAATTTCCTTCTATGATCTCTTTGATTCACTCAAATCTATTAGCTCTTCTCTCCTGAGTGGAAGAAGATGAATTTTGAAAAGATGGGGTTCATGAGTGCAGAAGATTTATACTTCTGATTAGACCCTGACAGTCACTCCACTTGTTCCAGAAACTGAAGGGAAAGGTTTACGGGGAAAAAGCAGGGAGGGTGAGGAGGAGGGGATGAATAGCNTTGTCATAGGATTTTTTTCATTTGTCATAGACTTTTATTTTCTTGGTCCTTTCTTTATAACTAGAACCCTTAAGCAAAGAAGGTGGGTGCAAGCACATTTTACAACTTTATTCTCATGCATTTAGTGTTGAAGTCAATCTTTAATTGAAAAATTATTTTCCAGGAGGAACTAATTAGATTTTAAGATTGATGCTTAGTGTAAATTTAGTTTCTTTCCAGTTTGCTCTGTTTGTATAAGTTCCTTTTTTCACTGTTTCTAGTTTGCAGCTAAGGGGTTCCATATTTCCATTGGTCTGGGTTACTAGCAACAATGTTTATATAGTGATTTTTTTTAATGTAAGTAAAATCATTGGCAACTTCAGAAGGACTTGGCGTATATCTCTCAATGTCTACTACTGTGTCTAATGAATATTCAGCATTTTCTAGTGTATGAGACAATCAATTATGCATTTGTTATATATTTACTAAGTAGTAACTATTTCAAAAATGTATATTCAGAAACCAAATTTGAGTTCTTCCTATTTATGTTTTCCAGGATCATCTCTGTTCTATTATACGAGTCTCTACATTTTGTTTCAGAGTCAATATTCCCCAGAAAACAGAATTTAGATAAACGTGAAGGTGATTTTCCTTCTATGCCTGTTTACTTCTCTGACAAAAATTTCCAGGAGAAAAAGAGGAAAAGGGGAAATCTTATCAAATCAAATATTATATCACTTATATTAATTTTATAGGAATAACTCATTATGCAATTTGGATCTCAATTCTTTACTTCCCATTATGTTCATGCTCTAATATACCTTTTGGACAATTTCTTTTTTAATGTGATATTAAGAAGAGACAAGACACATGTGGTTTTTCATAAGAGGAACAGAAAATCCATATGAATCCAGGACACTCATCAACTATATCCTCACCTGCTACGGATTAGGTGAAGCTTATGTATACAAATTAAATCAAGAAAATGTAAACTCTGTACTCTCAACTTCTTGAACTTTGCATTCTGCCTGGTCTTTCATTTTGTACCAACCAGGCAAAGGCACAGCGGTAGTAAGATGGAATTTCCTTCTATGATCTCTTTGATTCACTCAAATCTATTAGCTCTTCTCTCCTGAGTGGAAGAAGATGAATTTTGAAAAGATGGGGTTCATGAGTGCAGAAGATTTATACTTCTGATTAGACCCTGACAGTCACTCCACTTGTTCCAGAAACTGAAGGGAAAGGTTTACGGGGAAAAAGCAGGGAGGGTGAGGAGGAGGGGATGAATAGCTCTATCACTTATGTTTAGCCACAAAATATATTATACAGCACACTTGATTTTACCTCTCTCCTGCCCTTGACAGACACTGATAATCAATCAGGTCACATTTCCCATTGACATGGATATAGCCTCAGAGTCTTTCTTGGCATAGCTCTCTGAGCAGCTGTTACAAATCTTTCTGGTTTAGCTTAGGAGATTGATTTACTGAGTGCATTATTTATTCATTTATTCAACATTCACTGAACATCTAAACTGGGCCAGGGATGTCAAAGGCATTCAGGAGCAAGACGTGAAACTTACACTGTAATGAGATGAAAACTTTTTATTGCCTTTTTCAGCCCTACACATTTGCTAGGCATACAGTAGGTGCTCAATAAATTTCCTTTGTCACATTGCTATGAACTGGCTTGTGAAGAGCATTCTGGCATCAGCTGACCCTACTAAGAAGTGGAATGTGGCTATGGTTCTCTTTCAAATAATGAGAACATTTGTTCCACCTCAATTCACTTCCTGCTTAAGGTCTATCAAAAACAAACTCACCCTCAAGATTAGTTCTCCACTGGATATGTTTCAAGGGGCAGGAGTAGATACCCAAGAGAAGAATCATACTTGGAAATGCAACTCATCCCTTAAATCTGACCACTAAATGTCTTTTAGATCTGTTGATTAGTCTTGCTAGAACACAATATCAGACTCCATCCTCAAAAGGAAATAAATTAAGCTGCACCCCATGAGAACAAATGGTTGACACTGTGCTCTAGCAAGCATCTTGTGTGCAGCTGTGAACAGCTGTGTTAGTGCCAGTTAAGCTGTGATAGCATCACAGGGGTTGGGGTGAGGGTGCGGGGCTGGTGGGGAGAGATAAAGGGCAATTCATTCACAAAGCACTAATTAAAGGGTCTCACAGGTGTGTTCTAAGGATTGGTTTTCTCCTATCTCCTTTCTGTCTAAAATTTATCCTGAATTTAGATGACTGAGTAATGTAATTCTGCCAGAATTATATAGGTCTGCTCTCTCCAGGGATGGTGTTTTCAGAATACTTGCTGTGAAATTCATATACAAATATGAAATAGGGAGTAGCATTCCCCACTTAACAAAAAAGAATTCGCTTCTGACTTTCTGGAGTGATTCTCTGACCACTGATTCATTCCCTTATGAATAAGCCTCAGTCTTTCCCCCACTCTGATAGAGGAAAGCACAGAATGTGCCAAAGAGACTGGTTCTTTTAGAGAACGGTTTTATTTATCACCCTTATTTGCAATTTTACTCCCCTAAAAGGAGCTGTCAACTGCTCATCCATTGACTACAAATGGCCAGCTCTTTTGGTGAACAAGGATGGGGTCAGATGCTAACTGCTGGTGAAGGGGACAGAATGAGGAGAGAAAAGAGCATCTTGCAAAAAGGAGAATGAAATGGCATTTAGATGTTTGTTTTAAACAGACTTCAATTGAAGGGGAAATTGTGTATATGAGATGCTCTCTTAAGAAATGGAGCTACGAAATAAAGGAGTCAAATTAAAATTGGACAGAAATCCTAGGCCAGTGTTTCCAAATGCTGGTCCAGTTCATGGGACACCTCTTTGGAATCAATTGCCTAGTAAACTTAAAGCTGCAGGTCTCTAGTCGCAGAATCACTAGGAAGTATATCTGGGATTTTCTGGCTGACTCCCCCAGATGAGCCTAGAGCATAAGGTTAGATTTGAGAATTACTGTTAGATCCTAGGCTAAATAAACAAACACAAAGATTAATAAAGCTGATGAAATATTTAAAAGGGAAAGACAGCATATATAACCAGAAAAAAGAGATAGCAGGGCTGACCCATCTGAAGACAAACCAATATAGCATTTTGTAATAAATACACAGTTATTAACTGAAGGCTTTCAATGGATCCAGCACTACTCCAAATGTTTTCTGTTTCTCAGTTTTTAAAAATCTTTGAATTGTAAGGAAGTTATAAGCAAGGAAGGATCCAGGAAGCAGACTGCACACAGGATTCACAGCATTTTTAAGGCACTCAAGAGATCGCACAGCAGGTAGGTGGCTGAGCCAGGCTTCCTGAGTTGGAACATGTTTTTGTTGTTCAATTGCTAAGTCCTCTCCGACTCTTTGCGACACCTTGAACTTTAGTCTGCCAGGCTCCTCTGTCCATGGGATTTCCCAGGCAAGAGTACTGGAGTAGTTTGCTATTTCCTCCTCCAGGGTAATCTTCCCCACCCAGGAACTGAATCCAAGTCTCCTGCATATACGTGCTANGAGATCGCACAGCAGGTAGGTGGCTGAGCCAGGCTTCCTGAGTTGGAACATGTTTTTGTTGTTCAATTGCTAAGTCCTCTCTGACTCTTTGCGACACCTTGAACTTTAGTCTGCCAGGCTCCTCTGTCCATGGGATTTCCCAGGCAAGAGTACTGGAGGAGTTTGCTATTTCCTCCTCCAGGGTAATCTTCCCCACCCAGGAACTGAATCCAAGTCTCCTGCATATACGTGCTAAACCTCAACCAGATACTGGAAACAATGTTTAATAAGGTAGTATCCGCCTTTAAGGAGTTCATAGAAATTCATGATGTCTGTATCAAGTGCAGTGAGTAAAGTGGAGAGAGAAACTTAGAGATCTTTCCAGGACTTGCAACTCTTTTATCCTTGAGATTAATCGGCCTTTAAGGAGTTCACAGAAATTCATGATGTCTGTATCAAGTGCAGTGAGTAAAGTGGAGAGAGAAACTTAGAGATCTTTCCAGGACTTGCAACTCTTTTATCCTTGAGATTTTTCACAGTTTGTATGATTAAGCAGAATATAATTTTCTGAATATAAAACTGCCATTAGAATGGGCACTATGCACCAATATTTGACCACTTTTGATCTACAACAAGGGAAATTCCAAAAGATAGCACTGAAAAGAGGAGCAGAAATAGAAGAGTTCATTTCTTCAATTGTGTTTTGATAATAGATATTTGATAGATCATCTCTCTGTGAAAAAGAGTTGAGGTTCACCATTCACATAATGACCCGGTCATTTGTTATGTATTTACAGACCCCTGGTTTAAAATTAAGTACTAGCTCCTTAACCATATTTAAATATTACAAACAACAAAATAAAGAGAGTGTTGTTTCTTTCAATTCTGAAGATGAGAAAACTGAAGCCAAAAAGGTTTAGATTAACATGCAAATAAGAGCTATAGTCAGATTTCAGATCAAGGTTTTCAAAATTCCAAAATTCGTGGTCCCCTGCCACTTTGTAGCTGCCAGTCACAGGTGAAGAAGATGTTCACTTTCACACGTTAAAACTCACATGTATAACTGGCATCGCCGTGCCCCCCACATCCCCACCTAACATGAGATGTGCTTACTGCCTCCAGATGACATGAGACATGGTAGAGTACCTAAGCCATATTAATTCATTCAATCAGCTTACAAATGAAGTATCTTTTATACTTTTGTTACACAAAATATTTAATGAAAATGAGTCAATCTGCTAAGTCTCTGAAAAAAAGTTTTTACCTGTTTCTTTGTTCATCAGAGAAAAATTCTGACTGCTATTTTAAAAACGAAGGAAGTTCTTAATCCATCAAAGTAATCCAATACCACCAGATTCAAGACCAGAACAGATATTTAAAATGCCTCAAAGAACAACTCACCAATTTATAATTACTAAAGGGACAGGCAATTCTGAATTAATAAAATATCTTAATTAAAGCACAAGTTAAAAGAAAGTATATCTTATTACCTTTTGATATCTGATGGATGAATGAATCAAACTGGAGTGTGGAAAATATAAAATTATAAACTATGAACTGGGCAAAGACAGAACCATGAGGAGATCTCATTGGACCTATTTTGATGAACAGATGAGGGCTATTTGAATACAGTTTTACATGTATTTATAGACTTTTCTAGTGGCTCAGACAGTCAAGAGTCTGCCTGCAGTGTGGAAGACCCCAGTTCAATCTCTGGGTCAGGAAGATCATCTGGAGAAGGAAATGGCAACTCACTTCAGTATCCTTGCCTGGATAATCCCATGGACTAGAAGCCGGGGGGGCTATGGAGTCTCAAAACTCAGAAAGGACTGAGCGACTTCACTTTCACTTTACGTATATTTGTAGGATAAGGTGCTGTTATACTTTGAGGGAAAAGGTAGTTTGTGGAAGCTGGTAAAGATTTCCTTTACCCTTACAATCTTTTTATACTGTATTCTATATATAGATGTGTGTGTGAATGCTCAGTCAGTAAGTCATGTCTGACTCTGCAACCCCGTGTACGAGAGCCCATGGGCTCCTCTGTCCTTGGGATTTCCTAAGCAAAAATACTGGAGTGGGTTGCCATTTCCTTCTCCAGGGGATCTTCCTGACCCAGAGACTGAGCCTCCATCTCCTGCACTGCAGGCAGATTCTTTACTACTAAGTCACTTGGGAAGCCCAAATGTATATATGCATATACACTGTACTACATATAGAGACATAAAAACAAATTTACTGATATCAACTTTTTTAAGCTATTATTTCAACAAAGACAGGTACTGAAGAGTTGAAGACAATGATAAAAACCCATATGACTGGAAGTTTGCAATCCTCCATCTGAGGATGTGAGGCAAAAGGGAGAGAATATTGGTTAAGTCTACAAAAAGAATCTAGAGACTGCTTTCAATTATAGCAAAAAGTAGTGGTCAAACTATACACATACATACTAAGGCAAAGCAATATATATGTATATATATAGTACTATATATAATCTGTGCCATATATATGAAAATCTCACAAAAATAATAAGCTCCCCAGATTTCATCTAAATAAACACAAAATTTGAATTGTTAGGGATGGAATTGATAAAGTCTTTTTATAGTGTCAAGCTTAAAAAAAAAATAACTCGAAAAGGACAACTGAGTATGGCTACTTTTTCTATTTGAAACAGTCACACTTTGTTCCATCACATTTATGACTCTTCTCATACCAATGTCACGGAAAACAAAATTCTTATTTGATGTGTTAGCATTCCTTTTTTGGTTTGGTCATTTAGACCTACCTCCAATATCTTTCTAGAAAAAAAAGTCACCTTCTGCTACAAAACAGGAAAACTAGCCAACAAACAATAATGAATAATTTTGAAGGAAGAAAGAAACACAAGGAAAAATATGAATGTATCTATAGCTCATAACACATTATTCCAAATCTTAAGGGGCTTAAAACAACAAACCTGTATTAGCTCACATTCTTGTGGGTCAGGGATCTGGAAGCAGTTTATCTGGGTGGTTCTGGCCCAGGGTCTCTCATAAGGCTGCAGTCAAGGCATCAGCCTGGGGTCACTACCTCCTGGATAGGACTAGGGAGTCAAGACCTACCCCTAGAAGTGGGAAGTAGTGCAGAGACTGAAAACAAAGCCAACGACTCTAACAGTGCACTGTCATAAATATTATGTGGACGTGGTCTCTCCCAGAATGGCTTTCTGTACAAATTTAATGCCTTTCCTATGTTATCTAAACGCTTTTCACACACTACGGCTGTAACTTCTCCAGTGTTGTGGTGCAACAGAAAATCTAGCATGAATTTCTCCTTCACGATTTTACCAAGAGAAGAGTTGTTCTTACCAGAGATCTTTAGGAACCGCAGCACACATTTTTCCTTTGTTTATTAAGTCAAGGACTTTCCTTATGAGCGGTCCTTCTGCTCGGTGTCCTTGGAGCTGGTAGAACGGGACTGAGTTAGCTTCAGAAGCAAAGGAAAGCTTCCTTCTCTGACAGAAGAACGTGGAGACAACAGGTCACGTTCCAGAGCACGTGCTCTTCAAGGCAGACGGCTGTGGTGGGGCTGCTTTTTATACTCCAAAGCCAGGAGGGGGCGGGGTTCTCTCCACACGTGCCTGCGTGCGTGCGGCTAATGGATTCTGAGCGCCCAGCTTCTCGGCCCGCTGCCTCCATCTTGGATTGGCGTGTCATGCGCAGTTCTTCCCGTGCCGCCCACCAGCCGTTCTGCTATAGGAACTTCCGTCTGACGAGCCCAGTACGAGACGAGACCTGTTTACAGGCTTTGCCTTGGCTGATATCTGGGATCCTAGACATCAAGATGGTTTTCGCCCTTCTCTGATGAGAATGACTTCTTGTATCCAAACAGCTTGTGCAAAAAGTATGGCTTATGCTGAATATCTGCTTATTGTAAATTCCTTATGATGCTTCATTTATAAATTTTCTTACAGGTGTGTTTGTATAGGAAAAAATATTATATATATATATAGGACTATCCATGGTTTCTTGGCACTTAATTCCCACAGTTAAGGGGACTACTGTATACCCAGAGGTGGGATTTCTTGATGCTGTGGCGGTTCTATCTTAAAAGTTGTATTTATTTACGGCTGCACTGGCTCTTCATTGCTTTGTGAGGATTTTCTCTACTTGCCGTGAGGAAGGGACTACTTTTTGTTGTGCTTCAAGGACTTCCCATTGCAGTGGCTTCTGTTGCCTTGGAGCTCGGGCTCTAGGGTACCTGGGCTCAGTAGCTGCAGCTCCTGGGTTCCACAGCACAGGCTCNGCCGTGAGGAAGGGACTACTTTTTGTTGTGCTTCAAGGACTTCCCATTGCAGTGGCTTCTGTTGCCTTGGAGCTCGGGCTCTAGGGTACCTGGGCTCAGTAGCTGCAGCTCCTGGGTTCCGCAGCACAGGCTCAATAGTTGTGGTACACGGACTTAGTTGCCCCGAAGCAAGAGGGATCCTCCCAGACCAGGAATCTAACCGGGGTCTCCTGCATGGGCAGGTGAATTCCTCACCACTGAGCCACGAGGGAACCCCTATTTTTAAATTTTTGAGGAATCCTCATACTGTTTTCTGTGTTGACTGCACCAGTCTATTCCTACCAGTGATACAAAAAGGTTCTCTTTCTTCCACAGTCTTGTCAACCCTGTTATCTTCTGTCATTTTGATAACAGCCATTCTAAGAGGTATCTCATTGTGGTTTTGATTTGCATTTCCTTGAAGATTAGTGATATTGAAAATCTTATACTGAGCATACTGGCCATTTGTGTGTCTTTTTTGGAAAAATGTTAATTCAGTTCCTGTCATCTTTCAGTTCAGTTCAGTCACTCAGTCGTGTCCGACTGTTTGCACCCCCATGAACTGCAGTACGCCAGGCCTCCCTGTCCATCACCAACTCCCAGAGTTTACCGAAACCCATGTCCATCAAGTCGATGATGCCATCCAACCATTTCATCTTCTGTCATCCCCTTCTTCTCCTGCCCTCAACCTTTCCCAGCAACAGGGTCTTTTCAAATGAGTCAGCTCTTCCCATCAGGTGGCCAAAGTATGGGAGTTTCAGCTTCAGCATCAGTCCTTCCAATGAACACCCAGGACTGATCTCCTTCAGGATGGACTGGTTGGATTTCCTTGCAGCTCAAGGGACTCTCAAGAGTCTTCTCCAACACCACAGTTCAAAAGCATCAATTCTTTGACGCTCAGCTTTCTTCACAGTCCAACTCTCACATCCATACAGGACCACAGGAAAAACCATAGCCTTGACTAGACGGACCTTTGTTGGCAAAGTGATGTCTCTGCTTTTTAATGTGCTGTCTAGATTGGTCATAACTTTTCTTCCAAAGAGCAAGTGTCTTAATTTTATGGCTGTAGTCACCATCTGCAGTGATTTTGGAGCCCAGAAGAATAAAGTCAGCCACTGTTTCCACTGTTTACCCATCTATCTGCCATGAAGTGATGGGTTGCTATGAGTTGTATGAGTTCTTTGTCTATTTTGGATATTTATCCCTTATCTGATACATGCTTTGGAAATATTTTCTCCTGTACCATAGGTTGTCTCTGCAATTTATTGATGGTCCTTTGCAAAACTTTAATTTTCTTATCATTATTTGTGTCCATTATACTGAAGTTAAAGTGTTAAGCCTGGATAAATACTACCTGCTATCTTCTCTTTAACTTTATTAATACTTTAAGAAATTCACAACTCTGGGGAAAATTTTTCAACTAGATCAGAAGATCATATTTTTAAGCTATGGTGCTTAAATTCCACTGGGCGATCAATGACTCTTTCAGTTCAGTTGCTCAGTCGTGTCCAACTCTTTCGACCCCATGAACCACAGCATGCTAGGCCTCCCTCCCCTCTCCATCACCAACTCCCAGAGTTTAC
This sequence comes from Raphicerus campestris, assembly GCA_006410735.1. Lineage (NCBI taxonomy): Eukaryota > Metazoa > Chordata > Mammalia > Artiodactyla > Bovidae > Raphicerus > Raphicerus campestris. The sequence continues at coordinate 291,459 of SJYW01055591.1, read as the reverse complement.
CCAAACTTGTGTCCATCGAGTTGGTGATGCCATCCAGCCATCTCATCCTCTGTCATCCCCTTCTCCTCCTGCCCCCAATCCCTCCCAGCATCAGAGTCTTTTCCAATGAGTCAACTCTTCACATGAAATGGCCAAAGTATTAGAGTTTCAGCTTCAACATCAGTCTTTCCAATGAACACCCAGGGCTGATCTTTAGGATGGACTCGTTGTATCTCCCTGCAATCCAAGGGACTCTCAAGAGTCTTCTCCAACACCAGAGTTCAAAAGCATCAGTTCCTCGGCTCTCAGCTTTCTTCACAGTCCAGCTCTCACATCCATACATATTGTCCTTATAGGCTGACTTTATCATTTGTTGTCTAGTCGCTGAGTCATGCCCAACTCTTTGTGACCCCAGACTCCTCTTTTGACAAAATTTGCCAAGGAAGAATACTGGAGTGGGTTGCCATTTCCTTCTCCAGGGAATCTTCCCAACTAAGGTGTTGAAACTGCATCTCCTTCATTGGCAGGTGGATTCTTTACCACTGAATCACCATGGAAGCCTGACTTTCTCATTACTGACACTTGTTATAGCATTATCATTTCTTTATATTCTACTTTTTTTAAGTATATATTCACATTCAAAAAAGCTAAATTAGCCTTACAGAAGAGTAATCAGATAAGAAGCTTCACCACAAACATAAAACCCATCCTTTCTCATGTCCATGTTCTCCCCCTTCTTTCCTAATTCAATGAAGATAGTACTCTTTTTTCTATCAATGTCCAACTCTAGAAAATCTGTGTGACACTCTACATATCAGCTTCTCAAACAATGTGTTATCTGCTCCTCATCCTGCCTTGTCCATCACTCCTCACAGTATGTGATATGTACTTACCTTTACCCACTAACACAGATGCTCCTCTCATTTGAAATTCCAATACTTTACTTTCTTTCTTCAAGATGTTTCATAATATCTGTAATAATTACATGTATTTGTTGGAATTTCCATAATGCTGACAGTGTTCTAGTTCTTGACATAAGAGTTTACACAGTTTTTATCTTATTGCACTCTATACTTAACTATGTTTTGAGTAGTTCTTTTACTCATGTTTCTATTAGACTTCAGAAAATCCTATTTTAATTTGATATATAGATTTCTATCATAATTAAATTCTAATTGCATTTGTTATGAAGAACTCACATCTGTATTGCACAATTGCCCTATATGAACATTTCATTATTAAGTTTTGGAGTAAAAATTCAGCAAAAAAAATTTTCTTTGCCAAAAAAGAAGAAAAGAAAATGAATCCAAGATGGAAGCCAGTCTTTTTATAATCTAGTTTTGGAAGCAACACTGCCTCACTTCTGCCAGATTCTGTGTGTTAGAAGTGAGTCAGCAAGTCTGACCCATACTCAAGGAAAAGGGATTACTCAAAGGCACAGACACCAAGAGAATCATCTCAGAATCTGCCTACCACAGTGCATTTCTTCTGTGCTGACATCTCCATTCTATAGACTAGGTTGTCATTTAGAGGTTGTCATTTCTGTAAAGCATGTCCTGGGGACACTAGGAGGAGAAATAAAACAAGTACAAAAAGTATATAAACCAAGTTTTGGCTCTTGGTTTCTCCCCCTGTTGAATCTTTTCCCTAACCCAGTTACAGGAAAAGATTCTGTTCACATAATTTGTTCACCCAGAGATTGGCTGAAGATTGGGTGAAGTAGAAATATTCGTCATCCCCCTTGTGTGACTTGTGAGTAGACAGGGAGACACCTCCCCCTCCATTCTTAGAAGAAGCTACTTGATCCTTGGGGCATAAATGTACATTCTCAAGGGGGGCAATATCACTCCTAAGTCAGGAAAAACTGCCCTGAAGGGGCAAGAAGTCGTTAGTCTTTTTTATGTAAAGCACATATGCACACAGAGTATGTAAACAGATACACAGTATATTTGTGGTATTAAAGTTTTATGGGGGAATGATTAGGGAGAAAATGTCTTCAGAAGCTTCTTTAGGAGAGTGATGATGAGAAAAGTTTTAGAAAAACCTGATGCAGTACAGGCTAGTAAAGAGTTCTAAGACAAGGAAGGCTTCAGGGAGGGAGGGTCTGGGATGCAGATTTAGCTGAGGGTGGAGAAAAGGAGATGAAATTTGGAATATGGCAAACTGTGACTGAATTTTCCCATGGACATATTAGGCTTTGATTTTACTCCTTGATCTGATTTTAACTAATTGCAACTTCCAGGGATTCCTCACAGTTGATGATCCACTGAGAGTTCTTTTCTGGTTTTGGAGCAAGACTTTGTACAAATTCATTTTAAACGTTTTCTAACATTTCTAAGAGACTTGCGTTTGGTGAGAAAGGTAGTGAAAGTGTTCAGTTTACCATCTAGACATGGAAACTCTTCATTATAGAGGGAGAAGAGATTGGCTCCACTTTCCCTTTTGTCCCTCCTTCCCCCCATTCATCTGTTGGATGGAGGTAAAGTCTGTGAGTTGAAGTAAGGCAGGAAATGGACTAGAAAATAGGCAGGAGAGTGTGAAATTGAGGAACAGTGAGTGCAGTTCAAGAAAACTGGTCTGATCATTCACCATATGAGGACCTGGTGCTGATGATGCTCCTAATGTATCCAAATTTCTGTTTTCTCATTTGTAAAATGAAAGGTTTGTATAAAATAATACTTACAGCTGACTTCAGCCTCAACATGATATGTTCCCATGAGATACCATCACCATTTTCACAGTAATTCCCAAAAGCACAGCTGTTTGAGTTGTGCATCTCTGAGTTACAACTGTGACTCTCCTGCTGCAATTTGAATACTCAGGGAGATCAATCAAGGCTAAGTTGTTAACCTATAATTGTCACCTTCACGTGAACTATCACTGCAGTAAAAGGGAAAAAAAGAGCCCAATTCTGTGGAGGCTTAATGGATTCAATATAGGAGCCAGGTTTCAAGTCCTGTGGGCCCTCCAGGACTTGAAAGATACTCACAACCTATTTAGACAAAATCACAATCTTACTGATTACAATGAGGCATATGAAATTCTCATTTTTGTAGGTCAAAAATGGGTGAATATTGGCAAATGTATATAGTTCAACTTAGAGTTAAACCAGCATATCACTCCCTTTTAATGAAAAGCAAGCTTTTTTCATTAACTAAACTTTTTATCTATCTTATGATACATTAAATAGTTGTCAGTTGCTTTTATCCCCATCTTCCTTTGTTTTGCCATTTTTCCTATGTCTTTTTGTCATCAACTAAATCCAGTTATCACCTGAATTTAAAGGTGAAAACAAAAGGATAAGTGTCTACTTATACTGACCTGTCTTGAAAAGCAAAAAAGATTAAGTTATTTTTCTGGTTCTAAGGAAAAGTTGTCCCCTAATAGATGTGGCTAACCAGCTTGCATTTTTTAAAAGATGCTGCTTCATCTGAGCCATGTATCTGCCGTAGAGTTTGCAACAATTCCTAGTGGAACTGGCCCAAGAAAACAAGAGAAAAGGCCCTAGAGGCAGAAATAGAAAGATGGCTGTTACCCAGCCTCATTCTATGTTAGCCTGGTTTTTCTAGGTCTAGTCTGGGATTCTGAGAGAACAATCTAGATCCAATTTCTACATTAAAAAAAAAAAAGAACTAGATAGGTAGGCTGAGGCCAAGGGTTAAAGGGAGAGAGAGGTGGAGAAAGGAGAAAGAGAAGAATTAAGTACATCAGAAGGGGATGGGAAGAATGAAAAACATTGGGAATGCCAGAAGAATTTGGAGGATAAGAGGAGCTGGAAGAAGAATTGAGGAAAGAGGAAAGGGAGGAGAAACTCTGAAGAAATTGGGGAAGAAGGGCACTCTTGGTTTCCAATCCATCATATCTAGATTGGTCACTTAAGAGAAAGCTGTTTTAACATAAATATAATCTTGGGGAGAAAAAGAAAAGGGCTGTGGAAGTGACTTATTTGTTTTTAGTATGACCTTTGTTTTTAGTATGGGTGGGATGGGGGGAGTGAGACGGAGGTCTAAGGAGGGAGGGTATATGTGCATACATACAGCTGATTCACTCTGATGTACAGCAGAAATCAACACAACACTGTAAAGCAACTACACCCCAATTAACAATAACAACAGCAAAAACTGACTTGTTTTTTTAATCATGACTTTCTTCCATACCTCTTTCCAAAAGAACTGAATGGGTCTACGTGAGCAACTTTCCATAACTGTTTAGAAGGAGAAGATGTACACTATTCAAACAAGCTTCTTCTGTTTTGCTCCAAGTGTCAGACTATGGTCTAGCAAAACTAAATCAGAGATGAACAGTTATGCCGTACACCTGAAACTAACACAATCAACTATACTCTAAGAAAAATTTTTCTAATAAAAGCTTTAAAAGAGGTGGTAAGGGCTCTTTAGATTTCAGCTCTCATCCTTCACAACCTCCAATCCCTTTTGGTTTCTGTGTGTTTCTGGAAATTCTGACCTTTCTGGTAATCAGCATGGACTTGCCATATTCTGGAAACAGTTAGAAACGTGGTTTGATGCGTGTATTAAGCTGTGCTGAGAGCCAGCGTGGTCTGTCAGTTATTTCACAAAACAGTCACCTGGAGAAAAGGATCCCCTGAGTAGCTATATCTTTCTTCCTGATATACTCAAAACTGTCTCATTTCTGAGCAAAAGCACAGCAAAAAAAAAAAAAGGACTCACATGTTATTTTGCAGGCCATTTCCTTATTTACATGTAACCATGCTCAGCAATTCTGAGGACAACACAATCAATTATTCTGACAGAGCAAATAAACTAATAACACAATTAAAGAAATAATCCCTCTGGGTATTCCTTCTCAAGGTCTTTCTCCCAACCAAGACAACTTTCTTTTCTCCAGAAGCAAAGTCTAAGGCCCAAGATAAGGATGTTATTTGTACACATCCTGGTTCATTGGCAGTATGTATTTTCCGTCTGCCAAAAATGTGAAAAGGAAGCATGCTGAATTTAGCTTCCCCACAACTGAATTCAACTGGACATTGAACTTCTAGTAGGGCTTATAAAAGTTCCACTTTTATTGGCATCTGCAACTAGAGCGAAGAGACAGCTGTAAAAAACATCTTCTCGCCAAANTAACAATAACAACAGCAAAAACTGACTTGTTTTTTTAATCATGACTTTCTTCCATACCTCTTTCCAAAAGAACTGAATGGGTCTACGTGAGCAACTTTCCATAACTGTTTAGAAGGAGAAGATGTACACTATTCAAACAAGCTTCTTCTGTTTTGCTCCAAGTGTCAGACTATGGTCTAGCAAAACTAAATCAGAGATGAACAGTTATGCCGTACACCTGAAACTAACACAATCAACTATACTCTAAGAAAAATTTTTCTAATAAAAGCTTTAAAAGAGGTGGTAAGGGCTCTTTAGATTCCAGCTCTCATCCTTCACAACCTCCAATCCCTTTTGGTTTCTGTGTGTTTCTGGAAATTCTGACCTTTCTGGTAATCAGCATGGACTTGCCATATTCTGGAAACAGTTAGAAACGTGGTTTGATGCGTGTATTAAGCTGTGCTGAGAGCCAGCGTGGTCTGTCAGTTATTTCACAAAACAGTCACCTGGAGAAAAGGATCCCCTGAGTAGCTATATCTTTCTTCCTGATATACTCAAAACTGTCTCATTTCTGAGCAAAAGCACAGCAAAAAAAAAAAAAGGACTCACATGTTATTTTGCAGGCCATTTCCTTATTTACATGTAACCATGCTCAGCAATTCTGAGGACAACACAATCAATTATTCTGACAGAGCAAATAAACTAATAACACAATTAAAGAAATAATCCCTCTGGGTATTCCTTCTCAAGGTCTTTCTCCCAACCAAGACAACTTTCTTTTCTCCAGAAGCAAAGTCTAAGGCCCAAGATAAGGATGTTATTTGTACACATCCTGGTTCATTGGCAGTATGTATTTTCCGTCTGCCAAAAATGTGAAAAGGAAGCATGCTGAATTTAGCTTCCCCACAACTGAATTCAACTGGACATTGAACTTCTAGTAGGGCTTATAAAAGTTCCACTTTTATTGGCATCTGCAACTAGAGCGAAGAGACAGCTGTAAAAAACATCTTCTCGCCAAAACGTGATTTGGGAAAGGTCATTTTATTACATGATTTATTTATATTGTTTCTCCATGGTACAAAGCGTTCTGATGCGGACTCAGAGCTGAGAGGAGGAGAAATAGTGAAAGCAGTCCTTAAGCCCATGGACCAAGGGGATGTTTGGTGTTCATTCTTTAGCTAAAATAGCCTTCAAGGCACTGCAGCTTTTTCTGCATCATTCATATGAAAAAGAAAGTTCTATCATGATAAAATCAGTCTTCTCCCCCATCCTCAGAGGCAGCATCAGTAAGAAATAGGATTAGAAGTGGATCATGCTTTCATAGTCAAGAACAATTAAGATACTCTTTCTCTTTCAGAAGAGAAAATTCATTTAATCAAATTTCGTATGGTTTATCTTCTTTACACATTGTGTTGTCATTTTAAAGGACTTAAATATTCTCTCCTGGATTTCTTTTCCTGAAGAGGCATGTGTTACTTACATTCTAAACAGACCTACAGTATTTAATATGGAAAGTTGGATATCTTTCTGAAAGAAAGCAGATGGGCAGTTTTATCTTCGCTTGACTCCGTCATTGTCACTGTGTCCCAAACAGGCAGGTGGGATTTTTAATACTAAGTTTATAATAGTAACAAGTAGGTTTACTAGATATATACTTCTTCGACCAGGTATGTTATTTAACCTCTCCCAATGTGAAATGCAAGCTAAAGGTTTCTGGGTTTTATCTTTGTTGTTGTTTATTTAATTATTATTGCTCTTTGTTTATTGCCAGTATGTCTCAGACCTTGGGGTCAGGGGTTTGAAAATGAGAACCAAATAGAATTTTGACTCGTGCCTTCACAATGCAGCTAGGGATGTGACTTGGTTAAGTTTATTGTTTCACTGACTGAAAAGCAGTTTAAAGAAAAGAAGCAAAAAGAGCCAGACAGACCGAAAGGTGAAGCTATGACTTGGCTTCGCCTCCACCCAATCAGTCCCAGGCATCTCCTTTTTTTGTTTGTACAAATTTTCATAGAGGTAGCAACTTTCAATATCCTCTAGCCAGTGGTAAGTTTTCTGATAGTGCAGACTTTATCATCCTGTCTTCAAAAGTGGCTCATGCAGGAATGCGTGACATGAGGATCTTATTCTCTGATAATGTCTGTGTATGTTTGACTGATTTGCCTCTTAGATGATGATTTCTGATGTCTCTGTGGAATTCCATTTCAGAGAAATTTAAAAATTAAACATCATGAATATTTAGCAAAGCTGCCTGGAAGTTCAGCTCCACGTGACTTAATCATTTTCTCTATATTTTTACTTAAACCATTGTTTGGACTGGGAAAGGATTTTAATGGAAGGGGAAAATGTAAAGTTATATAATAATACCATGTAGAACAATTCCTTGAAATGTTGAATTTTAATGCTTCTCAAAAAAAAATAAATAAATAAAAATAAAAGTCACCCTAGCAAGGCCACTTTTAGAGGGCAAGGTTATTTCTTAATAGTATCTCTCTGCTTGGAGGCACATTGCATTAGATTTCTCTAAGAACACAAGACCAATACAGAATTGATCTATTTTAAATCCATTTTGCTTTTTTTCGCTCTGTGTCAGAAGAGTGTCCCAAATCATAAAAAGTCCCTTTCAAAGGCAGGAAAACTATCCTAGTAGTTGGGATAGAAATAAAAATGTAGAAGAGGCAAAGGGTTGTTCAGAAAAATTACCCAAAATTTGATAAAAGGCAAAAAGATTACTGTGGGCCCCTTCAAAGTCATACTAATTTTTTTCCAAAGCTTACCTAATGTGAATAAAAAGTGAACACTATAAAAGAGGATCTCAAAGACTAGCAAGAGAATTATTTAGATAATTGAATGTTTATACACTTTGTGAAACAAGCAAGAAAGTTGAAACTGGGACCAGTATTTGGGGCAATGAATTTGGTTATTTCATTAACCAAACCATCTTTAAGTTGATTTCTTTGTGGTAATTCAATCACTAGGTCACACTGAATCAAATTCAAAGCTGGGAGGTCTTAAACCAATTTCTTCCCTATGGAGGATAGTGAGAATTTGCACCTATAATCTAAGCAGGGCATATTGATTTGCTGGAATCCAATTCATCAAAGAAGTTACTAACTAATGAACATATTAAAATAATAACAGACTGCATGTGCTTAACACTTCTTAAGTTTCAGTACCCAACCTTGGAAGAGAAATATTGACCCTTATTTTTCCAATAAGAACATAGATCATTGGAGAAGTCAAACAACTATTTAGTTTGTAACATTCAGAGCAGGGAATAGATGCTGATACTTTTGTGAGCTGTGATCAAGTTTGTGTAGTTAAGCATGCCTTTTGAGGTGTCTGAGTCATGGTTTGAGTCATGGTTTCAATACTTACTAGTTGAGTAACCTTGAATAAGTCACTGACTTCTCTGAACTTTAGTTTCTTTGTCTTTACTAGAGAGAAAACTACCACTAACTCAATGCACTCAAAGCAGCATTCAAAGCACTTAGCACAATGCCTGGCTCATGTTAAACACTCAGTAAGCCTTACCTGGATCAAAACAGAAAAAAAGAGAGAGATGATAATGCAAGTTGATTGGGCACTTGCCCAATGTGCTCAAGGGGATATTTTCAAATAACTGGAACATTCAACTCAGTGTCCAATATTCAAGGGTAAATGATGGCAGGAACTCCAGTGGAAAATGACGAGTTATAGGCATAGTACAGTGTAAAGTCAATATGATCCATTAGGTTTACTGGGACTAGTAAGGCAGGAAAATGAACATACTCTTCAGAAAGCTTTTGAACAACAGCAGTGAGACAATAAACTCATTTCTAGTTAGCCATCAGTTAGCTCAACAAGTCAATGGGTATTCTGGTTTACCTACGTTATATATGTTTGTATATGCCTTTTTAAGTTCAAGGGGCTTACAGAATTAAAAGGGTAAAATTTCGAGACTGTTTAAGGGCAATCAGGTTTCCCTTCCTACCGTTTTTTGCTGGATTCTCCTGTAATTTACAGCAAAGTTACTTGACCTTCCAATAAAGGCTTTGGTTATTGAGGGGAATAAAAAATATAGGAGATTAAAGAACTCAGAGTGACAGGTTTCCAGAGCTGGCAAAATGATTCCAATCTCTGAATCTTTGTGCCTTGAATCCCCTCAGATGATTGCAAATCCAGGGCAGTGCACCAAGGTAGTGGCAGGCAGTCTTCAGAACAGAGCAACCCAGACATTACTGCTTATTAGGTCCTGATGCTGAGAACGCATGAAGTGGGCATTGAAGAAGGTATTAACTCCATCTATGGATTGTTAAAGTCCTTAGGAATTAGCAGTGAGAGGCTATCAACATAAGAGAAGTAAAAATGGCTTGAGAGAGCCAGCAAAACACAGCAGTTAATTTTTTTCTAAGATACAATTAACTTATCTCTCCCCTTCTAAGTATGGTAAACCAGAGACCAACAGAGGCTTCTCTCTCTCTTTTTAATCTCAGTCATTGTATCAATGGCTATTCCAAAATAAATCAACAAAAAATCACTCTATCATAAAGTAGCATACTTCCTTTTTTAAGGTCACATGAGCCTATTTCCTGTATGAGAGATTGCTCTGGGAATTTCATTGATAATCAGTTAAATCCTAGCAACCTTTTTACCCCAGAATCCTCTTACCAGAAGCCTTTCTCAACCACAACGAATATTACAGTTCAGCATTTGAGAACAGTTCATTTGGGGCTGTTTGTGATGGAAAAGGAGGATGAGAAACATTTTCAAGGGCTTTTCTCGTGACATTTATTCCTCAGTTTGGCAGGAGAACACGTCAGTTCTCTTAGACTGCAGCCGCGTGGACGTCCCTCCTGACGGCTCTGCCCGGGGAGTGCGTGCTCAGTCCTCAGAGGGGTCATCAGTCTCATCTGAGGGCTGGACTGGAGCCATCAGTGGGCAAGAAACAGAGCGTTCCCTTCCTGATTCTCACAGAAAAGAAAGAAAACTAAAGATTAAAGGGGGAAATGTAGGAGGGGCAAGGTTATTGAGAAAAATGTCCCCAAACTTAGAAATAAGCCAAAAATTTACCATGGGCTTTTTAAAAGCCATGCTCACTGTTCTACTGAGCCCACCTAAGGGCCATTTGTTGCTCCAGGGCTGCACTGATCAATTATAACAGCCACTAGCCATAGATTCTTTTAAGTCAAACCTGAATTAAAATTAAATGAAATTCAAAGTTAGTTCTTTGGTCACTCTAACCACATTTCAGATGTTCAATGGAGACATGAGGCTAGAGGGTACCATATTAGACAGCTCAGATAAAGAATATTTCCATCATGGCAGAAAGTTCTGTTGGACAGTTGTTCTAAGGGAAGGTAATATTGCCTTCAAAGTTACTGTTAATTAGAGTTGAGACTCTGTAAAGTTAGATGTCCATTGATAGAAGACAGATAAATTTTAAAACAGCTTTTTTCCTAGAGATGCAAATAACTTTCGTCCAGAATAACAGATAACTGTACAAGTTATGGTTTTATTATTCTGAAGAAAATTAATGCTTATTTCTAAATTTGCAATATGTTCCAGTATTTTAAATTGACTAAATATATATCATTTTTCTTATATTCTCCCTTAGATCAACTCTGTCATCCTGCTATGTATCTTGTTACTGACTTAGAGAAGTCATTGACATTTATACACTATACATTTGGAAGTATTATATTTCTAACTTTTAAATTGTACTCTGACAAGGGGATTGAACAGATGTACTCAGTAAGAGTTTCATTTAAACCAGGTCTAAGTTAAATATTGGGCAGGTTGTTCTCTTGGCAAAATCTTTGTAAATGCACCTCAACTTTTCCAACAATGCAGCAGGACAGCNGACACCACCAACACCAATACTAATACCACCCAAGCAATGCCTGAACATGACCCAACAACTCAGCAGAACTTTCAGTATGCACAATTATTTCTGGTAAAAGAAAGGAGGAAAGAACAAAGAGTCAATGTATGACACAGTCACACCAACCTCCTTCTATTCCCTGCCCCAAACCCCATCCTGACTTCTTTATTTTCCTCTTCCGTCTGAGAGAATGCATACATTCGAAGCAATTTACCTATTAGAATAGAGAGGGCCCCAGAGAAGGTCATAAGCAAATTGAGGCACAAAGTGTCAATCATAAGAGGTCAAAACCTGAAGATTCCCAGAGTCTTCCTGGGAGTTTTGAAACCCCTGTTCCCATCTCCCAACCCCGGGAAGACATAACCCAGGTTCCTGACCACGGTGTGGGATGTCATTTGTGTGCCTCTGGATTCCTCAGAGAGGAGAAAGGAGGGGAGGATAGACAGATATGAAGCCTTTTGATCCCATGACAATTAATGGTAAAGATATTTATAGCAGGTATTAAGTGAAGAGAAGTTTTTGTGAAAATAATTTCCTTACCACATTTACCCAGTGCCCTTAAGGGATCATTAATATTATTTTCATTAATATTCAGAATTAATAAAAGTAATATTTAATATTACTTAAAGGATCACTTTCTTTGGACTTAAACAGACTTTGGCCTTAGTGCTTATTAACTGTTTCTGCCTTCTGTAGCCTATTATTTCAAAAATAACCGTCCAGTCTTTACTTCTCTAATTCTTCATATATGGTGCTTAGCATAGTATGTGGGAACATGGAAAGCATTTAATAAGTGCTGGATCTCACTGTTATTACTACTGATCCAATACTAAGGTCATTATAAGGAGATCAATTTCTAGTATTTTTTTAGGCTTATTGAGTAAAGGCTATCTGTGTAATTTATCAGGATCCTAGCAATAAACAGGATGTACTATCACCCCCAAAGTTGATGTGGGCTTGATGAAACAAGAAGTGGTGAGGCACCCAGAAACTAACAAACCTAAGTAGTCATGACAATTCCTATGGACTGAATGTTATAATCCCCCAAAATTCCTAGGTTGAAACCTGAACCCCCCATGTGATGGTATGAGGAGGTAACTGCATCATGTGTGTGGAATCCTCATGAATGACATTAGTNACTAACAAACCTAAGTAGTCATGACAATTCCTATGGACTGAATGTTATAATCCCCCAAAATTCCTAGGTTGAAACCTGAACCCCCCATGTGATGGTATGAGGAGGTAACTGCATCATGTGTGTGGAATCCTCATGAATGACATTAGTGCCTTTCTAAGAAAACTTCCTTAAAAAACTAAACATAGACTTGCCATATGAACCAGCAACTTCACTCCTAGGCATATATACAGAGAAAAATCACAATTTGAAAAGATACACACCCCACTTAAATAGTGCTCCACTGCAGCACTATTTACAATAGCCAAGCCATGGAAGCAACCTAAATGCCCATCGACAGAGGAATGGGTAAAGCAGATATGGTACACATTTAACGTGGAGTGTTATTCAGCCATGAGAAAGAATGAAATAATGTAATTTGCAGCAACATGGATGGACCTAGAGATTGTCAAACTGAGTGAAGTAAGTCAGAGAAAGACAAATAGCATGATATCACTCGTATATGGAACATAAAAAATGGTACAAATAAACCTATTTACAAAACAGATATAGGAAACAAAGATATAGAGTCTATATAGGGATAGATACGGAGTCACAGAAAGAGGAAACAAACTTATGGTTACCAAGGAGAAAGGGAGAGAAGGGATGATTTGGGAGATTGGGATTGACATATATATACTACTATATATATAAAACAGATAACTAATAAAAACCTATGGTATAGCACAGGGAACTCTAGTCAATACTCTGTAACGACTTATATGGGAAGTGAAGTGAAGTTGCTCAGTCTTGTCTGACTCTTTGCGATCTCATGGACTGTAGCCTACCAGGCTCCTCCATTCATGGGATTTTCCAGGCAAGAGTACTGGAGTGGGGTGCCATTTCCTTCTCCGGAGGATCTTCCCCACCCAGGGATTGAACCTGGCTCTCCCACATTGTAGGCAGATGCTTTACTGTCTGAGCCACCAGGGAAGTCAACTTACATGGGAATAGAATCTAAAAAAGAGTGGATATATTTATACGTACAGGTGATTCACTTGGCTGTACAGCAGAAACTAACACAACATTGTAAATCACCTCTACTCCAATAAAAATTAATTGAAAAAAAGGAAGAGAAAAGGGATCTTGCTTCTCTTTCTGTTCTTGGCCATGTGAAGATGAGAGCCGTCTGCAAACCAGGAAGTGCTTGCTCCCTCACTAGACACCACAGTGGCCGGTGCCTTGATGTATAACCTTTCCAGCCTCCAGAAAACAAATGTTTGTTGTTGATGCCATCCAGTCTATGGCAATATTTTATGATAGCCTCAAGTTTAGACAGTCATCCCGTGAGCTAAAGAGGTAAGAGGTAACCTTAGCCATGGCTAGAGGGGAGCTGACAAAACAGTAAAGGAGGAGAGCAGAGAGAATCTGACTTCATTCTTTCCTGCCCTCTGATTTTCCTGTCTGTATCATTCTACAGTTAAACCCAGCCTGAAGCTAGCTGGCCAAGGAGCCCCAGATGAAGCCTGCTAGGTTGTGCCGCAGAGATGGGCAAACAATAACTGTGTGGGAATACAGAGAGACTAACTATGTTTTAAGAATCTGGTTCTTCAATATATGGTTCATCTGTCTATTCACTCCTGATCTTTAAAGTTCACTCTGTGTAGGAGACCTCATCCTGGCCTTCTGTCCCTTGTTCTGGCAACTTCCTTCCCTTCATTAGGAAATGCTGCCATTGAAGCAAGTCAGAGGACACACAGAGACAACTTGTGCTACTTAATTTCAAAGCTCCAGCTCTTTGAACAGCATTAAAAGTCTGTTTCTCATAGAAGGCAAATTAGTTAATTTCAAATGTGCTCTGTGAATATCAACAGACCACCCAAATGTTTACTTATTTTAAGCCATCCTCCTAGTAGGTTAGAAGACTCCATTTGCTTTGAGAGAAAGAAGGGGTGGGCATTCATACATATAAATTGTCTAAATGAAGGGCCAGTTCCATATTAAAGCAACATTAATTATTCATTTAGCAAAGGAGAAAATTTTACCTATGATGGAAAACCCCTAGGGTGCCATTCTTCTCTACAAAATTGCTTCTAAGCCAAATAACATCTCAAATACTCATCTTTTTCAAACTCTCTTTCTGGAAATAAGACAATGGAAAGAAAAACAACTCAATGCTTTATAGTCACACCATGTCTTAGAGGTTGGGATATGCAAGTTCTCTTGGACCAGAAGGTCAGATCCAGAATTTTGGAGCTAAAGAACTGTGCATGGAAAAATCCCTGGCCTCAACCTCTCTAATAAAGGCCAAACTTTGGAAAAAGTCAATGGGGTCTGTTCCAGGCCTGGGATTTCAGGACCTGGCAGAAGAGAACTCCCCAAGGAGGTTGCCTAACACCTGGCTGAATTTCCAAGTTCCCTTTTCTCTCTCTTTCTAGAAGGAGAACAATCATTGTCCAAACTCAACTGTCATCCAGGAAGAGAAAAGTCTACTGTTGCTCTGACTGAACACTTTAGATTTTCAATAGGAGACTGAAGCCATGTTCCTAGGACTGGAGAAAGAATTGCATCCAAAGACCACATTTTTATTTGCAAGAAAACAAGCACCTTGTTCACGTAATCAGAGCCAATCAATCAGGGATCTGGACCTTTCCTGTATTATTGGTCTGAAAAAAAACTGGGCTGTCTTTCCCCCTCAAAATACACTATGGAATCATAGTAATGGCCTTAAAGAATTTTTAATAAATGGGAAAGTTTGAAAGGTAGCCTAACTTAGGAAGTCTTATATGTGAACATGACTTTGCTAAGGTTATAGGGTTAAAATTCCCAGAGTGGCAGCTTTCTATCTGTACTCACCAAAGGAGACTTGGGGAGACCCACTAACCTAAAGTGATCATCCCTGTTACTTTGTTGAGTGATCTGATGTTCAGCCTTTAGAAGATTTATTTATTTTGGATGTTTCAACTATCTTGCTTTCAACAAGACCCATATTCAAGCAAATGGTATAAAAAAAGATGCTTTTGGAACTGTTAGGATCCTTGACAGTTTTGGAAAAAAATAGAACAGAGGAGTAAGGTGTTCCAGTGACTTGAAAAGAGGGAGTTGAAAGATGCTAACATACCTGCACCTACTTCATAACTTTTCTGAAGGCTCATCAGCACATTACACATTTCTTTTGAAAGAGAAAGGCTTACAGTTCAGAACATCCCTCTTATTGGCTATGTGGCCTTTGGCAACTCTCTTAAACTTTCTAAGCCTCAGTTTCACCATCCAGAAAATGGGATAATACAATTTACACTTTATGAAAACTTTGTGAGGATGACATGAGATAATTTAAAGTTACTAACATGGTGCTTAGCATAGAGTAGATGTTCAGGATGATGATGATGATGTGATTATGACAATTCCATCTGCTTTCTGCAAACAGATAAATAAGGAAGGACACTTAAACATGTACAGAGTAAAGAAAAATAAGGAAGGAGCAGATGGTCGGAACATTTCAATGGCAGCTGGATCACTGTTTCTCTCTTGCACTACTCCTGTCCCTTGCTGGGAAAAGGGAGGCTTTATAAAGAAACTGCCGTTGCTTTCTGCAAAGCTCATCCACTCAGAGGAGAGAGAGAAACAGAGGGGAAACCATAAATAGATGCAGCTGTCTGATTCTTCAGGTCCGTCCCTGGGAGAATATTTACTTAGCTCCAAGGAAACAGTTTTATTTGGCAGATTATAGTTTTACAATTTTTTGCATCTGAATGCTAACATTTCCTCTCCCCAACTGTCTTTTTAAACGTAAATAACATAGGCTTGTAGATGAAATTTTCTGGGGCTACTGGTCTGCATGAAACATAACCAGCCTGATGTAAGCCCAGTCTCACACAACATTGTCTCATGCACCAATAATAGTCCGGGAACAAACGGAATGGAACAAAACAAAAAGTAGTCGATTTGGGATCAAATTGAGACATGCAGGATTTAGTCTGATGTTAATCCTAATTTGCCCAGCAACAGGCTTTGCAATGGAAGGAAAATGATATACATAGTGGTTAGGTCCTCATGAAGAAGGCTTGAAAGCCACTCTACTCTTTTTATGTGCTAAAAACCGTTTCCAGGACATACTTTCTTTGTATATTGATCAGATGGCTTGAGTTTTCTGGGAGCACTTCTAGCATCTTAAAAAAGGAGAAAAGGAGACCACTTTAGTCCTCTCACACCCAAATCATTAGTATTAATATAGCATCTCCTTAGCCTATAAAAGTGTCACAATTTCAGTGATAATATGTGTGACCACCATGTTTTTAGAAGAGTCATCATCAGAGAGAGTGCTTGAGAAACGCTATGACTCCCCTATATTTGTTTAGGTAAAGGTTATGTTGCTTTAACAAAGAGACCCCCAAAATACCGTGGTTTAAAAAATACAGAGCTTGTTTTCTTTCTCATCTAACAGTTTTGGGATGATTTATCCAGGCTGGCAGTTTCTTTTCTCCACAGGATCATCCAAAAACGAAAAAGTCCCTTCCATATGGCTGTGCTGCCATCTCTTAGGGGGTCTCCATATTTGAATCGACACAGGAAGAGGGAGAAAGAAGGAGAGCATACCCGAAGGCAGAGGGCTCAGAACTAAATGTAGCACACATCATTTCTGCTCCCATTTCTCTTGGCAAGAACCTANAACAAGACCCATATTCAAGCAAATGGTATAAAAAAAGATGCTTTTGGAACTGTTAGGATCCTTGACAGTTTTGGAAAAAAATAGAACAGAGGAGTAAGGTGTTCCAGTGACTTGAAAAGAGGGAGTTGAAAGATGCTAACATACCTGCACCTACTTCATAACTTTTCTGAAGGCTCATCAGCACATTACACATTTCTTTTGAAAGAGAAAGGCTTACAGTTCAGAACATCCCTCTTATTGGCTATGTGGCCTTTGGCAACTCTCTTAAACTTTCTAAGCCTCAGTTTCACCATCCAGAAAATGGGATAATACAATTTACACTTTATGAAAACTTTGTGAGGATGACATGAGATAATTTAAAGTTACTAACATGGTGCTTAGCATAGAGTAGATGTTCAGGATGATGATGATGATGTGATTATGACAATTCCATCTGCTTTCTGCAAACAGATAAATAAGGAAGGACATTTAAACATGTACAGAGTAAAGAAAAATAAGGAAGGAGCAGATGGTCGGAACATTTCAATGGCAGCTGGATCACTGTTTCTCTCTTGAACTACTCCTGTCCCTTGCTGGGAAAAGGGAGGCTTTATAAAGAAACTGCCGTTGCTTTCTGCAAAGCTCATCCACTCAGAGGAGAGAGAGAAACAGAGGGGAAACCATAAATAGATGCAGCTGTCTGATTCTTCAGGTCCGTCCCTGGGAGAATATTTACTTAGCTCCAAGGAAACAGTTTTATTTGGCAGATTATAGTTTTACAATTTTTTGCATCTGAATGCTAACATTTCCTCTCCCCAACTGTCTTTTTAAACGTAAATAACATAGGCTTGTAGATGAAATTTTCTGGGGCTACTGGTCTGCATGAAACATAACCAGCCTGATGTAAGCCCAGTCTCACACAACATTGTCTCATGCACCAATAATAGTCCGGGAACAAACGGAATGGAACAAAACAAAAAGTAGTCGATTTGGGATCAAATTGAGACATGCAGGATTTAGTCTGATGTTAATCCTAATTTGCCCAGCAACAGGCTTTGCAATGGAAGGAAAATGATATACATAGTGGTTAGGTCCTCATGAAGAAGGCTTGAAAGCCACTCTACTCTTTTTATGTGCTAAAAACCATTTCCAGGACATACTTTCTTTGTATATTGATCAGATGGCTTGAGTTTTCTGGGAGCACTTCTAGCATCTTAAAAAAGGAGAAAAGGAGACCACTTTAGTCCTCTCACACCCAAATCATTAGTATTAATATAGCATCTCCTTAGCCTATAAAAGTGTCACAATTTCAGTGATAATATGTGTGACCACCATGTTTTTAGAAGAGTCATCATCAGAGAGAGTGCTTGAGAAACGCTATGACTCCCCTATATTTGTTTAGGTAAAGGTTATGTTGCTTTAACAAAGAGACCCCCAAAATACCGTGGTTTAAAAAATACAGAGCTTGTTTCCTTTCTCATCTAACAGTTCTGGGATGATTTATCCAGGCTGGCAGTTTCTTTTCTCCACAGGATCATCCAAAAACCAAAAAGTCCCTTCCATATGGCTGTGCTGCCATCTCTTAGGGGGTCTCCATATTTGAATCGACATAGGAAGAGGGAGAATGAAGGAGAGCATACCCGAAGGCAGAGGGCTCAGAACTAAATGCAGCACACATCATTTCTGCTCCCGTTTCTCTTGGCAAGAACCTAATTACACCCATGCCTAGTGTTTTACCCTAAGCGGCTTTGAAAGCAAAGCCTGGGGCCAAAGGTGGTGTGTTCTTTTATTAGGAAGTGCAATGTGGAAGAACAAAAGTAAGGAAAAATGAATCATGGAAGAAGTGAAAGCAAATCTGAGGGGGCACGACTGAGCTGGTGAACACTTGGTATCAGGTTATCATGGGATTATATTTGGGGGAGGCCATGAGAAGTATCGGAGAAGAATTTATTTCTATTTCCTATTGAAAATATTTGGAGGCATTAAATCCCCTGAAGTTTTAAATTGAGCATCTTTTCTTCCTTCCTTTTCTTCCTTCCAATTATCCATCCATCCATCCATTAAACACAGTTCTACAGTGCTCATTCTATGAGTTTGTTTCCGTGAATACAGTTGTATAACCAGTGCTATAAAGATAATAGGTCATTGTCTCAGAAGGTTCCATTTTACCCATATGGAGGACTACCCACCTCTCACTTCAGCCCCTAGTCTTGTTCTGTTGCTGTGTTTTGTATTTTGCAGGATGTCCTATAAATGTAATTATACGGTATATGGTCTTTTGATTCTGTCTTCTTTCACTTAATGTGTGCTTTGTCTTTTTTCTTTTCAGTCTGTTGCTTGCATTACTGATGATGTTTTGGTGTCATATACGTATTTTTTTTAAACTGAAGTATAGTTCATTTACACTGTGTTAGTTTCAGGAGTACATTCCAGTGATTCAGTTATATATATGTGTGTTTATACAATTTTCTAAAACTGAAAACATGAAACTTACACATAAATGTGTATTAATCATAATAGTCAAAAATTAAAACAATGTAAATATTTATCAACTGATGAATGGGTAAGTGAAATGGTGTGTGTCAATACAATAGACTATTAGGAATAAAAAGGAAAAAGTTACTGATGCATGCAACATCATGCATGAAGCTTGAAAATATGCTGGGTGCTGGGAAAGTCTGAGGGCAGGAGGAGAAGGGGACGACAGAGGATTATATGGTTGGATGACATCACAGACTTGATGGACATGGGTTTGGGTGGACTCCGGGGAGTTGGTGATGGACAGGGAGGCCTGGCGTGCTGTGATTCACGAGGTCGCAGAGAGTCAGACACGACTGAGCGACTGAACTGAACTGAAAGATAACAGAAACAAAAAGTCATGTATTGTTTGACTCCATTTATATGAAATTTTCAGGATAGGCAAGTCTCTAGAGGCACAAACTTGATTCCCTAAGATTGAATGGTGCCAGTTTTTTTGGTGAGGGGGCAGGCACATACGGCAATGTTCTAAAAGTGAGTGAAGTGATGGACACACAGCACTGTGAATATAATAAAACTGTTACATTATATACTTTAAAAAACATAATGTGTTTGATGTTCACCCATGTTGTTCCCTGTATCAGCTTTTTTATTGCTGAGCAGTATTCCATAGTACAAACATAGCATAGTTTGATGATCCATTCATCAGTCAGAAGACATGTGGCTTGCCTCCAGTTTTGGATTTCTATGAATAAAGCTGCTTTAAATATTCATATACATGTTTTTTGCATAAACAGGTTTTCATTTCTCTTGTAAACCCCACAATAATATTTTGAATTAGATATTAATATTCCAAAGATATAGGTGAAAAAACTAGACTAAAAACTAAATTTAAGTGTCACACAGCAATTGGAGTGATGGAAAATGAATTTGATCCCAGATGTCTCAGTTCATGGTCTTTGAGAAAAATGCACATAAATAATGACATTACACATAAGCACACGCATGTACAATAAGTTACATAATAGAAAAATCAGTGCCAATTAAATAATGGAATCTGAGAAAAGGGGGTCTAATGCTTTCCCCTGCTCTCTAGGCTGAGCCTAAAATTCTGATCTTAAAGCATGAGGTGGTATTTTCTAAGTAGACAAGATGGTGGGAAGGTTAGAAAGCCAAGTGTTGCAGAGACAAGGACTTTGGTCAGTTTTTTTCTGCTGACTCCCAAGTATCTGAAGCTATATCTTACATATAGAAGGCATTCAATAAGTAGTTCTTGAATGAATGAATGGATTTCGGGCAAAGGGCATTGCATGGAAGCGAGGGTACCTGGTTTGCACCGAGCCTTGTTGTCTGGTACATGACCTCCCCTTCAGGCGTGAGAGACATTTTCCAGCTGCTTCTCATGGAAGCCTTTGCAGAAATCTTGACATGACTTTCAAAATTCCAGCTATCCCATGGCCACACCCTGTCCACTGAGCCCTGGGAGTCAAGAATCCTTATCTCTAACAAGCCCCTTTCAACAAGCAAGCCTTTGACCTCTGTGAGCTACCCCAAGGAGCAAAGAAAACAGAGGTGAGTAACTCAGGAGGCAAGTTATCTGCCAGTTTCTGTTTCTCGTCTCTAAAGCACCAACTCAGGGTCTGGCCAAAGAAGGCCAGCCCGGGGAGTGGCAGGCCCCAGGGAAAGAAAAAAGAAAGACACGCTACTGTTGCACAAGTTGGCGAAAGGAATGGGGAGGGGAGGCATTTAGGCAGCTGTGTCAGGAAGGCAGGTGGAGAGGCTGCAGTCCTTTCCTTACTACAAAAGTGCCCCTTGCTGTTATAAAGACTGTTCTCTTGCTGTTTGTGCACGTGCTCAGTAGTGTCTGACTCTTTGCAGCCCCATGGAACATAGCCCACCAGGCTCCTCTGTCCATAAGATTTCCCAGGCAAGAGCACTGGAGTGGGTTGCCATTTCCTTCTCCAGGAGATATTCCTCATTTGGGGATTGAACCCACATCTCTTAGGTTTCCTGCGTTGGCAGGCAGATCCTTTACCACTAGCGCCATCTGGGACCATTGAGAATGTTAAACTACTAGAAATCAAAAGTCTTAAATGATCCCTATCCCCACACTGAAAGTCACAGTTAACACATCAACAGAGATACTTGTCTCCTAAGGGTGCACTTGGGCACGCGAGTTCACATGGAATGAGACCTATAACATGCCTTCTCACATAATGGAACATTAGGAACATTTTGTCACCATCAGTAACTGTCAACCCATTCATTTTAAATAGCTGCATTCTGTTCAGAAATTGACTTAACCAATTGTCAGGTTACGTTTTAATTATTGTTTTCAGAAAAAAAAAAAAGTACTGGTATGTGGTGCTTAAGAGAACAAGATTTAGTGTGGGTTATGGGTTTCAGTCTCATTTTCTGGCATTTTGTGCTTGCATAACCTTGAGCAAGGGTCTTAATTACGTTGCCTCATCAATAAAATGAGGATGCTTATAGTACCTACTCAAAGGTCTCTAGCAAGGAGCCAATGAGATGATTCATATGAAAAACTTGGCATGGTGCCCGCCACATAGGAAACCTTCCATATACATAGCTATGAGTATAAAACTACAAACAATACAGAACTATATAAAATTTAAAAATCCCCTGCAATCCTACTACCTAGAGATAACTGATGCTATCTGTCTTATTACACTTGGGCTCTTTACAAACTACACATTGCAGGCATCTGTCCCCAGCAAGTACCATTGCCCTGTAGTCTATATAATCCATTTTTATGGCTGCAGCACTTTTCACTGATGCAAATATGCCAGGGTATATAGTCTTGATAGAGAAGAAAATAAAGCCCAGAACACAAGTACTGTGTTATATGCCTGGCCAAATCTTCATGGTGCACATTTCCTAACGCCAGCTAAGAATAATCTCCCCAGAAACTCAACTCTGCAGAGTCAGGAAGGATCTGCAATCTGTGTCCCAATTTCCTAATCGGAGCTGACCTTGATTGTTCCAGGACATCACCCTTCACCTGCATACTCTGCTATTTGGCGCTCAGACGAATGAAAATGGGAAACAGTCAAAGTCCCTTGGTTGTTCCTGCTGACTCAGCAAGTAGGGGCCCAGGGAGGGTTCAGGGCAGTTTGGCCAAGCAGGCGCTCAGGCTCCTCTGAGATTCACGGCTTCCTGGGGGCCAGATGGGGGGCCGGCTTGTTTACACTGCATCTAGACCAAACAGCTGGGGAAACTGTAACCCTTTTCATTTTCTCTGCTGCCTTAAAGAGAAATCTGATTTTAATACACAATGCAGTTTCTTTTTCTCATTCTTTCTCTCACCCTCTTTTTTTCCTGCTGTTGTCATCTTCTTCTCCTTCCCCGCTTCTTCCCTTTCCTGTTCCTCCATTCCCTCTTTCTCTCTTTTCTGCTTTCTCCTCCTTTCTAACTTCCATAATACAGTACTTTGCAGGGAAAATTTAAAAAGAAATAAATCTTTTATTTTCAGAACTAGAGGATTTTTTCCCCCCAAAGATTTATTTTCAACTGAAAGAAGTGGAGAAATAAACAGGCCAAAAGCCTCTTTCTTATTCAGGCCAAATGTCCATGGAAAGTACTGAAAACATTGAACTTCACGCTGACCTTAGTAAATACGTTTTTGGAAAAAGCAGGTTGGAGTGTGGTTTCTGCCCATGCCCATGCCTCTTGGGTCCCCTGTCCCAGTCCCACACATTGGAGAAGCCACTCCTACAACCGAAGGACAGGAAGTGACTCTGAAGACAGAGGTGGCTAATGCCAGCTGTATGTCATCTGGAATTTGACAATTGTCAGTCTTGCAGTCTCTTAGGAGTCATTGAGCAATATATTGCACGCAATAAAGACTCAGCCTGCAACTGCAACCCTCATACTAAATAAATATCTATTTATTTATGAGGAAGACAGTATGGAGAGGTAATTAAAAGCACCAGTCTCAACTCTGCTATTTACATATCTTCCAGAATAGGACAGCTTCTCCAAGCCTCCATTTCCCCATCTCTGAAAAGAGGAATAACCATGGCATCCATCTGAGGAGGCTGTGTGTTCAAAGGCTTAACCTTTCTTGGGTAATGTACAGTCAGTCACTGGTAGTTATTATAGATAATTCAGTTAGGCTTGCACCCAACTCATCAAATTATCATCTAGCCCAGGCTTTCCACAACAAAAAACACATATTTGTTAATCAAATGCTCCTGTTGGAATCAAAGTGTGTGATACCTGGAGTACTTTACTGATCAATCAAAAACAACTGAAAGAGAAAATGAAGTTAGGTAAACGTGACTTTAACTTCCTTAGACTCTCAGCCATCGATGGCTAAGCTGTCTTTTCTAAATGTTCATAAAGGGTGTGTTTTAATGATTGGGTTCTGAATACCACATCCATTGCCTTTTAGCTTTCAGAACCCACATTTTTCTCATTTTTGAAAACTGGAATAACATTATTCCTGTCTCCAATTCCCTGGCCTTGATCCCAGTCTCTGATTTCTTTAAGATTGCTGACAGTGGTTTTGTAATCACATCTGCAAGTCCTTTCTGTATTCTAGAATCTAATCCAACTTGAATTCATTAAGTATCTGGCTTCCCTTTTACTATCTGTTGTGCTATCTTAGGCTTCACTTTTTCCCTTAGAATTGCACGTGTATGTGTGTATAAAATATATATTTCTGGCTGAAAATGTTTAAAACATGGTAAAGCAAAATGATGAGGCCAGAAATCATTGGTCATTCTAGCACAAGGATATAACAATACTGATTCTTGATTTGGTATAACACCTTCTAGTATTTTCTACTGTTTTCCTGTGTAGAAACAGAATCATGAGCTACTGGATAAATAAAGTATGAATATGTCACAATATTCTTTTTTTTCTACAACATTATACTTAATGTTTGCTTAATGCTTCAATGCAGGGATGTGAAGTCATCTTTACTAAGCTCAATCCCTTTAAGCACTTTGACTTTTCAACTGTTTGCTCCATTATCAAGGTTACACTCATGACTTTGGTAAAAGGAGCAGGTGCTTAATAAATAGCCTCTGATATCCTTAAGCCAGGAGGCTTCAGAGTAACCATAACCTAGGCTTCAGAGTTAGAGTTGTGGTTTCCTGATGCTTCTCATCCCCCTGCTGGATCGCTGACCTCAGTGATCACCCATTCCTCTGGGAGTCAGATGCTATTCTGAGAATTTTCTTTTGCTAAAGCTGTGACAGACAGTGGCTCCCAGAATGGGTTCTTGTGAAGGTTATATATGACCCTAATGCCTACAGCACAGTACTTGGTTCTTATGGAATATCTGAGAAAAGGTAGCTGCTATTGTTACTATTATTTTTGTCATAAGATCATGTACGGTACAAGGTCTATAAACTATGAAAGTAAAGACATTATTAGAATTCAGTGATTTCCTTAATTCTGGAATTTATGTGTTGAACTCAATGCAGTGAAAGGAATTTGTTGTTTAATTGCTTAGTTCTGTCCAACTGTTTGCGACCTCATGGACTGTAGCCCCACCAGGCTCCTCGGCCCATGGGATTCCCAAGGCAAGAACACTGGAATGGTTTGCCATTTCCTTCTCCAGGGGATCTTCCCGACCCAGGGATCAAACCCGCCTCTCCTTCAATGGCAGGCAGATTCATGACTGCTGCATCACATGGGAAGCCCCACGTCACCCAGTGTGTGCCGTGCTGTGCTCAGCTGCTCAGTCATGGGCTGCAGCCTACCATAAATAATGTCAGCATGAGGACTGACGTGAAGACATTCGTTTTAGACGCAACAGTCAGTTCTGCTGTGATACAACATACAAGATCTTAAAAGTTATCACGCAATGCAAAGCAGTGTGAGAAATACCATAGGACTTGTGGGAAACGGGCTTACAGCAGGCTCTCTCAGTTACTCATAAAATCTTGAAATCTAGTGTAATTTTGCCTTTCTCCCCAGGGAACACTTGGCAATGTCTACTTTTTTTTTTTTTTTTTTTGTCACAACTGGGAGGGTCTGAGCAGGAGAGGAGGTGGTGCTACTGGCGTCTAATGGTCAAAGGCAGGGTTGTTGCTAAGTGCCCTTCCCTGCACAGGACAACCCCTACTGCACAAAATCATCCAGTGTCAAATGCCAATAGTAACAAGGCTGAGAAACTCTGGGTTAGAGGGCACAACACTCAAACACTTGTCAGCAACACATTAAAAAGAAAAAGAATAGGAGTCTAATAAAAAGAGAAATGCTGTTATACCCATGTTAAATGGCTAAGAAATGCATAAGTAACTTCAATAAATATTATACTGGCGTTGCCTGTGGAAATGGGTATTGAAACAGTTTCAGCTTTTGAACAATTGTGAAGCAGTAGAAGCAGGGTTATCTGAAACTGAATGGAAAGTTCTAGCACCAGATATAGATGGGGTGTGGCTCATAACATTTGGAGTGAACCAAAGTACAAAGTAGCTGGTGGATGTCTGAGAATATGTATGTGTCTGTGTTTTGTGGGGATGAAAACACAGCCCAGTTCAGCTTGTAAAAGTTTTCTATGCTCTTCAAGTGTTTTGTGGGGATGAAATCATACAAAGGGGCCTCCTCGGTGGCTCAGATAGTAAAGAATCTGCTTGTAATGCAGGAGACCTCTGTTTGATCTCTGGATCTGGAAAATTCCCCTGGAGAAGGGCATGAGTACCCACTTCAGTATTCTTGCCTGGAGAATTCCATGGACAGAGGAACCTGTCGGGCTATAGTCCATGGCGTCACAAAGAGTTGGACATGACTGAGCAATGAACACTTTCACTTTCAAATCATGCATAAGCTCACATGAAATTTGATTATACCTAAATTATTCCCTAACATATCAATGGCACTGAAATAAATCCATGTGTTCAAAACATGTCTTATAGCAGAACTGTCTATATTTGCATATTTGCTGAACTGACTTGACTAAAACTATACTTCACAGCGACAATGATTCTCGAAAGTGTGACAGACTTCATAATCAAAGAAACCTTCAACCAACAGAAATTATCAGACAAAAATGTTCCAGAGAAGCCCTGTTTAAATAAAATCCTTTCCATGCCACTGTATAGTGTAAGATTTTTCCATGACTGAGCAAGTGGCCTATACTATTTATGAGTCTATTTTAAATTCTGAATAATGCTGAAATATTTAAGGGTGAAATATGATATGAGGAATATGCTTCAAAATAATCCCAGGTGGCAAAGAGAGTGGTGGGGCTAAGAGGAAATAGGAATGGTCATGAGTTCATAAATGAAAGAAGATGGGAACGTGGAGCTTCATTATAATTTCTCTACTTTTGGGTAATAACAGTAGAAGAAGAAGAATTAACTTAAAAATTATGTCTAAGCAGTGCATCTGCAAGCAGATTCTTATAAATATGGATTTTAAGTGGTGATTTTAAAATGGCTATTTTTGAACATAAAGGTTAATATGTAGCTACTGCAATGAAATATTGCCTTAAAAAGATAGGCTGTACTGAAGGTATAAGAAGGTATGGAGAAGGAAATGGCAACCCACTCCAGTGTTCTTGCCTGGAGAATCCGAGGGACAGGGGNGGTCTCCCACATTGCAGGCAGACGCTTTAAGATGTGTATAAGAGACAGGATAGGCTGTACTGAAGGTATAAGAAGGTATGGAGAAGGAAATGGCAACCCACTCCAGTGTTCTTGCCTGGAGAATCCGAGGGACAGGGGAGCCTGGTGGGCTGCCGTCTATGGGGTCACACAGAGTCGGACATGACTCAAGTGACTTAGCAGCAGAAGGTATTTAAAGCATGCTTTCTTTCCACAGTTTTTAAAGGACTGGCTCTTATAAGTACAGTATGATGATTAGTAAAATCAGGTGTCAAAAGGAGAAAATTAACACTCAAGCCAAGGTCAGTGACCAGGGCCTATCACTCAGAGGGCTGTTTCACAAGCTGAGAGTATCAGAAGCCCCTGCAGTGGAGGCGACATTGCCTGCCAGGGACCTGAGCAGATTTGCTCCATGGGGAGTGAGAGTGAACAGTGTATCATGGTGGTTAAGTGCATGGGTGGGCCTTAGAGTCTAATCTCACTGGGGAGGCAATTCCACCAAGGGACCTTAGGCAAATTAATCACTCTGAGAAATGTTGCTTCCCTTCAAGTCTGTGACAGCTGGATTCTCTTTGTAAAGAAAAAAAGAGCAAGATTAAAAAAAAAAAACCAACATAATAAAGGCACATTAGAATAGATTTGCATAAATCCCTGAGCAACTGTGTGTGTTACTCTTTGGAGCATCAGATAAAAACCAGAAATACTTTCCCCTGAAAATTGCAGACATGAATTCAAAACTTATTTGCATCCATGTCTGGGGAGTCACAGAGCCTTTAACATCTATTATCCAGGGCACTGGGTTAAGAACCTGGATGACAGCTGTGCCCAACTTCAGCCTAGAGGTCAAGGGGTGGAGACAGGTTACATCTGTCCCTGTAACTGCAATTGCCCCTCCTGACCTGCTTCTCCTATCTGAACTGTTTCCTCCATTCTCCAAATTTACCCTATTCTTCCCCGTCCCTCACTTGCAGGAAGCCTTTCTCAGCCAGTGCTATCTGCAGACCTCACAGTAATTTATCAGTGCTGCTATTTTGGTCCTTAATCGTATACTCTCTAAGGGTGCTTGTCTCCGGATACCTGTATCTGCATATGTGCCTATTGCCTGTATGACTAGATTGTGAGCAACACCATTTATCACATTTCCTGGTGGATCCTTCCAGAACAAACCTTGCAGAAAACTAGCAAACAGACATGTGGTTTGAAATTAAATATTTGTTGAATGAATGCATCAATCTTTTACTCCTTTCCCTAATAGTTTAAATTTAGCGCACTCTGCTCCTTCTGTCTGAAGTCCCCTTCCTCCTGGACTCCCTAGCAAATTTCCACTTATGTTTTGAATCTCGGCCCAGAATCTGCAGAAAAGTTCTCTGTCCCCGTTTTCTATCTTTCTTGCCTCGCTCCTCCTTCCTGATTTTGTGGATAGCCTCTGCAGAGACCTCTGTCATGTACCTACCTGCAGTGCATTGTACAGCATTGATTCTCCATATGTGGTCTACCCATCACTGAGCATATATGAGGTGCACTGGGTGTGTGGTACATGGAGGAACAGGTTCATCTGCTCATTCATTTATTTTAATGTGCATTTGTAACAGTGTAGCTAACACATCTGACCCATGATTTCACAGTGTCTTGATTAGGATGGAAAAGGCAGTTGTTGTTTTTTTAACATAGGCATCTTCCTTCCTAGGAAGCAGCTCCAGGAAGGCAGGGACGCGACCTGTATGTCAGCTCCCTGCCTGCCAGAGTTGAGGTTCAGGCATGGTTGGCTGAATCAAATCATGCAGAACTGAATTGTAAAATTCTGTTTCAGAAAAAAAAAAAAAATTCTGTCCCAGTATCATTTTTTCCCTCCTTCAAACACAATTTTGTCTACTCACTGAAACAGAGGGAAAGCAGGAAGAAGGGAAGGAAAATCATAGTTCCTCTCCCTCCACCACATCCCTAAAGTGAAAGTGAAAGTGAAGTCGCTCAGTCGTGTCCGACTCTTTGCGACAGGTGGACTGTAGCCCACCAAGCTCCTCCGTCCATGGGATTCTCCAGGCAAGAATACTGGAGTGGGTTGCCTTTTCCTTCTTCAGGGGATCTTCCTGACCCAGGGATCAAACCCAGGTCTCCCACATTGCAGGCAGACGCTTTAACCTCTCCGCCACCAGGGAAGCCCTTAAACACAAGAATACAGTCTCTCAGAAAACCTCCTATAGAGACATAGAATTTCAGATCCAAGCAAAACTCCAACTTTCAGATTTCAAGGGAGGAAAGGAAGCCAGGTTGAAAGAAGAAGGGGGAGGAGGCGGGAGAAGGGAGTGAAAGGGGTGGCCTTACAGATGTCTCCTGCCACCTACAGATACCCAGGCATTATGGGACTTTTTCCTGGGCCTCTAGAGAAGGGAGGACAGGAACTCAGCCCTACCAGAAATCAGACCAGACCAGACCAGAACCAGAATTCGAGTTCTCTGCCAAGAGGAGGTGATCAGTCTCCAGTCCTCAGCTCAGGCTGAGGGCCCTTCGACCAGATTCCTGAGTCCAGGACCGGGGGACTAGAAAAACAGGGAAGGACAGGAAGGGTTAAGGAGAGGAAAGAGAGAGGGAAGGGGAGAGAGATCAATAAAGTCTCTTGTTCCTTACGGGTCAGGGCACTCTGGCCAGTTGTCTGCATCAGGGGGAGACCAGGGACAAAAGGGTCCCAGTTGTGGCTGCTGGGTCTGGTTCATTGGCAGGCAAGCTGGCCCTTGAGTACCCTGAGTGATCAGGATGTCAGTCTCAGTGAAGAAGAATCCCATTAGAGTCGCCATTTGTTGCAGGAAGGCAGACCCCTTCCAGGGCCCGAAACTGGGTTCTTGTCTAACACTCAGAAATGAATTGTCCGAGGAGACACGTGCTGACAAAGCAAGAGATTTTATTGGGAAAGGGCACCCAGGTGGAGAACAGTAGGGTAAGGGGACTCAGGAGAACTGCTCTCTAAGTGGTCATAAGAGACAATTCTAGAAGCCTATCCCAATCTAACCCCACCAGATGCCTTTGTTTGCTTCTGTCATCTTCCCGAGTGTTCTAGCCAGCACAAGAGTCTACTTAGACATGTGCAAAGAGCCTCCACTGCCTTTAACACGATCAGCCAAGGACTCTCAGAGTCTCTTCACCACGAGGAATAGTTTTACCTACCCAGACATTTACTAACTCCAGTGAATAAGGAGCTAGCTAACTGCATTTTTCTAAAGGAAGTCAACCTTGATTATTCATTGGAAGGACTGATGCTGAAGCTGAAGTTCCAATACTTTGGCCACCTGATGCGAAGAGCCAACTCATGAGGGCAGGAGGAGAAGGAGGCAACAGAGGATGACATGGTTGGATGGCATCACTAACTCAATGGACACACGTTTGAGCAAGCTCCAGGAGATGGTGAAGGACAGGCAAGCCTGACGTGCTGCAATCCATGGGGTCGCAGAGTCAGACATGGCTGAGAGGCTGAACAACAACAGGATTACTAAAAGAGAGGAAAAGCAAAACTCCAAAACTGGCCAGATGGAAAACTAAGTCAACCAGCACCTGCCAGAAAAGACTGCAGGGTGGAAATGGAGGGGGAGGGGCATTGCACAGGGTTCTTCCCCAGGGAGGCTGCTGAGACTTCCCAGTTCTGAAAGTCTTTGTGTAAGAGGTGAGGGCGTGTGGTGGACCCAGGGCGTTGTGGCTGGCTGGAGAACAAAGAAAGGAAAAGGGAAAGGCAAAGGTGCTTCCACTTTTCAAGGTGACTTAGTTGAACGAATCCAAAATTGAATTGGCTCTAATCACTGGTGATTCATTTTGAGAAAATCACAAAGGGGCTCTTTCCCCTCCTTCCCACTCCCAGTTTCCGCTTTAGGGATTTCCCAGGCTAAGAGGGCAGCCCAGTTTGAGTCACTGAGTTTAAGGAACCAAGAAATGATAACATGAAACAGATCAACTAGCCTCCTAAGGACTGTTAACCCTGTGTTTACAAGAATTCTTTTAGCAATAATTTATTTACAATCAAATTTCAATTCTTGTAAATCTATTTACTGTGGGA
>SJYW01055591.1:227165-252012 GCA_006410735.1 Raphicerus campestris | reverse complement strand
AGGTCTCCCACATTGCAGGCAGATTCTTTACTCTTTATCAGCCACAAGAGAAGCCGAAGAACACTGGAGTGGGTAGCCTATCCCTTCTCCAGTGGATCTTCCCAACCCAGGAATCAAATCCAGGTCTCCTGCATTGCAAGCGGATTCTTTACCAGCTGAGCCACAGGGGAAGCCCAAGAATACTGGCAGGAAAATACAACTTATTACAAATACCCATAACATATGACATATCTCTCGCTATGAAATAATCGAACAACCTCACTTCTTCCTTCAGACATGCTGGTCACCCTCCATGAGTCTCCTTGTGCCCTCATATCCCCTGTTCTTCCCCCAGTCTGATGTCCTCAAACCACACTGACATCACAATATTTATTGTATTAATGGTTAGGAAGATGGGGGATGACCATTTATGGGACATTTCTTATTACACTATTTAACTCCTGGTATTTGTGAGTACCAGGAGCACAGTGTTCAACAGTCACTAGTACCCAGGAGGATCTGAGACTCTGAAAAGAAATTTCATTACGATTGTGGCGTCTCTGTAATTTCCAATTCTAGAAGTATCTTCTCTTACTGTGAAATAATTGAAAAGCCAGAGTCAGTACAATGGAAAGAGGAAAAAAGAGCTGACATCTCTGAGAGGAGCAGAAGATAAGAGAGAATAAAGGGAAAGCCAGTCTTCTAGGCCCAAAGTTTGCCACTCTGCCATATTCAGACTTTGTCGCTATGATGCACCATCATGAATGTTCCTGGCATTGCATTATTTTTATTTCCTGAGGATTGGTTTCAGTGCTTAATGATAATCCATGGGGTATCATCTTCCCAGTAACAACCTCCTTATTCATGGATTGTCTGAAATTGATTGTTCAATTTAGCAGTGATAAAAATAAAGCACAGGGGATCCATGTTTCTTCATTACCAGAGAGGAGGATAACTCATAGTGCTGGGCCCTGAGAATGTCTCTTCACAAGTTTCTGTCACGTTCACCCCAGAATTCTGTGTAGGTTAACTTTCAACATTGTATTGTGCTGCCATGCAAGCACTTCTAGACCTCCTTATCCCCAGACCAAATATCAGGCTAAGAACTGCCCTTTGGTGATATTGTCCAGACCCTCTTAAGCCCACTCACACGTTCTGCAGCATGCTTGCAGACTGCTAAAAAAACTGGAGCTGGGCAAGCTTATTGAGAAAAAAAAAAAAGAATTTACTTCCTCCTTAAAGATCCCATTCACTCAGCATGCTCTCCCTGGGGGGTTGTGCATTCTTTGGATACCCCAATGTTCCAAACAGAGTCCAATAGCTGATGTTTGAATCAAATAGAATCAAAGTAGGAAGGGCAAGCGCTGTTACCATTTCCATTTACAGAAACCAAAACCAATAGGTCAAAATAATTTGCTTGGTGTTACAAACCTCACTGAACATACACAGGCAGGCCGGTCATTTAACACTTAAATAAGGAGTGTTTCAGTGTTTGTCAGAGATATATTTTCAGAGGATGGATAAAGTTGAATGTTACTAAGGTATCAAGAGCAGCAAATGAAAGGGAATGGGGGTAGGTTGATGACATGAAGGATCCATGGAAAGACCTCCTAAAGTCATGGGCTATGTGGCCATGGAAGTAAAAACTGTTTTTGCCACAGTCAACTGAATGTAAGCTTTTAAGAGTGGGCACACACTGTTGTTAACTAGAGAAAGTCTTTGCTCCAGTGTTCTCATTTCTTAAAAGTACAAATAATACCAGTACCTCACAAAGTTAGATAAGAAATGAGATAATCTAGATCAGAGCTTCTCAAAAGAGGCATTGTGAAAATCTGGGGCTGCATAATTCCTTGCTAGGGGTACAGATGAGGCTGTCTTGTGCATTGTGGGACATTTAGCAGCATCCCTGGCCCCCCAACAGACGCTAGTACAATACCCCATACCCTCAGACCTGACAATCTGAAATGTCTCCATTGCCAAAGGTCCCATGGGAGGCAAAATTGCTTCTGTGAGAACCACAGATCTAGATAAAGGCCTCAGTATAGTGGTAGGTATGCAGCAAGTATTTAATAATTCTTATTATAATTATTTATTCCCCTATCTGCTCTTTCCTTTCCAAGATGTCTTTTCTTTGACCTTGTCCAAACAATTCCATTCTTCTACTCCATCACTTGCTTTCAAAACCACCTTCCTGAGGAAGGAACCAATTAACCCATGTACATGTTAATCTGTATATGGCACCCTAAGTCAAGGACACTGCCTTACGTGGGTTAAATTTAGAAACCAGTGATCTGGGTGAAGTACACATTCTAGGGAAAATTTCTTCCTAACCTCTCAGAGGACACTCTACCCAAATTGTATCTTGTCTACTTGTTAAGATGTGAATAAGTATTTCTCAAAGTGTGTTCTCTGAAACACCAATTCTAAGAGGATAGCAGTGTTATATATAGTAAAGAGGTTCTTTGGTAAAATGAATTTGAGAAATTCTGAATCAACCAAAACTAAACAAGTCTCTTTACTTTTCAAGCCTTCTCAGAACTTTTAAGATGCTACCAAGGCACCAAGATTTCTCATGAAGAGTAAATAGTTTGTATACTTTCACAAACTCATTTTTATATAGCACTAATTTTTGTAGGTCAAAGGTCAGCAAACTACAACCCATAGGCCAAATCTGACCTATTACATATTTTTGTAAATAAAATTTTATGAGAACACAGCCACATACATTCATTTATATATCATGGCTGCTTTTACACTACACAGTAATTTGACTAGTGATAGATACCCTATGGCCTAAAAGGTTGAAATCCTTCACTATCTGTTGTTTGAAAGAAAATGTTTGTCAACCCCTATTACAGACTGAATGGTGTATGAGATACATGCTAGGAAACACTGCTTATAGAACCTCAGTGTTGGATGACTTTAAAGACCACTGAGCCCACTTGTGGGAGTGTGCCTTCACCATGACCAGGNTATGGCCTAAAAGGTTGAAATCCTTCACTATCTGTTGTTTGAAAGAAAATGTTTGTCAACCCCTATTACAGATTGAATGGTGTATGAGATACATGCTAGGAAACACTGCTTAGAGAACCTCAGTGTTGGATGACTTTAAAGACCACTGAGCCCACTTGTGGGAGTGTGCCTTCACCACGACCAGGTCCTTCGACATTACCTGGGGAGTTTGTTTAAAACTCCCTGTCTTGGGACCCTGCCCTGACTCACTGAATCAGAATACCTAGAGGGAAAACACAAGGACTGGTATTTTAAATCACCCATCAATTCTTATGCACAACCAAATTGGATATCCTTGACTTCATCTGACTGTTAATCTAGTATCTGAATCTCCCCATGTAGACTCTGGCCACCTTCAAACCTCTATAATGGGGGACTCACCACTTCTCGAACAGTCAATCCTACCCTTAGTCTGGAATAATTATCAGAAAGTTCTACATGTTGAACACAAATATGCCTTCTAGGAGTGTCTCCCTGTTGGTTTTCACTTTCCTTCCAACCTCACTCATTGCCAGGTGAGGAATATATTTAATCAGGAAGGCAGAAAGGACAGCTATCCCAAACAATCCACATTTTCTTCCTCTCTAGATTTGGTATTCTTCAGGAAGTCTCTTCTAGCTTCTCTAGACCTAATTAAGCACATCCTACCCTGAACTCTCAAAGTGTACTGCAGCTTCCCTTGTATGTGCATTCTCCACATTTCTGTAATTCAGTATTGTAGGGACAGGCACAGACATTTGATGAAGCCAAATAAACCTGAAGTCATGTCCCAGCCAGTTGCTTTCTCTTGGTGAGCCCTTGGGCAACGTACTTTCTCTCCAGCCTTCATCTTCTTATCTGTAGAAAGGGTATGATAACAGCCCCTACCTGGGGAGAATACTGAGACTATCACAGGGCTTAGCTCAGAGCTGGTTCCCAGTAAGTGTTCTGTTGGTGTCAGCAAGGAAGGGAGGAGGATGCTATATACCCCTCCATCCCGGGCGCTGAACTTCTCCAGGGAATGGATCATTATAACTTATTTTGCTTTGAACCCCTAGTGTCCACCATACAATAAATACCTAAAAAGAAAAGATTTACTAAAGGGATGACTAAGTAATGAAAAAGCGAAGATAAAACAGTGGTCAAGAGCAATGGGACTGGAAGATCATCCACCCAGTTTCGAATCCCTTCACCACCTGTTGCTTCATATGTGGCCCTGATGAAAGACCTTCATTTCTCTAAATTTTAGTTTACTCCTGGGTAAAATGGAGTGGAGTCCCTCCTTGGGTGGTTGGGAATATTAAGTTAAATAATGCCGGCAAAGCACTTAGCATATAACAAAAGCTCAATAAGTGCTAAAATAACATAATAATTATTGTGATTATTACTACTATTTTCATTATTATTAATAGTATCCCCTCAACATGCCCCAGTGGTTGCTAGGATAAGAGGCTTGCCTGGAAAAGATGTCATTGCTCATGGAGAAGTCTTATCTCGGTTTGTTTGTTTGTTTTCTACTTTCTACCCTTAGATCCTTTGGGAGACAGATAGCCAGGGAGACAGTTTGAAGTTGGGACTGGGCTAATGGAGGCCCATGCAAATCCATCTGAGTATTATACACACAGTAAATCCTGTGGCTGCAAAGCTATGCACAGTTAACATTTCCCTCAAAGCCATAAACCAGACACCGCTCCTCCCCCCAACATGTTAGGAGCAGGTTTAATTAAACTCCTAAACAAGGAAACAGCAGTACCCAAAGGAGATGGAGGAATGTCTTGTGTCTAGACCAAATAAAGGAGAAACCATAAATACCAGGGCTCCGAGACATCAACATTTACACTCAGAAGGCTCTTCTTACTGCTAACCTGACTCTTTAATCCCTCAGAGATCTGCCCTTGACTACCTCCCTCTGAGCTGAGACAATTGGTCAGATAAGAGCACCTGCTTCTAGAGAGGTCAGATAAATTGAACGCTGAGTGTCCTACTTTCTATGAGCTGGACATTGTGCAAGGTCCTGGGGGCAAAAGATAGACACAATTCTTTCCCTTATGAAGCTAATGGTCCAGTGGTGCATGGAAACCCCCACCAGAGAATTTGCATCTATAAACATAAAATTACAAAGAAGAGTATTATGAAGTAAAGACTCAGGGTGCTTTGAGATGCTATAATGTTATTTGTCTGCAAGGAGGACGGGGAATTTTTCCATTGGGAATTAATGACACCAGTGGTGATCTGATGGAAAGAAAGGGGTTACTTTAGATAACAGAACAGGGGAGTGGTCTGGAGAGT
This sequence comes from Raphicerus campestris, assembly GCA_006410735.1. Classification (NCBI taxonomy): domain Eukaryota; kingdom Metazoa; phylum Chordata; class Mammalia; order Artiodactyla; family Bovidae; genus Raphicerus; species Raphicerus campestris. The sequence continues at coordinate 246,753 of SJYW01055591.1, read as the reverse complement.
GATGCTGGCAGAGAAACTGCACGTGCAAGGCACTTGTGGAAGGAGGGAACTGAAAGAAGACCTGCTTGATGATAAGAGCAAAAGCATGGTACAAAATAAAGCTGGAGAGGAGAGGATGGTCAGAACTATGGTAACAGACAGCCGCCCTAACAAATACAGTGCTTATTGTAAGAGCAAAGAGAAGCCACTGAAATATCATGAGCAGTAGATTTATGGAATTTGCATTTCAAAGAAAACAGGAAGAGACTAGACTGACAAGACCAGTTGGGAAGCTATTACAGGTTGTCTGGCAAGAGATAGTGGTGGCATGGACTGTGTGTTGACAGTGAAGCTGAAGAGAGGTGGATGATATATTCAAGAGATGGAACTAAGATGAGAAAACAACACTTCAGATCTGAAACTAGGAACTGCAGAGCTACGTTCTTTGAAAAAATAACATGGGAATTTAAAAACCTACAAAAATAGGTAACAGAAGGTTATTCAGTCTTACTGAGTGATGGTAATGACATTTACAAAATCATACTACTGCATTACAAACTTAGCTTAAAAACTATTTGCATTATTTTCCAATAAGAGTGCCAAGATCATTCAGTAATGAACGAGAAAGGACAGTCTTCTAAACAAGTGGTGCTGGCAAACCTGAGTGTCCACAACCAAGAGAATGAAATTGGACCCTATACAACATTAAAAAAAAAAACAACTCTCAAAAATGGACCTAAGACTATAAACATTTGACAAGAAAACATAGGACAAAAGCATCATGGTATTAGATTTGGCAATGATTTCTTGGTTATAACATGTAAAGTAAAGGTAGCAACTGAAAAAATAAACTGGAATTCATGAAGAGTAGATAAATTTGTATGTCAAAAGACATTGTCAACAGAATAAAAAGCAACCCATAGAATGGGAGGAAGTATTAGCAAATTATATATGTGATAAGGGATTAATGTACAGGATTTATATAGAATTCCTAAAACTGAACCACAAATGACAAACAAAATCTTGACTTGAAGTAGAGCAAAAGATTTGAGTAGGCACTTCTCCAAAGAAGATATACAAATAACCAAAAAACACATGAGAAGATGTTCAATGTCACTAATCATTCAGTTCAGTTCANGCACTGTCAGTGGAAATACAAAATGACAGAATTACTGGGAAAAACAAAAAATTAAAAACAAAATTACCATATGATTCAGCAATGCTGCTTCTGGTTATATTCCCAAAAGTACTAAAAGCAGGGTCTCAAAGACATGGGTACACCCATGTTCACAACAGCATCATTCACAATAGTTAAGACATGGAAACAACCCAAGTATTCACTGATAGATGAGTGGACAAACAAAATACAGTATATTCATACAATTGATCATTATTCAGCCTTAAGAAGGAAGGAAATTCTGACACATGCTATAACATGGTAAAACTTGAGGACATTAATCTAAGTGAAATAAGCTAGTCACCAAAAGGGCAAATACTGTATGATGCTCCTTATATGAAGAACTGAGAGCAGTCAGAGTCATAGAAATGAGAAAGTAGAATGATGGTTTCTGGAGGCTGGGGAGATGTAGAAATGGGACTATTTTTCACTCAGGTCACTGAGATGGAACAGAGTTCTGGAGATGGATGGTGGTGATGTGAGCACAACATTATGAGTGTGTTTAATACCACTGACCTTTATACCTAAAAGTGATTAAAATGACAAATTTTATGTTATATATACTTTACCACAATACAATTTTGGGGGAAAAATCTGGCACAAAGTTAAGGATTCACTGTGGAGGGCCCCAAATGGAGATGGACTGCTTATGCTCTGGTTAAGTGGAATATACAATTTCACGACAAAAACTCCAAGTTAAAAAAGTAAAAGGGACTATTTGCTGGTGGCATAGTGGTTTTAGACTAGCACCTGAGTCAAATCAGAGTAGGTTCAGATCCAGCTCAGCCACTTCCTGGCAAGTGATTAGTAATATCTTCATCCTGACCCTGCGTTTTCTTATCAGTACAGAGGAAATGATGAGCCCGGCTTTGTTGAGTTATAATAAGGCTAGAAGGAGATTAGGTGAAAATTAAATGCTGATCATGTGTTTCAGTTGCCTGACTTCGGAGCCTGGACTACATATAGAATAGCTTGTATCTCACATAGGAATTGACACAACAGAAAGATGAGGGTTGTTTCTTTGAGGGCAGGAAAGTTGTACCACATCTCCATCCCTAGCAGAATAAAAGAACATCTTCAACAGAGACTGGTGGATTTAGAATTGCAGACACAGAGCAACCTCTCTCAAGTCAAAGTATAACGCAATGTTTTCAAACTTTTTGGGATCCTCATCCTCAGAAAGAATATGTTATATGCTGTGAGACAGTAATACACTCTGCTATTTTCNCATTATTCAGCCTTAAGAAGGAAGGAAATTCTGACACATGCTATAACATGGTAAAACTTGAGGACATTAATCTAAGTGAAATAAGCTAGTCACCAAAAGGGCAAATACTGTATGATGCTCCTTATATGAAGAACTGAGAGCAGTCAGAGTCATAGAAATGAGAAAGTAGAATGATGGTTTCTGGAGGCTGGGGAGATGTAGAAATGGGACTATTTTTCACTCAGGTCACTGAGATGGAACAGAGTTCTGGAGATGGATGGTGGTGATGTGAGCACAACATTATGAGTGTGTTTAATACCACTGACCTTTATACCTAAAAGTGATTAAAATGACAAATTTTATGTTATATATACTTTACCACAATACAATTTTGGGAGAAAAATCTGGCACAAAGTTAAGGATTCACTGTGGAGGGCCCCAAATGGAGATGGACTGCTTATGCTCTGGTTAAGTGGAATATACAATTTCACGACAAAAACTCCAAGTTAAAAAAGTAAAAGGGACTATTTGCTGGTGGCATAGTGGTTTTAGACTAGCACCTGAGTCAAATCAGAGTAGGTTCAGATCCAGCTCAGCCACTTCCTGGCAAGTGATTAGTAATATCTTCATCCTGACCCTGCGTTTTCTTATCAGTACAGAGGAAATGATGAGCCCGGCTTTGTTGAGTTATAATAAGGCTAGAAGGAGATTAGGTGAAAATTAAATGCTGATCATGTGTTTCAGTTGCCTGACTTCGGAGCCTGGACTACATATAGAATAGCTTGTATCTCACATAGGAATAGACACAACAGAAAGATGAGGGTTGTTTCTTTGAGGGCAGGAAAGTTGTACCACATCTCCATCCCTAGCAGAATAAAAGAACATCTTCAACAGAGACTGGTGGATTTAGAATTGCAGACACAGAGCAACCTCTCTCAAGTCAAAGTATAACGCAATGTTTTCAAACTTTTTGGGATCCTCATCCTCAGAAAGAATATGTTATATGCTGTGAGACAGTAATACACTCTGCTATTTTCGATTTGATTTCATTCCATTTATATTTAAAAAAAAAATCTGGTCATGACTCACCAAAGTGATTTCCTGACACTTAGGTCATGACCCACAGTTTGAAAAACACCCAGTTAGGAAATTCACAATCAAGCCTTCCAGGAAGACTTCCAGAAGCACCCTAACCCTAACCCTATGGAGGTTGTTTCCACACTTGAATTCCCTTGGCTTCTGATTCTAGGCTGTGATATACCATGAATTCATGACTCTTCTCTTCCCTCCCTAGAAATATTCACTGCTGGTGTTTCCTTCCTACCCTACCTTGCCTAGCATCCTTCTTTAACTTTATATCCAGGAGACTTGATTTAAGATGCTGGGACAGTTTAATACATATTTGTGGTTGTAAAAGAGCTGGACATGACTTTATGACTAAACAACAACAACAATGATGGTAGAGGTAGGTGCATGTGGCCAGAGAAACTAGCATCAATTTCAAGTTGGTCAAGCACAGACTTGGTGCCTTGCACTGTGCAAGGCTTAGGAAAAGGCTGGGGCTCTTCCAGATCTCCAAAGCCTTCAAGGTTGAGAATGAGTTCAGAGTGAGTAGCAGAGCACACAGGCCCAAAGGGGACGTCTCTGACGGCTCCTGAACAGAGATGCATCATGATCAGAAACTTGCCCTGTGCCAAAGAAGTGTCCTTAGCCATAGAAAAAGACTCAGTTGCCTAGAAGCAGAAGAATGGCACAGATCTCCTCGCCAGGCTCAAATCTGTGAAATAATCAATGCGCTGAGAGCTCACCTTCATATGTGAAATGCACAGAGAATCAAGCAGATGCTAAATTCCAGCAGGCTGGAAAAAGAACTGATTTTTTTCCCCCATAGCTGTCTAAGCTTAGAGTCGGCATTTAGGACTGAAAAGCAGCTGAAAAACCAACCCACTGGTGAGTTCATAGCCTTGCTAAGGCAGAGAGCCTTGGGCTTGTTGGGAGGCAGTCAACACTGGATCCTCATTTTCCTCTACCTCCTTTAAAACTATTTGACTATGAATATGTTTCTTTACTTACATGAGCTGTTTCTTCCTCAGTGTAAGTGGACTGATAAAAATACCTATAGAACAGGGTCATCAGAAGCAAATGAGATAATGCACATAAAGCCCCCAGTAAGATCCCAGGCATAGGGCAAGCCTTTCATAAACATAAGCCAGAGGTATTACTTTTCAACACACAACATAGCGTAATTGAGGGGAAAAAGGCAGCCACCCAAAACAGCTTTTCCTCCATCAAGCCAAAAGGACATAGTTTCCTACTGAGAAAATGTGGATGCTCAGACCTGATCACTCCTGGAACAACACGAGATTCTATCTCAGGAGTCTCTGTGTTATGCCGGTGTGCACATGTTCCTTAGCTGAGGACCATCTGTTAGTGCTGCAGATGCTATCATGTGGCTCCTGGGCTTGCCCCTTTGTAGCAGGATGCCTCTGGTGTCAGGGACCTGCCCTGGGACGGACCTCCCAGGCTCAGAAGACTTCAGCCCGTCTCAAAAGCATTTAGGAAGCAAGTTTTGGTAGATACTCACTGGAGACCTTAGGAGTCTCCTTTTCCCTCTGATTTCCTGGTTTCCCCACATAAGCCACTATCGCTTCCTGCTCCCTTGGGAAGCATACCTTTGGGGCCTCTACTGCTGCTGCTAAGTCGCTTCAGTCATATCCAACTCTGTACAACCCTATCGACGGCAGCCTACCAGGCTCCTCTATCATGGAATTTTCCAGGCAAGAGTACTGGAGTGGGCTACCGTTGCCTTCTCTGCTCGGGCCTCTACCTATGCCAATTCTAACCAGCTCCCAGGCCTGCATTCTCCATGCAGCGATCCTGGAGGACTCCACCATGTATCCATCCTTGCTTTCACTTTACAGTAAAAAATGAGCATCTTCAGCATGCTATTCAACACAAATGTGAGTCAGACACATAATTTCCCATTTCCTGCTGCTCTGTGCGATCCCATAGACGGCAGCCTACCAGGTTCCCCCATCCCTGGGATTCTCCAGGCAAGAACACTGGAGTGGGTTGCCATTTCCTTCTCCAATGCATTTCCTAGTAGTCATATTAAAGAGAGAAAAGAAAAGAGGTGAACTTGACTGTAAGAATATATTTTGAAGTCCGGTGTGTATTTTACACTAACGGTACATTTGTGTTTGGACTAGCCATATTTCCTGTAGTCACATGGAGCAAGGAGATTTTGACTACTTGGTGGTGGTGGTTTAGTCACTAAGTTGTGTCTGACCCTGTGTGACCCTATGGTCTCTAGCCTGCCAGGCTCCTCCATCCATGGAATTCTCCAGGCAAAAATACTGGAGTGAGTTGCCATTCCCTGACTCAGGGATCAAACCGGTCTCTAGCATTGGCAACCAAATTCTTTACTGCTGAACCACCAGAGAATATTTGACCACTTAATACCCCCTGAAAAGTAAAATATTTCAGGAACATTTTTTTTTTCATATTGATTACAGATTGGCATGATAATATTTTGGCTCGATGAGGTGAGATAAAGTGTAGTGTTTGTACTGAATATTCTGGCTCTTAGTGTTCTATAGCTGGGTCCACCTCTGAAGCTAACAGGCACATGGAGTAAAAATGAAATCCACATTTGTTCCTCCCCCAGCTCGTCAAGCCACAGTTCCTCTGGTAAGAGATAAGGCTTCTCCTCACTCAGGGGTTTAGGTACCTGCCTAAAGTCAGCTTCTGTGGCCTGTGACCATGATCTCGGCTTCCAGGACTGAAACTTGCCAGTGGGCTAGAGTTAGAGAAGGAGGAAAAACAGAAAACGTGCCAGAGAAGGCGATGGCACCCCATCCAGTGCTCCTGCCTGGCAAATCCCACGGATGGAGGAGCCTAGTGGGCTGCAGTCCACGGGGTTGCGAAGAGTCGAACACGACTGAGCGACTTCCCTTTCACTTTTCACTTTCATGCATTGGAGAAGGAAATGGCAACCTATTCCAGTGTTCTTGCCTGGAGAATCCCAGGGACGGGGGAGCCTGGTGGGCTGCCATCTGTGGAGTCACACAGAGTTGGACATGACTGAAATGACTTAGCAGTAGCAGTGCACGGGATTATCCCCATTCTCTCTGACCCTGAGGGGGCCACTTCATGCTCCTTGAAAAGAGAAGCAGAGGTGTCTTTTTGCACCCATATGGTATGTCAGAATTTATGTCACCCTTGAGCCCAGGCTAGGAGACCTGNTGTGGAGTCACACAGAGTTGGACATGACTGAAATGACTTAGCAGTAGCAGTGCACGGGATTATCCCCATTCTCTCTGACCCTGAGGGGGCCACTTCATGCTCCTTGAAAAGAGAAGCAGAGGTGTCTTTTTGCACCCATATGGTATGTCAGAATTTATGTCACCCTTGAGCCCAGGCTAGGAGACCTGGGAGGGAAATCCCCAGGAAACTCATGGTCTCATTTTTAGCATTCTGGCTTCATTTCTTATCTGACGGCTACCACTTACTTTCCCTAAGAGCTCAGACAGAAGTTCTGTGCATCTTGGCCTGGGATTTTGTTTGCCTTCAGTGGGAGAAATAAGGTAGAGTGTGCTTACTCCATCGTAACCAAAACCAGAATCCGCAAAAAACCTTTTATTTCTTTCAGTGTCGTATTGCTTTCAACCACTGACATGAATGGTATCTATAGAAACTTAAGCTTGGATTAATTAGGATACCATATTCCCAGACCATGCCAAGTATCTATGATAACCACATACTTAAAATGGAACAGAACGGCTTTTTTTTTTTTTTTACATTGAGAACAGATACAAAGGGATTTCAACACTTATCTTTGACTTGGAAATAAACTAATGATCACAGTTGACTTGTTTCTTTGAGAAAAGTTTAAACATCTACTACCCTGCATTACTGACTCTGTCACATACGTGTTTAATTAGGTAATGTATATAGTCTCCACAGTTTTAGACTGCATTTTTGTAAACATCTGACTTGATAAAGCAGCTGTGGATTTTATTTCTCCGGGATCCCTGATCTCCACTCATGGTAGCCTGAAGTTTCCTTTTATGGTAGACAATAGGTTTTGTAACTAAGGCTATACTGCTGAGAAGTAATACATCCATTTATTCATGTCAACTAATTTCCAAAAGCATTGTTCACCTAACCAAAAAGGAAGTGATTCCCACTTGAAAAACCATTAAAGGGCTAGTCATTACTTTGGACATATTATGTGCTCAGATACTCACACAGAGCTGGTAATGTACTGATAATGATGAACTAAATTCCAGAAAACATTGTGAAATGATTTGGTGGCTAAGAACACAGAAAAGAACAGTTATTGGAAATGATAACGTGGATATTTGCATAGTAATATGTACAGCACAAGATATTTTTATTCAAATGATTATTCATCCTTATAGTCACCATTTATGAAATGTGATTATGATGTGTAATCAGTTGGCTAAACACCATGATGTTCATAATTTGTGAGAAACCCCAGGTGTGTTTTGCTTAAAGCAGACCTTGTATATAAAGTCTGAACTGAATAAATGAAATACATATGAAGAAAATCATTGAGATTTTAAAACTAACTACTTTGTTTCCTTTACAAACAATGAAGCTATGCACAATTTGGAAGATTGTAGACCCCAATGATAAAGGGGAAATGCATGGGCTTTGGAGTGAGAAATATCAAGCTTCAAATTTTTGAAATTAATCTAAACCTCAACTTTGTCATCTGTGACTTGTGGAAGATAGCTGTATGTATGTCAAAGGACTATAGATAAGCATATAATACAATGCTGCTCATGTTCATAGCACAATCAAGGACAGGGTAAGTGTCCAATATCAATATATTATAACTACTCTGTAATATAAGGTTTATGTGCATGGTATAAAATGAATTATTTCTCAGTGGTTGAAATACACATAATTTTCAACTATATAGGTTTGTTCTATTACCTTTGATGTTGAAGAAGAATGACTGCATGAGGAATAAGCCTGGTAGGAAATATGCCAGCATCAAATATTTGAATTTTCATGATTTTACAACTCTTATCTCCTGAGTGAAATCCTTTTAACAGTCATCTTATTTTCTTAGGCTCTTTTTATCCTCATCACTTACTGAGCACCCAAAATGTATATTTGAGGATCTACAGAACCCATGTGAGACATAATCCTTTCTAGCTGTGAAAAAGACAAGATGTACCAGAAAAAGTAATCTTTGGGAATGAGGATTATTTGTGCCACTAAAATTCGTGACAGAAAGAAGGCAAGTTCATTCACTCCTTTCTTCATATCTTGCTCAATGGGTGGTGGTTTTAATGAGATAAAAATACTTAAGCATCTTCCCGTGTTTTCAAGTGGGATGAGTCATTTGAATGAGAAGAAAGCAAAACTGAGATGTCATCATACTGGGATATGGAGTTTAGGAACTCTGTTATCATTAAACAGCAATATCATTCTTTAAATACCTATTGAGCACTGGACTCTTTGCTAGGTATTTTCATATTTAATCTACACAATAAGGATGCATTATTACCTCCATTACACTTTTGTGGTTCATGAGGCTTAAAAATGCTTAGTAACTTACACAAAGCACAGAGAGCAAAGTCTATACTTAAACCCAGGATTGTCTGCTTTTTTGGTATTACTCCTTAGCTCAACTCAAGAATATACTTTTGTTGTTGCTCAGTCAGTAAGTCATGTCTAGCTCTTTGCGACCCCATAGACTGCAGCAAGCCAGGCTCTGCTGTCCTTCACTCTCTCTTAGAGTTTGCTCAGATTCATGTCCTTTGACTTGGTGATGTCATCTAACCATCACATCCGCTGTTACCCACTTCTCCTTTTGCCCCAATCTTTCCCAGTATCAGAGTCTTTTCTGTTGACTTGGCTCTTTGCATCAGGTAATCAAAGTATTGGAGCTTCAGCTTAAGCAGTGGTCCCTCCTATGAATATTTAGGGTTGACATCTTTTAGGATTGACTGTCTTCAGTCAAGGTTAAAGGCAGGAAGAGAAGGGGACTACAGAGGATGAGATGGTTGGATGGCATCACTGACTCAATGGATATGAGTTTGGACATGCTGTGGGAGTTGGTGATAGACAGGGAAGCCTGGCATGTTGCCGTCAATGGGGTCGCAAAGAGTTGGACACAACTGAGCGACTGAACTGAGGATTGACTGTAATGCTGTAGAATGAAATGTCAGTTCCTGTTACCCTTTCTTAAGCAAGCAAAGTTCTGATGATTGAAGCATGGTACTTGAACCATAATTCCCTCACTTCTGTTTCTGGCAGACATTGCTAACTGACAACAGTACTCTGTTGCAAAGAAACTGGATTTATCCTCAGAATTCTTCTCAACACAGCCTTCCAAAGCAGTCACTCTCAAGCAACTGACCATTACTAGCTCTAAAAACTACTTGACATCTCTCCTATAGCACCTCGTTAATGAACCTACTAATAGCACATATTAAACTATACTTCAATTATTTGCTTCCCTTTTAGTTTTACAGTGACAGAACCATTTAATTTCCTAAATCTAGTTTCCTATGCACAGTTAACCACAGAATACAGTGGGCACCTGGGGAAAGTTTTGCTGGACTGAATGTAAGTAAATACCAGGGCTTCCCTAGTGGTAAGATGGTAAAGAATCTGCTTGCAATGTAAGAGACCCATGACCGATCCTTGGATCAGGAAAATCCCCTAGAGAAGGGAATGGTAACCCATCCTAGTATTTTTGCCTGGAGAATTCCATGGACAGAGGAGCCTGACTGGCTACAGTCCATGGGGTTGCAAAGAGTGAATAACACTAGACAATATATACTTCTAGATTAAATCTATTTAACTACCAAATGCTAAACATATGTAATTGGCTAATAATTAGAATGTCTAACCTTTTAATAGAGGAAAACAAAAGAATGGGAAACAGTAGAGAGCTCTTCAAGAAAATTAAAGATACCAAGGGAATATTTCATGCAAAGATGGTTTCAAAAAAGGGCAGAAATGGTATGGATNGTTCTCGGAACGTGTGAGTGTGGGGCACATTTTGATCTGCTGATGTATGTACATAGAAGAAGAATGGATGGGGGCTTGAAGATGGACTTCAGATCCTGAGGGGATCATGTGCTCTGTGTTCCTGGCAAATCCTGAGGAATGCTTTTGTTGCGTCTTCCTCAGTGCATGCTGGTGTCAGGTTTGTGGCTAACACCTTTCTAAAGAGAAATGTGGGGCCTTGGTCCTCATGCTTTCTCTCTGGGATAACATAGGCTTTCATTTTCAAAACAGGTACACACAGGATTTACGTTCCAAGGTGTTACCTAAGCCCAGAACTGAGTCCAATGCACTGTGGGAAATGCCCTAAGCATTTGAGCTAAGCTCCTAAGAAAGGCAAGGAAGCTAATCCAGTTACTTTTTTTGTGCCAGCCATTTGACCATTGATGCTCTGGGCACAGGTCTGCCTGCCAAGACTGGAAGTGGACCACTCCTCTACTTTTGTGTTGACTTCCCCCTGAGAGCAGGAAAGCATCCCTTTAGTCTTTCAAGTGGACCCGGATGCAGAGTTAACCAGCTTTAACTCCTTTTCGGGCTTGATTAATAGTCTTTTAAGTCAGTTCCTGGTAGGAGGTGAATCTTGCATTTATAATTTTTCTTTTCAGAAACAGGGAAATGAGTAATCCTTAAGATTGGGGCCAGGAGGAAAATTTGGACCTTTACCAGGGTTTTTTCCTTGGGGGTGGGAGGGAGCAATTATAACGCTATTAAGGTAAATTTATTTAGAAAATCACTTATGCTTCTATTATCTAACAATGCATTCACATTTTTATTTTTTAAAAATCTAGTCTTCTAAGTAAATATTTTAAAAAATAGGTGGGATAATGGTGTATAAATGTTTACAGAATGTACTTTCTCACTAAAAATCTTGTGACCATTTTCCCCTATATTCATCTCGTAAATATTTTTTAAAATTTGATCTTTAAGTGTCACCTAGAGGAACACTATGTAAAATCAAACCAGGAAATATATCATGGCGGTTCATAGGGAAGGTTCCAGTAAGAAAGGCCTGAGCTTCAATTCTGGTTCTCATACTAAGCAACTGAATTATCACGGATGATATGTAAATAGTTTCATAACATTTACCTTGCAATGCTGTGTAGCAAAAACTTTGCTAAAGGATTTACATATATTAATTTCACCAAATATTAGAACTCCATTTGGCTACTTTATTTCTACTTCATTGATAAGAAAGAGAGACTAAGGAATGTTTACTATTTTATCTCACAAAGGGAATATAAGTACTTGATCTGGCCTGTGTCTATTGCACCAGATTGAGTTCCCACCCTTTTCCTCTCACTGCTGGAGATCTGATCCCCTGGTCCGTTTCCCTATGCCTGGCTCTTTCTCATTTGCAGGCTTAGAACCACCACCAACTCTCATCCCTCCTCTTCACCCTTTAATGTCTCCCCAAATGCAACTTATTTAAGGAAAGCTTTCTGGTACTACATTAAACACTCTCCTGGGAACCTGCATTTTCATTTAGAGCACTTATGAAGAGTCATTCTTTTTGTAACTGTGGGTTCACTATCCATCTCACCTGCGACACTGAGGTGCCAGGATCCCCTCACATCTGTATCCCATGCCACAGTGTGAACAATGCATACATTAATGACACATCATTTTCAACTCTTTAATCATTCATATATTCAGTTCCCATCAGCTCATTTCTAATCCTGTGACTTTCTACATGACAAAGAGGAAGGATAAGAGATGACCAAAATTGCCAAGTTAAATTAATTGTAGGACTGTGGGTGAGAAACCCTGGGAAGGAACATATTTTGAAAGCCTTGTCCATTTTATGTTCCTTTGAGAACAGAGGAACAGAAAGAACAGTTTCCTTTGGAATCTGTGCACACTATTTTTTTTGCCAAGAAAGTGTGTAGATGGCTGCAGAGGGAAGGCTACTGCATTCACACCACCTTTTTTTTTTTTTGCCAACATGAAGCTTTAAACCCACTCAACTGTCACCAAGCAAAAATGTGAACATGCCAGGTCTTAGCCACAGAGCTTCTCCTACCATGGGTGATCAGGAGGGGATAAATGATCCTAAACAATGTTATTCTAAGGCTCACTGATTCCACACAGTTCCTCAGGTAAAGAGGCACCATTGCCTTAGTCTCCACGGCCAGATAAGTAAAGGAAACTCTGTGGTAACTCTTGTCTTGAAATTCACAAGGCACATTAGAGAAGCCAAGCGATTTTGCAGGAGAAAAATATTCTATTTAATTCTGTTCAGATTCTAAGTTTATTTAACCATGTTTAGTCACAGAATGCTGTCTTGGATTAGACTGCCCCCAAAGCAGATCCCGAGATAAGGATTTCAGGGCAAGCAGTTCTACATGGGAGGTGAATTTATAGAAAGCACCAGGAAAGGAGACGGGAAGTAAGATGGAAAGGAAAGGAGTCCCACGCAGGGTGCATTCACAGGCATCACTCTTGTGGGCAACTGGAGACTCAGTCTTCTTGGGGACTGATGGGAAGATGCCTCCGAGGTGACCCATCTCAGGAATGAGGCAGNGTCCCCAAAGCAGATCCCGAGATAAGGATTTCAGGGCAAGCAGTTCTACGTGGGAGGTGAATTTATAGAAAGCACCAGGAAAGGAGACGGGAAGTAAGATGGAAAGGAAAGGAGGCCCGTGCAGGGTGCATTCACAGGCATGACTCCTGTGGGCAACTGGGGACTCAGTCTTCTTGGGGACTGATGGGAAGATGCCTCCGAGGTGACCCATCTCAGGAATGAGGCAGCTGGATATTGATTCACCAACTCTCATCTATAATAGATGAGCGCTGCTTCTGGGGTCACTATCTCCCTGGCAATTCGAGCCTGCCCTACAGGATAGTCAGAGAATGAGGTCAGGCTGAGAGTAGCAAGTGTGTACAACAGAGCACTCAGATTGTCATGCGTGGAGACTGTGAGTGCCTGCAGGAGGTAAATGGGACACTACAATGTCTACTGCCCAGATGCCCATTTCCTTGTTATTTTTCATACCAGACACCGATAAATGCTTACTGGAAGCAGTTCTTAAGGAACAAAATTAGGAAAACAGTATTACAAACTTGAGATTTCCAGCAGTTCAACGAATTCCAAGAGCTATCGTTTATCTGACCACACTGAGCCAATGCTATGCTATAGCTGGTAAAACTCCAAAGGGAATTCCTATAAATGCCACCAAATACCAAACATGTAAATCTCAAAGTTCAGCAGAAATAGCATTGGAAACTCGTAACTTCGGGGATGTTACTTCAAAGAGCCTTCTAAGGATCCAAAGTTAGAGTCAGGTTCTAACTTGGTCTTTCTGTGAAAGAGAAAAGTTATCTTTTCTGAGCCCCACAGCCAAGGGCTCAGGTCAGGGCAGAGTAACTGTGTCCTATGGATGATGATAACAACCTACAGCCACAATCTGCTAGAGAGTGCTATACACAGATAAAGACACAGAGAGATCCCAGGACCCTACTCTTATGGAATATCTTACATCCTAGCAAAGTCAGACAATCCAATATTAATAAACCAATAGAGGAAATAATTTTACATAGCGTTATGAAGACATTAAAGAGGGAAATTAGGAAGAGTAGTTCGAGGAAGATTACTTAGGGTTGAGTGGTCCAGAATGGTGCCTTTGAGGAGGTGAAATATGAGCTGACACCACCTTGATTCAGGAGGAGACAATAGCAAGCACAAAGGTCTTGAGATGGGCATGAGATGGGGGTATTTGAGAACTCAAACGAGAGGTCTGGAGTATCAAGACTGAGGGGTGAAGTGTGACTAGGGAAGGATGACAAAGAAGGCCCCAGCTGGAACTTCTTGGCTGAACATTTGGTATATTTCCCTTTCCATTCTCCTATGCTAAGCCGTTTCAGTCAGTCTGACTCAGTAACCCTATGGACTGTAGCCTGCTAGGCTCCTCTGTCTGTGGGATTCTCCAGGCAAGAATACTGAAATGGGTAGCCATTTCCTCCTCCAGGGGATCTTCCTGACCCAGGGACTGAACCAGCATCTCTCACGTCTCCTGCAATGGCAGGTAGGTTCTTTACCACTAGTGCCAGCTGGGAAGCCCCCTTCTCTTATTCTTAAGCAAATAGTGTTCTAAAGCATTAGAAAATGTTGGCTGAGTACCAAATGACACTCCCATGTGTCATTTGATTTTTGAGAAACCTAAGGAAACTGAGTTCTGTCTCCAGGCAGCCATCCTAATGATTTCAGTCCACTCTCCAGCATCTGCCACCAAGATCGCACATGGCCTCGCACAGTAAAACCAGGACTAAAATCTGAATGTTGACTACCTCTTCAAAGGCCCTGTGTCCTCATCTCTGTAAAGAAACAGCACAGTGTCACTGGGACCCACTTCTCATTGGAAGCTGATAAGCCTACACCATCTGATCCCACCTGTGCATCTCCCAGGGCAGCCCCTCCAGCATCTCCCAGTACGGTCCCCTTTTGAAATGCCATTGAGTGACTCTGCCATCACTAAGTTTGCCCAGATCTGGCCCTTGAGGATAATATTAGAGGGTCTCTCTTAGAAGTGCATGTAGCTTGGAATGGTAAAGGAAGGCTGATTCTTCACACTCTGGCATGATCAGGGTCAGGAGAAGCAAGGAAAGACAAGGCCAGCTCTTGACCTCTAGGGACAAGGCCATCATAAAAGAGGATTCTGAGAGGCCATCAAGAGAGCATCCTTCAGAAGGCAGGCAAACCTCAGTTTTATTTCACAAGTGGCTGCTGAGCATCTGAAAGGGAAAGAAACACCGACCACCTCTGGTAATACCAGGCAGAATGAAATCAGTGTCCAAACAGACTTCCAAACCAAGGACTTCAGGAGAGTGATGGCAAGAGAAATTGATAAGCTCACTGGCTTTCTTTGGTTTGGTGACGGGTTTGGGAGCCAACCCGGTACATGTGGGACCATATGCTTCCTTTGTCACACATGTGAGTCAGGCATTTCAAGACTGAGAAAGAGGTAATGCTATGTCAAGGGGTGAAGCATTTATCATTAAGAGTCATAGGGAAGTGAGCAGGGCAGGAAAACAGCTCATGAAGAGCTGGACCAATGGTCCCTCGTCTCTTGGGAAAGCAGCAGCTCGGAGGGCTGGGTCTGTGGACTTCCTCTCACAAGTGTCTCTCTCCCATCCTTGCTACCTTTGCCCCCTGCTGTTCCCTTTATGTCTGGGTCCTTCTTTCAGGATCTTGTTTTTCACCTGTCCCTAGACAGATGCTCTGTCACCTTGGGCAGGATGCTGGCAGGATGCTTCACATTTGTGTGTCTCAGTTTCCCCATCTGTGACAGGTAGATATTAATAGCACCTACCTCACAAGGATTTTCTTTAATTAAATGAGTTAATATACATAGACAGAATGGTGCTATTTTTACTTTGAGGCCAGGGTGATTCTCTCTGGTCCTANGTATTACAAACTTGAGATTTCCAGCAGTTCAACGAATTCCAAGAGCTATCGTTTATCTGACCACACTGAGCCAATGCTATGCTATAGCTGGTAAAACTCCAAAGGGAATTTCTATAAATGCCACCAAATACCAAACATGTAAATCTCAAAGTTCAGCAGAAATAGCATTGGAAACTCGTAACTTCGGGGATGTTACTTCAAAGAGCCTTCTAAGGATCCAAAGTTAGAGTCAGGTTCTAACTTGGTCTTTCTGTGAAAGAGAAAAGTTATCTTTTCTGAGCCCCACAGCCAAGGGCTCAGGTCAGGGCAGAGTAACTGTGTCCTATGGATGATGATAACAACCTACAGCCACAATCTGCTAGAGAGTGCTATACACAGATAAAGACACAGACAGAGAGATCCCAGGACCCTACTCTTATGGAATATCTTACATCCTAGCAAAGTCAGACAATCCAATATTAATAAACCAATAGAGGAAATAATTTTACATAGCGTTATGAAGACATTAAAGAGGGAAATTAGGAAGAGTAGTTCGAGGAAGATTACTTAGGGTTGAGTGGTCCAGAATGGTGCCTTTGAGGAGGTGAAATATGAGCTGACACCACCTTGATTCAGGAGGAGACAATAGCAAGCACAAAGGTCTTGAGATGGGCATGAGATGGGGGTATTTGAGAACTCAAACGAGAGGTCTGGAGTATCAAGACTGAGGGGTGAAGTGTGACTAGGGAAGGATGACAAAGAAGGCCCCAGCTGGAACTTCTTGGCTGAACATTTGGTATATTTCCCTTTCCATTCTCCTATGCTAAGCCGTTTCAGTCAGTCCGACTCAGTAACCCTATGGACTGTAGCCTGCTAGGCTCCTCTGTCTGTGGGATTCTCCAGGCAAGAATACTGAAATGGGTAGCCATTTCCTCCTCCAGGGGATCTTCCTGACCCAGGGACTGAACCAGCATCTCTCACGTCTCCTGCAATGGCAGGTAGGTTCTTTACCACTAGTGCCAGCTGGGAAGCCCCCTTCTCTTATTCTTAAGCAAATAGTGTTCTAAAGCATTAGAAAATGTTGGCTGAGTACCAAATGACACTCCCATGTGTCATTTGATTTTTGAGAAACCTAAGGAAACTGAGTTCTGTCTCCAGGCAGCCATCCTAATGATTTCAGTCCACTCTCCAGCATCTGCCACCAAGATCGCACATGGCCTCGCACAGTAAAACCAGGACTAAAATCTGAATGTTGACTACCTCTTCAAAGGCCCTGTGTCCTCATCTCTGTAAAGAAACAGCACAGTGTCACTGGGACCCACTTCTCATTGGAAGCTGATAAGCCTACACCATCTGATCCCACCTGTGCATCTCCCAGGGCAGCCCCTCCAGCATCTCCCAGTACGGTCCCCTTTTGAAATGCCATTGAGTGACTCTGCCATCACTAAGTTTGCCCAGATCTGGCNTCGCACATGGCCTCGCACAGTAAAACCAGGACTAAAATCTGAATGTCGACCACCTCTTCAAAGGCCCTGTGTCCTCATCTCTGTAAAGAAACAGCACAGCGTCACTGGGACCCACTTCTCATTGGAAGCTGATAAGCCTACACCATCTGATCCCACCTGTGCCCCCAGGGCAGCCCCTCCAGCACCTCCCAGTACGGTCCCCTTCTGAAATGCCATTGAGTGACTCTGCCATCACTAAGTTTGCCCAGATCTGGCCCTTGAGGATAATATTAGAGGGTCTCTCTTAGAAGTGCATGCAGCTTGGAATGGTAACGGAAGGCTGATTCTTCACACTCTGGCATGATCAGGGTCAGGAGAAGCAAGGAAAGACAAGGCCAGCTCTTGACCTCTAGGGACAAGGCCATCATAAAAGAGGATTCTGAGAGGCCATCAAGAGAGCATCCTTCAGAAGGCAGGCAAACCTCAGTTTTATTTCACAAGTGGCTGCTGAGCTTCTAAAAGGGAAAGAAACACCGACCACCTCTGGTAATACCAGGCAGAATGAAATCAGTGTCCAAACAGACTTCCAAACCAAGGACTTCAGGAGAGTGATGGCAAGAGAAATTGATAAGCTCACTGGCTTTCTTTGGTTTGGTGACGGGTTTGGGAGCCAACCTGGTACATGTGGGACCATATGCTTCCTTTGTCACACATGTGAGTCAGGCATTTCAAGACTGAGAAAGAGGTAATGCTATGTCAAGGGGTGAAGCATTTATCATTAAGAGTCATAGGGAAGTGAGCAGGGCAGGAAAACAGCTCATGAAGAGCTGGACCAATGGTCCCTCGTCTCTTGGGAAAGCAGCAGCTCGGAGGGCTGGGTCTGTGGACTTCCTCTCACAAGTGTCTCTCTCCCATCCTTGCTACCTTTGCCCCCTGCTGTTCCCTTTATGTCTGGGTCCTTCTTTCAGGATCTTGTTTTTCACCTGTCCCTAGACAGATGCTCTGTCACCTTGGGCAGGATGCTGGCAGGATGCTTCACATTTGTGTGTCTCAGTTTCCCCATCTGTGACAGGTAGATATTAATAGCACCTACCTCACAAGGATTTTCTTTAATTAAATGAGTTAATATACATAGACAGAATGGTGCTATTTTTACTTTGAGGCCAGGGTGATTCTCTCTGGTCCTACTAACTCTGGGTAACAACTGCTCATTGACAAATTGGCAATTTACCACTGTCTATTTCCTTGGAAGGCAACTATGGATTTTAAAAGTGTAAAGCCTCCTGGGTGCTTAGAATCTCTCAGATTCATAGTATGTTTCAAAATGAACTTTAAAACTTTAAAATAGTCTAAAATAATATGGGTTCATTAAAAATTACTTAGAAAAAGTCGTCTAACAAAAAGCAGATGAAAAGTCAGAGTAGGGGACGTGGGATTTCTGTCTGCCTACATCTCTCCCTTTGGGGAGGCAAGTCTCATGACTGCACAGTAATCCTGCTTCATGCATGTGGTTTGCATGACTTGACCCTGTCACAGGCATTGATGGGCCAGTGTGCTAGGTGGATGCTCCTCTGGGACTTAACCTGAAGCTACAAAAAGATGCTTTTTTCCTTTGGGGCCCATGAGATATATGATTAATGTCTTCGAAGCTTTCTATGGTAATGAATAGAGAAGGAAACAGGTCCTAGCTTTCTGGATTGAGAGAAAGAAGAGTGGGCAGTCAAATATCCCTAATGACAATTAGAGGGCCTGGATCAAGTAAAACCAGAAACTATGACCATCTCCTATGGGCGAAAAAGTTATATGAGCCAGTATGCTCCTTTTCATATATTTTTTCACTTAAACTAGTTTTAGGTGAGATTCTCTTATAACTAAAATAATTGTGAATTACCATTCAGTAATAACCACATTTCTCTTCATGTGTATATCTTTCCAGGCTTTTTTTTTTGTCTCTCTCTGTACATAGCTTTTTTTAAAATGAAAATATGACTTAATCTACAAATGCTTTTTCCTTTCCTGATCCTGTTACAAAATGTATTGCCTGTGATTATCATCTAAGTCTTTTCGAGAAAGGATGGAGTAACTTCTGTGGTCCCCATCCCAACCCTGTCACCCTTCCCACCCCCGGGAAGGTATTTCAGAGGGCAAGGGGCTATCCTATGACATCTACAGACTGGCACTTCCTTCCAAGCTCAGTTCTATACCGCTGGGCTGGAGAAGATCAGCTTTGATAGGGGCTTTGGTCTTAGGTCAGCTGCTCTGGACTCCTGCCTGGTCTTTCAAAGCACTTTTCTTTTAAGATCCCCCAAACCAGCATTTTCCATAAACATCTTACAGCTTTTTTTTTT
>SJYW01055591.1:160478-214034 GCA_006410735.1 Raphicerus campestris | reverse complement strand
TTGCAGCATGCCAGGCCTCCCTGTCCATCACCATCTCCTGGAGTTCACTCAGACTCACGTCCATCGAGTCAGTGATATCATCCAGCCATCTCATCCTCTGTCATCCCCTTCTCCCCCTGCCCCCAATCCCTCCCAGCATCAAAGTCTTTTCCAATGAGTCAACTCTTCACATAAGGTGGCCAAAGGACTGGAGTTTCAGCTTTAGCATCAGTCCTTCCAAAGAAACCCCAGGGTTGATCTCCTTCAGAATGGACTGGTTGGATCTCCTTGCAGTCCAAGGGACTCTCAAGAGTCTTCTCCAACACCACAGTTCAAAAGCATCAATTCTTCGGTGCTCAGCCTTCTTCACAGTCCAACTCTCACATCCATACATGACTACTGGAAAAACCATAGCCTTGACTAGATGGACCTTAGTTGGCAAAGTAATGTCTCTGCTTGGAGCCCATAAATAAAGCAGGGATATAACAAGCTCGGGAAGGCAGTCAAGGGGTATGGTCATTCGAGGGGGCATCCAGGAGAAGAAGGGGAAATAAGTTCTAGGACAGAGAGGCAGGGTAGCAAAGTGCCAAAGCAATGAAGAAAATGGGTAACACACACATTATGAAGAATGAGAGTTGATTCTTCTGTTCTTCATTCTCATATAATTTACCAAAGTCAGAGACATCTAAACATACACTCACAAAATGAACCCTCATTTAAAGCTACATCAGTACAGCATTTCAATGAATTGTATTTAGTGTATTGTCAAACCAACAATTCCAATGATCTAACCCATCACTAGAAAACAGGCAATATCAGCACCTGATCTAAGGGTAAGGTCTTTCAGCATCATTCTGAACATCTGGATGCCTCTTGTTTTATTGTGTATATTTTGCTTTAAATATATTAACTTTTGTGGATTTATTTAAAGTCTGCTCAAAAGCACCACTGTAAAAACCACTAAGATGTATGCAAAAACATGCTATTATACTAAAATAAAATTGTTACTTGGAAAAAGAAAAAAGAACGAGAGTTGGATATGAAAACATGGACAGGGGCAGCAGCTAAGAGTTTAGACTCTAAAGTCTGACTGTGGAGACTGAATCTGAGCTCATCTACTGTTAGCTGTGTGCATCAGGCAGGTCATTTACCGTCACTAAGTCAGGTTCTCCATTATAACGCCAGCATATTAATAGCACTTGTCACACAATACTGTTCCAAGAATTCTGTTAGATAATCTGTGAAAAGTGCTTATCACAGAATCTGGTACCTAAATAACTCCATACATAGAAGTCACTGCTATCACCTAAATGGGGCTTCCCAGGTGGCACTCGTGGTAAAGAACTCTCCTGCCAATCCAGGAGACACAAGAGACCTGGGTTCTATCCTGGGTCAGGAAGATGCCCTGGAGAAGGAAATGGCAACCAGCTCCAGTATTCTTGCCTGGAGAATCCCATGGACAGAGAAGCCTGGCAGGCTACAGCCCATGGGGCCTCAAAGAGTCAGACACGACTGAAGTGAAACATTCATTATGTAAATATGTCAACATTATGTTACTCAGATTTTTAAGTTACATGATACTGTTTATTAAATTATTCCATTTATATAAAACACTTTCTTTACACTTACACGTGTGTGCTAAGTCACCTCAGTCGCGTCTCTTTGTGATGTTATGGCTTCTCTGTCCATGGGATTCTCTAGGCAAGAATAATGGATTGGGTTGCCATGCCCTCCTCAAGGGAATCTTCTGGATCCAGGTATTGAATCCATGTCTTTGATGTCTCCTATACTGACAGATGGGCTCTTTACCACTAGCTTCACCTGAGAAGCAGAGACATCACACTGCCGATAAAGGTCCATATGGTCAAGGCCATGATCTTCCCAGTGGTCAGGTACAGTTGTTGAGAGCTGGACCATAGAGAAGGCAGAGCACCAAAGAACTGATGCCTTCAAACTGTGGTGCTGGAGAAGACTCCTGAGAATCTCTTGGACCATAAGGAGATCACACCAGTCAATCTTAAGAGAAATCAACACTGAATACTCATTGCAAGGACTGATGCTGAAGCTGAAACTCCAATATTTTGGTCACCTGACGCAAACAGCCAACTCATTGGGAAAGTCTCTGATGCTGGGAAAGATTGAGGGCAGAAGGAGAAGAGGGCATCGAAAGATGAGACTCTTGGATGGCACCACCAATACAATGGACATGGACTTGGGAAAACTTTCGGAGATGGTAAGGGACAGGGAAGCCTGGTGTGCTGCAGTCCATAGGGTCACAAAAAGTCGAACATGACTGGGCAACTGAACAACCACCACTACCACCTAGGAAGCCATTATACATACATACATTAAAGATATGGACTAAAACTCTCAACAATAAAAGATTGAATGATTTTTTTCTGCATTATATATTTTTATATCATTGATTATTTATCTTTACAAACAGCATGTATTCCTTTTATAAGAAAATAAAAATAAAACTTTTATAAGAAAAAAACTTTTATAAGAAAAAAAAAATTAAAAAAAAATCAAATGACTTCTGACCCTAAAGCTTGCTGTATATTATGGGTCTAAAAGGGACCAGATGGCCATGACATCCTTAATAAAGAATCAGGTGTTCCCTGCCAAAGCAAGCCTTAACAGCAAGAAGAAAAGATCCCTTGGTGTAAAGAAGGAAAGTGAAAAAGAGGATGGAAGTGCTTAGTGATACAAAACGGGATAAAATGTGCATGGTATAAGGCAGCAACCAGACACCTGGCATTTTTCAGGGCAAGAGTAGATGTAACCCACCTTCCACCATTTCTGGTGGAATAATGTTCTTTGTGTTGTCTTCTATGAAGGTAAAGTTTATTTATCTGTCCATGGCTGTGTATAAATTACACACCAGGTATTGAAGTTTGGTAAAACAGAAATGTATCTTGAAGAAAAATTTTAGAGCTGACATGCCAAGTGAAGGATTTATACAGCCACCTTTAGCAGAAGTATTCTGAGCACTAGAAAATAATTATGAAAAATATAAAGATGGACTATGTTAATTGGATTGAGGTTTTCGAACCTGTCAATTAATCCAAGAGGTTGATTTTAGTAGAATAGAGAGGGAATAAGGGATTTACTGCATTACTCCACTTACAATGAGTATTCAAAGTATGAAGATTTCCCACTAACATTGATGAGTGAAAATAACTTTCTTATAGACTTAGAGAACAAAATTTTGGATGCCAGAGGGATGGACAGGAGGAAGGGATAGTTAGGGAGTTGGGATGCACATGTACACACTATTATTAGATCCACAATAAGGATCTACTGTGTAGCATAGGGAGCTTTGCTCACTGTCATGTGGCAGCCTGGATGGAAGGGAGTTTGGGGGAGAATGGATACACGTATATGTATGGCTGAATCCCTTTTCTGTCCACCTCAAACTACCACAACATTGTTGATCTTCTATACTCTAATATAAAATGAAAAGTTAATAAAATAAAAAATAAACACACATTAAGAAAAAAATAACTTTTTTGTTTCTCTCTCTTTTGAAGAGGATGTTAACTAAGTAGGAAACATTTGAAATCATCGCTACTGTATTTCACTTTCTGCTTGTGTCAGTGACTGCTGCTGCTGCTAAGTCGCTTCAGTCGTGTCCGACTCTGTGTGACCCCATAGGTGGCAGCCCACCAGGCTCCCCCATCCCTGGGATTCTCCAGGAAAGAACACTGGAGTGGGTTGTCATTGCCTTCTCCAGTGCATGAAAGTGAAAAGTTGAAAGGGAAGTCGCTCAGTCGTGTCCAACTCTTCGCGACCGCATGGACTGCAGCCTACTAGCCTCCTCCATCCATGGGATTTTCCAGTCAAAAGTATTGGAGTGGGTTGCCATTGTGTCAGTGAAGCCATGAGCTAAATGTTCGTAGGTAATTCTGGCAATGGGGGATCGATCCACTTCTCAGATGTCTTATCCATATGACTACAGAGGATGCTAGCAATGGTCTCCACCCCTCTTCACAGTCCCTCCCTCATTGACATGTGCACCCTCTACCATAATGGCTGGATTTGGCCAAGGCAAGTTGCCCAAAGCAGAGAAGGCGATGGCACCCCCTCAAGTACTCTTGCCTGGAAAATCCCATGGATGGAGGAGCCTAGTCGGCTGCAAGTCCATGAAGTCCATGGGGTCGTGAAATCCATAGGGTCGTGAAGTCACACGACTGAGTGACTTCACTTTCACTTTTCACTTTCATACCTTGGAGAAGGAAATGGCAACCCAGTCCAGTGTTCTTGCCTGGAGAATTCCAGGGACAGGGGAGCCTGGTGGGCTGCTGCCTATGGGGTTGCACAGAGTCAGACACGACTAAAGCGACTTAGCAGCAGCAGCAGCAATTGCCCAAAGATTAGGGAAGGAGTTATAATGCCTTTTATGACCTAGCCTCAGACTCACACTCTAGCCCAGAAGTTCATAGGCAAACCAGATTCAATGTGGGAGACAAATACCACAAAAGAGTGAAGCACAGGAGGTGAGGACTTGGGGGCCATTCTGAAAGCTGGTTACCATAGGCACCATATATTGAGAGTGTTTAGAACTCATCGGAAGCAGTGTTGGACAGAGATGATATTCTTGGCAGAGTTTATCAAAGCCTAGGTTATATGTTGGAAGTTTTGTAATCACGAGAGCACCTATGACCCTGTCTTGATGCACAGCCGGACAACTAGACATCTAACTTGTGTGTGGACTCAATTTGGGGACCTATTTTTCAATTATATCTAAGGCTAAGACCCTCTGTCTTAGAATTAAATGGGATATCACTAAAGGAGTTCCACAAGCTATGTATAAGGTAGCTGCTATCTATCAGACACAGTACTAGGCTCTGTGCATGCTAAGTCACTTCAGTCGTGTCTGACCCTTTGCAACCCCATGGACTGTAGCCCGCCAGGCTCCATTGCCCATGGGATTCTCCAGGCAAGGATGCTGGAGTCAGTTGCCATGCCCTTTTCCAGAGGATCTTCCTGAATCAGGGATCGGACCCATGTCTCCTAGGTCTCCTGCATTGGCGGGTGAGATCTTTACCACTAGTGCCACCTGGGAAGCCCCTGTAGCTACTCTTACCTAACAGTACGTGTCCCAGTGAATATTTACATGATTAATGAATTATAATTCTGCACAAGAAAAATCAGAGGATGCCGCAGGAACTACAATTAGCCAGGAAGCATCAGGGGAAGTTATATTAAACTGAGGAATGATGAAGAGGAGAGGTCCAGAGAAAGAAGAGTGAGAGGAACTGAATTAGAGGTATAGGGAACAGCATGTGCAAAGGCCATGAGGTGGGCATGTGATGGGATCCTCTGAGTCCTGAACTGCCTGATCTATACTTAGGAAGCTCCTAATAACTCTGATTCTCTTGGCTCAGGGCATGATGGAGAAAAGCCTCCATCACTTAATACCAAATTGTTTCTTCTTTCAGTTCCGGAAAAAGACATTCAAGTTGTTTTCCAGATAACCAAAGCCTCAAGGCAAAGTCTGGGGCACATCTTAGGAGAAGAAAACATCCTTACATCTCATAAAGTAGGAAAAACATCTGAATTAGAACAGAAAATATAACTGGGAATTTTATTGCCAAAAGCTCTGGTTCCTTTCAATGCCTAAAATTAAACCGAGCAGTTCAAAAAATATTATGATGCGGTTGTTGAAATCTCGTGACCAATGAGATCAAAGCCATCGTTTTACACAGGCAAATCACTACATTACAAATCATCCTCACAAGCTGTTTGTATGGATGCTCAACTTCTTTCCTTTTATACGATCAGAAATAACCTCAGATATAAACATTAGAAATGAACAAAAGCAAAATCACGTAATGGTCCCTTTAAGATAAACCTGGCAGTATTTAAATAGAAATAACTGACTGTTCCAGAAGTGGCATTCTGTGTTCTGCAGTAAGGAGGAGAGCTTTTTCGTGTCTGTTTTCTCCCTTCCCATTTGGTTACAACGATGAGTCACCATTACCTGCAAAGCTAGACATGTAGATTTCTCTCTTGTGCCAGAAAGACAAGGCACTATTTGGCTGGGATTTAAAATGAGAAGGAGAAAAAAATTTTAATTTACAGATTCAATTAAACATGAAAGCATCCAGGGAGGAAGACATGTCCCCCAACCCTCATTCTTCACTTTTTAAAGTGTATCCAGCGATCTTCATTCCAAAGAAGATACATACATTAGAGAACTAATTTTTCATGATTTGTATAAAGCATCAATTTGCTCCATATCAGAAAAACTGTGTAATGAGGACTGGTCCAGACAAAACTCTCTAAGTTTTGTCTAACCAAACCACACCTCTAAAGGGAACGTATTTAAACATTTATATAAGAGCTGTCTTTATGCCCACGTATCTTTGGCCTCCATGGTACATTGAGGGTGAAGTAGTGGAAACATAAGCTCAGAGGTTTCCTAAGAATATGATGATGACAAAGAATACATGCCAGGCCTGAGCTGCCTTCTAAGACAACCCCTTCCCTAGCCTTTTTCCCTCAAACGTGGTCTTCCCAGCCAAGAAATCTGACTCTTATTTTCATAATGCTTCAGGCATGCATAGCAAAGAACTGCTCTTTCTTCCTCTATAGTTTAGACAGGACCCCACCACGGAGCTGAAAAGTTAGAATTTCACCTCTTTGTCTTTGTGAAACTGAGCAAGAGGGAAACTTCTACTACATCTTTCCAAAAGTAAAGGAAAGAGGGAAAAATGAATGTGAGCATATACTTTTAGCAATCTCTTTGTATGAAGTTAATAGAGATGACATGTAAATATTTCAAGTTATCCATAGGGTTCTCAGNAAGCTGGTTACCATAGGCACCATATATTGAGAGTGTTTAGAACTCATCGGAAGCAGTGTTGGACAGAGATGATATTCTTGGCAGAGTTTATCAAAGCCTAGGTTATATGTTGGAAGTTTTGTAATCACGAGAGCACCTATGACCCTGTCTTGATGCACAGCCGGACAACTAGACATCTAACTTGTGTGTGGACTCAATTTGGGGACCTATTTTTCAATTATATCTAAGGCTAAGACCCTCTGTCTTAGAATTAAATGGGATATCACTAAAGGAGTTCCACAAGCTATGTATAAGGTAGCTGCTATCTATCAGACACAGTACTAGGCTCTGTGCATGCTAAGTCACTTCAGTCGTGTCTGACCCTTTGCAACCCCATGGACTGTAGCCCGCCAGGCTCCATTGCCCATGGGATTCTCCAGGCAAGGATGCTGGAGTCAGTTGCCATGCCCTTTTCCAGAGGATCTTCCTGAATCAGGGATCGGACCCATGTCTCCTAGGTCTCCTGCATTGGCGGGTGAGATCTTTACCACTAGTGCCACCTGGGAAGCCCCTGTAGCTACTCTTACCTAACAGTACGTGTCCCAGTGAATATTTACATGATTAATGAATTATAATTCTGCACAAGAAAAATCAGAGGATGCCGCAGGAACTACAATTAGCCAGGAAGCATCAGGGGAAGTTATATTAAACTGAGGAATGATGAAGAGGAGAGGTCCAGAGAAAGAAGAGTGAGAGGAACTGAATTAGAGGTATAGGGAACAGCATGTGCAAAGGCCATGAGGTGGGCATGTGATGGGATCCTCTGAGTCCTGAACTGCCTGATCTATACTTAGGAAGCTCCTAATAACTCTGATTCTCTTGGCTCAGGGCATGATGGAGAAAAGCCTCCATCACTTAATACCAAATTGTTTCTTCTTTCAGTTCCGGAAAAAGACATTCAAGTTGTTTTCCAGATAACCAAAGCCTCAAGGCAAAGTCTGGGGCACATCTTAGGAGAAGAAAACATCCTTACATCTCATAAAGTAGGAAAAACATCTGAATTAGAACAGAAAATATAACTGGGAATTTTATTGCCAAAAGCTCTGGTTCCTTTCAATGCCTAAAATTAAACCGAGCAGTTCAAAAAATATTATGATGCGGTTGTTGAAATCTCGTGACCAATGAGATCAAAGCCATCGTTTTACACAGGCAAATCACTACATTACAAATCATCCTCACAAGCTGTTTGTATGGATGCTCAACTTCTTTCCTTTTATACGATCAGAAATAACCTCAGATATAAACATTAGAAATGAACAAAAGCAAAATCACGTAATGGTCCCTTTAAGATAAACCTGGCAGTATTTAAATAGAAATTACTGACTGTTCCAGAAGTGGCATTCTGTGTTCTGCAGTAAGGAGGAGAGCTTTTTCGTGTCTGTTTTCTCCCTTCCCATTTGGTTACAACGATGAGTCACCATTACCTGCAAAGCTAGACATGTAGATTTCTCTCTTGTGCCAGAAAGACAAGGCACTATTTGGCTGGGATTTAAAATGAGAAGGAGAAAAAAATTTTAATTTACAGATTCAATTAAACATGAAAGCATCCAGGGAGGAAGACATGTCCCCCAACCCTCATTCTTCACTTTTTAAAGTATATCCAGCGATCTTCATTCCAAAGAAGATACATACATTAGAGAACTAATTTTTCATGATTTGTATAAAGCATCAATTTGCTCCATATCAGAAAAACTGTGTAATGAGGACTGGTCCAGACAAAACTCTCTAAGTTTTGTCTAACCAAACCACACCTCTAAAGGGAACGTATTTAAACATTTATATAAGAGCTGTCTTTATGCCCACGTATCTTTGGCCTCCATGGTACATTGAGGGTGAAGTAGTGGAAACATAAGCTCAGAGGTTTCCTAAGAATATGATGATGACAAAGAATACATGCCAGGCCTGAGCTGCCTTCTAAGACAACCCCTTCCCTAGCCTTTTTCCCTCAAACGTGGTCTTCCCAGCCAAGAAATCTGACTCTTATTTTCATAATGCTTCAGGCATGCATAGCAAAGAACTGCTCTTTCTTCCTCTATAGTTTAGACAGGACCCCACCACGGAGCTGAAAAGTTAGAATTTCACCTCTTTGTCTTTGTGAAACTGAGCAAGAGGGAAACTTCTACTACATCTTTCCAAAAGTAAAGGAAAGAGGGAAAAATGAATGTGAGCATATACTTTTAGCAATCTCTTTGTATGAAGTTAATAGAGATGACATGTAAATATTTCAAGTTATCCATAGGGTTCTCAGGCATGGATAGATTGTCTTATAATTTACTCCAAGATCTCTTCAGTGTCTACATATTCAACTTTAATTATGTTTCCAGTCCTGAAGTCCAATTTTCTCAATTTTAATGAAATGTGTCCAAACGTGACTTCCATGATTAAGTGGCAAAGGAGGCTCTGCTCTCGGATGCTGGAGGTCGTAGTATAAGATGACAATAAGCTGACAGCTTTATAACATAAAACTTAAAATGGGGGAAGGAGTTGAACCCCTAATGAAGAGGAAGCAGTGTGTGTGTGTGTGTGTGTGTGTGTGTGTGTGTGTACCAAGTCTCTTTTCTAAGAAAAAGAAAGACATTTGAGCACAAGTGGATTTTTCAAGGGCATATTGTTCAACAGAAAATATTACCTAAATGAGATTGTTTGTCTAGTAGACCAGAACTGTTTTAAATTCTACATTCTGCACTGTTGGTACTCAACAAATGAGCAGCAGTATTCTGACAGTGATGAGAGGTGGAGTTCATTCATTAGTCCAGTATTGCTGCACTCAGGGCTATGTCTGGAGCGTAGACGGTCATAACTAACAACAGCAGGCACTTTTAAAGGGACATCTGTGTTTGAGTCGGTTTATAGATATTCCCCTTATATCACACACAAAAAACGTCTATTCCTTTTTCTAGTTTTCTGTAAAATTTCTCTCATATCTTGGACCTTCAATACCAGTTTCTTCAATCTTCATTTTTATCAGATGCATTTCCATAGTGAAGACAATGGCACCTAGAAAAGCATACCTCCCTTCATCAAAGAAGAATCATCCTTTATTTGGGAAAAATTCCTTTTCCAACTTTTGCTTCTAAGTTGCCAATCAGTTTATCTCACCTATCTGTGGAAATGGATAACATGTGATCTAGCTGGGCCAGATCACCCATGATTGGCCTGAGAGATCCACACATGGTCAATTTAAGCCAATGAGAGTCCTGTTTGGACTTGATACAGAGACAACCCGTTGACTCTGGTGATAAAAATGGGAAGAAGTGAGCTTGGCAGGTGCCAACAAATCTGCCTCTAGCCACGGGAGGAAGCGAATGGAGGAAAAGGAGCCAACATTCAGAAAGAGGCAGAACGGAGACAGGGAAAGAGTAGATGTGGATCCCCTGGTTCATTCGGTTACTTCTTCAGATCTGTGAGCTACCCAGGATACTTTGAGCTAATCGCCCTAAGTCCTTTGGTAGTTCAGGCTGGGTTTCTGGCACTTCCTGATTGATGCAGGCACTGATTGCATCATGGACTTTCCTGTTGCTCAAATGGTAAAGAATCCACCTACAAGGCAGGAGACCCAGGTTCAGTCCCTGGGTCGGGAAGATCCTCTGGAGAAGGGAATGGCAATCCATGCCAGTGTTCTTGCCTGGAGAATTCCGTGGACAGAGGAGCCTGGTGAGCTACAGCCTGTGAAGTCACAGAATGGAACATGACTGAGCAACTCACACTATCACTACTGATTGCATCAGGAAGCACCCTGCACAGTGCTCTGCACAGAGTAGGCACTAATGTATGCGGGTTAATTCAAGGGCAACTGCTTCTTTTTTTAACAAACAAACTTTAGAAAAAAGAAGAGGGGATTTAAAATTGGATGACTGTTTGAATTTTATTGTTATTATTAGCATTAATAGTGACATTATATAACATCTACCAATATTTCAGGTCTTACTACATGAGATGATTAAAAATATAAATATAAATCACACAATATTGTAAATCAACTGTATTTCAATAAAAAAGTATAGACTGAGGCAGACCAATGGAAATACAGCTTGAGTTTCATATATAATTTAAATCTTCTAGTAGCCACATTTTAAGAAATAAAAAGAAATAGGTGAAATTCATTTTAATATTCTATTTTAATTCAACATATCAAAATATTTCATCTCAGCATATAATCAATATAGAAGTTACTAATGATATTTTAATTTTTTTTTTTTTGTACTCAGCCTTCAAAATCTGGTATACATTTTACACTTAGATAAGTACATGTCAGTTTGAACAAGCCACAACCCAAGGGCTCAGTAGCCACATGTGGCTTCTGGCTACTATACTGACCAGCACACTCATATTCCCTGATTTTGATTCTCATTCTGGCACTAACTAGTTCTCTGACCTAGAGAAATTCTTCTGATTTGTTAGAGCCTAAGTTTCCTCATCTGTAAGATGGGGATGATAATAATCATCCCTTCAACATAGGGTGGATCTCTCCAAGAAGGTGATTATTTACCTTGAGGATGAACAGTGAAATGGAGCCAGACCATCAATATCCAAGGCTAGGCCAGGATCTGTGTGCCAAAACCCCAGAAACTGTCTTCCAGAAAGAAAACCCAGTAATAAGTATCATGGCAAAGACTCTGGTATTGTAACCCACACGCTGGCAGCCGACACGAAGCTGTGTTCTAAGTTTGAGACTGATTAATGCTGGCCACAGCTGGCTAGTGTCCTGCACACTTTTCTCGGGCAGTCCCTGCATCTGTGCTGCCCTCTTCAAGAGAGAAGGAGGGAAAACAGACTCTACTGACAGAAGGAGGAGCAGGCCTCAGCGGCCTGAAAAAAATCAGAGCAAGGTAATTTCAGGCAACTCTGGGTTTGGAATAGGCAGGGACAGGTGCCAAGGGGCAACACCACCAGATCTTTCTGTTCAGCGTGGGATTTCAGGACAATCCTCAGCTTGTGAGCTCCTGCAGAAACGTACTCTCTGGGCGGTGCACCTCTAGCCATCAAGGCTGCCAAGTGCCAAATCGTCCTGGCTCAGGGCTGGGCCCCTGCTGCTGGCTGTCTTATTTTCATTCCCTCTACCTATTTCTCTTTGAAAGCAAATTGCCTCCCCAGGCTGTTTCTGACACGTATCAGGCAGCTGGCCTGGCAGCCTCTAGAGTGGTTTTGGGTTTGCCATGCAGGTGAGAAAACTTGTGAAAGTTAGCTGCTCCTCACATCAGCAAGAGTTTGTGCCAAGATCTTGCTTAGTGGCCTATTTACACCAACTCTTTTCATCTTCCTCAAAGAAAACCCCAAAGAAAGAGGTACTACCACCTCCATTCTGCAGGAGAAGAAACTGAGGCTCAGAAAGATTAAGCCATGGAGACTCCAAAACTCTTTGATTGCTTCTCCTCCTCTGCTCTGCAGGGGAACCATTGAAGCTGGAGGGATGGCAAGGACACAGTGTCATGCGGCAGTCTGTCAGTTTTTTATAGGTAAGAAACTGACAAGGGAAGAATTTGAACTCGACTTCACTCAGACTCTGACCTCACACGCCCAGGTCTTGTGTGTACAGTTTTTCATTTTGTTCCCAAGTCTGCTCCAAAGACAATAGGTAGTGCGTAGAAAAGACATATTTTAAGGGCACAGAGAGTGCATCAGTGGGAGCAGAATCCAGAGAAAGGGAAGGAAGAAGTTGGATCAGTACTGCAAAGCCAGATGCTGAATTCATTAATAGATGCCTTTAGGAGAGTTTTCAGAAGCACAGTATTATAAGATTGGGACCCAAAGTTCAATGAGAAATAGAAAGCAAAAACAGATTGCATTATTCATCCTCAAAAGGTCATACTTCCTGCCTGCAGAAGTAACTGGAGTTTTAATTTGGTTGCATTGTATAGGAGCTATGCGGATGCCATGAGACTCTTGATATCTACTCTTTCTACTGCACCCCTGTTTCCTCTCATTGCTGTCTTGTCAGATTCAATCTTTTCTTTTTCATTATCATCCTTGGTTATTTTACAATGCTTGTCATTCCCCCTTCTCCATGTCTTGTCCTCTCTTGCCTTCCGTGACATCATAAATCTGTGTCTCACTCTATGTTGCTGTGTAACAAATAAGCCCCAGACCAAGTGGCTTAGACAACACATATTTCTCATCTCATGGTTTCTGAGGGTCAGAAAGCCAGGCACAGCTTTAGAGGGCCTTCTGTTTTAGGTTCTCTCATAGGCCATGGTCAAGGTGCTGGTGGAAGCCACAGCGCTCCCAGCTAGCTCATTGTCTAGTTGTTGGCAGGCTGTGGGTCCTGTGGGTGGTCAGATAGACCCTTCCAGGCATCACTGGTTGAGCACTGCAGACAGCACTCAGTGAAGCCGCATCAGACCAAACAAGGGGGAGAGCCACAGCATAACAAAGTCACAGTCTTTGTCCCTCAGTCATGGCAGCAACATCCCACTACTTCTGCTGTACTCTATTAGTTTGTAGGAAATCGCCAGACCCAGCCCACACCCCAGAGGAGGGGAGTGCATAGGGTGTGAAGAGTGGGAGGCAGGGACTGTTTATGGTCATCTCAGAACACTGCCAACCACAGAAGTCATGAGCACCATCTTTTTATTAACATCACATCCTAGACATTAAGATGCCCAGTGAAGGATGACCATGTTGGCATCACACCCCTGCTCCCCTATCTCTCCTGCTGCCTTGGGTCCACCCCAAGAAGATGGAGCAATTACTATGAAGTCATGAGCACCATCTTTTTATTAGCATCACATCCTAGACATCAAGATGCCCAGTGAAGGATGACCATGTTGGCATCACAACCCTGCTCCCCTATCTCTCCTGCTGCCTTGGGTCCACCACAAGAAGATGGAGCAATTACTATGACATTGGGCATTAAAAAAATTAAGTGTCCCTCCCACACCCTACTCCACACACACACTTTTTCAACTACTGGGAAGCCACAGTAGTCTTTCTAAATCCCAAGCCTGATCACCTCTTGTTCAAAACCTTTCAGTAGGCTCCCAATGTCCTTAACATGTCCTCATCATGGCTTTGGAGGCCTTTCATGGCAGACCCAGACTGCCACCTCTAAACTCGTGTCTCTCCATGTTCCTCTCTCCTTTGATGTTTCAGCCACACTTCCTTTGTTTCTGTTCTTTTAGCTTGCCATCTTCGGTCTCACTACTCTGGGCCTTTGCTGAATATACTTCCTCACTTCAAGTCTGTCACCCCAAGAAATGGGATTCCTTTCTCTTATCTGTTGCCTCCTTGAGGGCAGAGATCACACCTGAGCTAAGTTTATTGCTCCATCCTCGGTAGCCAGCACAGTGTATGGTGGCAGAGAGCAGCCACCAGGGAGAGACTAGAACCTATGGAAAATGATAGCAAAGGTTAAGTTTGCCCTGACGTCATCCCATAAGTAGATGGACTGTGGGCCTTGATGGAGGGCCGTTACTGCTTCCTAGTGCCTGCCTCCCAACTCTAGTTCATAGTGGGATGTTTCCTTCAGCAAAGAAAGAGGTGACATCATTCATACCTGCATGGCACTGCCTTTTAACAGCAACCAAATGCATGAAGAAGCATTTACATCAAGGGCCTTTGTACCAGGTGTTCTGATATGTGTTTCTGAATGAATAGATGATGTAAAAGATCCAAATACAGAGAAGACCCGTCAGTCTTGCCGATGACATTAGCCAGCATTCATGAACTATTTAAGGTAGGTCNCAAGGGAAGAATTAGAACTCGACTTCACTCAGACTCTGACCTCACACGCCCAGGTCTTGTGTGTACAGTTTTTCATTTTGTTCCCAAGTCTGCTCCAAAGACAATAGGTAGTGCGTAGAAAAGACATATTTTAAGGGCACAGAGAGTGCATCAGTGGGAGCAGAATCCAGAGAAAGGGAAGGAAGAAGTTGGATCAGTACTGCAAAGCCAGATGCTGAATTCATTAATAGATGCCTTTAGGAGAGTTTTCAGAAGCACAGTATTATAAGATTGGGACCCAAAGTTCAATGAGAAATAGAAAGCAAAAACAGATTGCATTATTCATCCTCAAAAGGTCATACTTCCTGCCTGCAGAAGTAACTGGAGTTTTAATTTGGTTGCATTGTATAGGAGCTATGCGGATGCCATGAGACTCTTGATATCTACTCTTTCTACTGCACCCCTGTTTCCTCTCATTGCTGTCTTGTCAGATTCAATCTTTTCTTTTTCATTATCATCCTTGGTTATTTTACAATGCTTGTCATTCCCCCTTCTCCATGTCTTGTCCTCTCTTGCCTTCCGTGACATCATAAATCTGTGTCTCACTCTATGTTGCTGTGTAACAAATAAGCCCCAGACCAAGTGGCTTAGACAACACATATTTCTCATCTCATGGTTTCTGAGGGTCAGAAAGCCAGGCACAGCTTTAGAGGGCCTTCTGTTTTAGGTTCTCTCATAGGCCATGGTCAAGGTGCTGGTGGAAGCCACAGCGCTCCCAGCTAGCTCATTGTCTAGTTGTTGGCAGGCTGTGGGTCCTGTGGGTGGTCAGATAGACCCTTCCAGGCATCACTGGTTGAGCACTGCAGACAGCACTCAGTGAAGCCGCATCAGACCAAACAAGGGGGAGAGCCACAGCATAACAAAGTCACAGTCTTTGTCCCTCAGTCATGGCAGCAACATCCCACTACTTCTGCTGTACTCTATTAGTTTGTAGGAAATCGCCAGACCCAGCCCACACCCCAGAGGAGGGGAGTGCATAGGGTGTGAAGAGTGGGAGGCAGGGACTGTTTATGGTCATCTCAGAACACTGCCAACCACAGAAGTCATGAGCACCATCTTTTTATTAACATCACATCCTAGACATTAAGATGCCCAGTGAAGGATGACCATGTTGGCATCACACCCCTGCTCCCCTACCTCTCCTGCTGCCTTGGGTCCACCCCAAGAAGATGGAGCAATTACTATGAAGTCATGAGCACCATCTTTTTATTAGCATCACATCCTAGACATCAAGATGCCCAGTGAAGGATGACCATGTTGGCATCACAACCCTGCTCCCCTATCTCTCCTGCTGCCTTGGGTCCACCACAAGAAGATGGAGCAATTACTATGACATTGGGCATTAAAAAAATTAAGTGTCCCTCCCACACCCTACTCCACACACACACTTTTTCAACTACTGGGAAGCCACAGTAGTCTTTCTAAATCCCAAGCCTGATCACCTCTTGTTCAAAACCTTTCAGTAGGCTCCCAATGTCCTTAACATGTCCTCATCATGGCTTTGGAGGCCTTTCATGGCGGACCCAGACTGCCACCTCTAAACTCGTGTCTCTCCATGTTCCTCTCTCCTTTGATGTTTCAGCCACACTTCCTTTGTTTCAGTTCTTTTAGCTTGCCATCTTCGCTGTCACTACTCTGGGCCTTTGCTGAATATACTTCCTCACTTCAAGTCTGTCACCCCAAGAAATGGGATTCCTTTCTCTTATCTTTTGCCTCCTTGAGGGCAGAGATCACACCTGAGCTAAGTTTATTGCTCCATCCTCGGTAGCCAGCACAGTGTATGGTGGCAGAGAGCAGCCACCAGGGAGAGACTAGAACCTATGGAAAATGATAGCAAAGGTTAAGTTTGCCCTGACGTCATCCCATAAGTAGATGGACTGTGGGCCTTGATGGAGGGCCATTACTGCTTCCTAGCGCCTGCCTCCCACTAGTTCATAGTGGGATGTCCTCCTTCAGCAAAGAAAGAGGTGACATCATTCATACCTGCATGGCACTGCCTTTTAACAGCAACCAAATGCATGAAGAAGCATTTACATCAAGGGCCTTTGTACCAGGTGTTCTGATATGTGTTTCTGAATGAATAGATGATGTAAAAGATCCAAATACAGAGAAGACCCGTCAGTCTTGCCGATGACATTAGCCAGCATTCATGAACTATTTAAGGTAGGTCAGGCATGGTACTAGGTGTTTCACAGGTAATAGTCCTTCATTTTATATTTACAACAGCACCATGAGTAGATGGGATTATTCTTGTACCACCAGTGAGGAAAATGAGGCTCACAGAGGCCTAGTTACCTGTCCACAGCCATACAGATAATAAGTAAGCTGAATTGGGACAAAATAATGATAACACCAACTACTGTTAACTAAGCTTTTACTATAAACTAACCTTTCACTAGTACTTGATATGAGTTCTCTTACTTAACACTCCAAGTAACCCCGTATAATGGGCACTGTCAGAATTCCTAAACAAGAGATAAAGAAACTGAAATTCAGAAAATTTAAGAATACTGTTGTGATTCCATAGGTAGAAAAAGGCAGAACTAAGATCAGGACATGCTTTAGTACAGTGATTTTTTTTTTTTTAATGTGGATCATTTTTAAAGTCCTTATTGAATTTGTTACAATACTGTTTCTATTTTATGCTTTGATTTGTTGTTGAACACTGCAGACAGCATTCAGTGAAGCCGCATCAGACCAAACAAGGGGGATAGCCACAGCATAACAAAGTCACAGTCTTTGTCCCTCAGTCATGGCAGCAACATCCCACTACTTCTGGTATGTGGGATCTTAGCTCCCCAGCCAGAGATCAAACCCGAACACCCTGAATTGGAAGGTGAGGTCTTAGACACTGGACCGCCAGGGAAGTCCCTATTACATTGACATTATAACAAAGAATTTCATTTCCAAATATGAAATGCATCAGTATGTTAAGACTATAAGCTGGTAACCGCAGCTACTTTTTTCTTAAAGGGAGAACAGTAGTAGTAAAGTCGCTCGGTCGTGTCCAACTCTTTGCGACCCCATGGACTGTAGCCTACCAGGCTTCTCCGTCCATGGGATTTTTCAGGCAAGAGTACTGGAGTGGGTTGCCATTTCCTTCTCCAGGAGAGAAAAGGCTAATGTAAATGTTTAAGAGGCTCAAAAACATCACTTTAACAAAAACTTAAAATATGTCTTGCCGATTAAGGTTGATTTAAAGCCAGATATTAACATGCGCCTAAGGACTGATGCTTCCGAATTTGTGGTGCTGGAAAAGACTCTTGAGAGTCCTTTGGACTGCAAGGAGATCAAACCAGTCAATCCTATAGAAAGTCAACCCTGTATATTCATTGGAAGAATTGATGCTGAAGCTGAAGCTCCAATACTTTGGCCACCTGATACAAAGAGCTGACTAATTGGAAAAGACCCTGATGCTGGGAAAAATGGAAGGGGCAGCAAAGGATGAGATGGTTCGATGGCATCACCAACTGAATGAACATGAATTGGAGCAACCTCTGGGAGACAGTGAAGGACAGGGGAGCCTGGTGTGCTGCAGTCCATGGGGTCGCAAGAGTTAGACACAACTTAGAGACTGAATAACATTAACATGCTATTCACTTGCATGTTATTCAAGAAAAGAAAAACCTGTCAAAACACAAGAACTGAAATGCTTTGTTTTTATTTCGCATTGTCTTGTAGACAGTTACTAAAATGTAAGGCAGGAGTTTATTTTTCCAGCCTGGCTCCTCACTTGTGTCATGAACGTGACGGCACAGACAGGAATCCTCAAAATACCGTGATCCCCTGTTTGTGGTTTTCTACTGTCATGTGTTGGGACTGCCTGGTGCCCCAGCTTGGGCCATAATCGCTCCATAAACCACCCACCCAGGCCACTGTACCAACCGCAAAGCACAAGGAAAATGTGTCCCTCTGATGCTAAGATGTTTGAAAGCTGTTGGGTGCTTGTGCAAGGAAGGGACATAAACTCTCTGGATTCCAAAAATAATGACCAGGTTGAGTCCCTGCTGCATAACTCATCTGCAAAGTTTTCCAAGCTTTCCTGGAGTTATGAAGTCCAGCAATTTTAAAAGCAGACATCAGCATCAGCTGAAAGGCCCATAAGAGATACACTCCCAGGGGCCATCACAGCCCTACAGACTCCAGGCCTGGGGTCTAGGTACCTGACTCCAGATGTTCCTCCAGGTCAGAAGTGATCCTGCTCCATCTGCTTTCTAGAAGAGCCACATTTCACAAGGCCCTGAAACTTGCCACCTTCCCCTCTTATAAACTGGATGATGCTCTGTAGCCAGTTGGTGATTAAGAATAAGCAAGCTCAGCCTAAAGAATAGTAGGAGTATTTCACATTTCTTTGGAGACCTTTATCATTTATCCACACTGTCACAGGCCAGGTCCTACTGCCTATTTCCCTTGATTCAACTAAAATGCACATTTTTTTTCCAGACTCCACTTACAAACTCTAAACAAAAAAAACAAAAAAAAAAACTGAAGTATAGTTGACTTACAATTTTGTGTTGATTTCTAATGTACAGCAAAGTGAACCAGTTATGCGTGTGCTTAGTCACTCAGTCATGTCTGACTCTTTGCAACCACATGGACTGTACCCTGCCAGGCTCCTTTGTCCATGGAGTGGGTTGCCATGCCCTCCTCCAGGGGATCTTCCCAACACAGGGGTTGAAGCCAGGTCTCCCNAGTCACTCAGTCATGTCTGACTCTTTGCAACCACATGGACTGTACCCTGCCAGGCTCCTTTGTCCATGGAGTGGGTTGCCATGCCCTCCTCCAGGGGATCTTCCCAACACAGGGGTTGAAGCCAGGTCTCCCACAGTGCAGGCAGGTTCTTTATCATCTGAGCCACCAGGGAAGCCCTGAAGCAGTTATACATATTACTGTACATCCTTTTCCATTATGGTTTATCACAGGATACTGAGTATGCTATACAGTGGGATCATGTTCACCTTTTTTATATATAGTAGTTTGTATGTGCTAATCCCCAAATCCTAATTTATCCCTCCCCCACCCTCTTCCCCCTTGGTAATCATAAGTTTGTTTTCTATGTTGATGAGTATGTTTCTGCTTCATAAATACATTTGTGTCATAGTTAGATTATGCATATTAGTGATATCTATGATATTTATCTTTTTCTTTCTCACTTATTTCATTTAGTGTATGATAATCGCTAGGTCCATACCCGATGCTGCGAATGACATTATCTCATTCTTTATCGTGGCTGAATAATATTCCATATATACACACACACACACATATAT
Organism: Raphicerus campestris; assembly: GCA_006410735.1. Lineage (NCBI taxonomy): Eukaryota > Metazoa > Chordata > Mammalia > Artiodactyla > Bovidae > Raphicerus > Raphicerus campestris. Next base: position 194,216 of record SJYW01055591.1, on the reverse strand, counting down.
ATATCTCTCACATCTTCTTTATTCCTGTATCTGTCAATGGACATTAGGTTGCTGTCATGTCTTGGCTACTGTGAATAGCATTGCAGCATACACTGAGGTGCGTGTATTTTTTAAAATGAGAGTTTTCTCAGGTATATGCCTTGGAGTGGGACTACAGGATTGTACAGTAACTCTATTTTTAGTTTTCTAAGGAACTCCATTGTGTTCTCAACAGTGACCGCTCCAATTTACATTCACACCAACAGTGGAGGAGGGTTCCCTTTTCTCTACACCCTCTCTAGCATTTGTTATCTGTAGACTTTTTGATGATGGGCACACTGACTGGTGAGAGGTGGGACCTCATTGTAGATAAACCCCTTTTTTGAACATTAAATATAAGATGGTGATGATATGTATAGCCATTTATGGGACACTAGCTGCGTGCTTTATATATGTTATCTCCAATCAGAGTAACTATACAAGGTACAATTTATTCTCTCTAACTTGCACATAAGGAAATCAAAGCTCAGAGCGGTCAAGTAACTTGTCCAAAGATGTCCATCCAGCAGATGGAAGAACCAGGATTTGAATCCAGATCATTTTAACTCCAGAACCCAAGTTCCTTCCATTCCTCATTAGCTGGGTCATCTTGGGCAAGTACTTAACTTCTCAATCCCTTAATTTTTCCACCTGTGCAAAGAGGGACACAGAAGTACTTGACCCAGAGTGTGCTGATTAGATTAAAAGAAGTAATTCATGTAAAACATTTAATACATTAGCTATCACCAGAGTTGTTTTTTCTTCTAACTTTTTTTCAGGGTTTCTCAAACATATCTTAGAGGACATTCATGCCATCTGAATACATAGTGGTGAATAACTTCAGTGTGGGCTGCAAGAGACATCTACCTCTCAGTTGGTCTCAGTTCACAGGTTAGAAGGTCTGAGTAGTTCCACAGTAAAGAACTGGGTTTCACTCTTCCTCAAGCTGGAAGATACAGATACACAAATCACTGAATTTTCACCTAATATTTTGGTCCTACCAAGAAAGAAAGGGGTCTTTTACGCCTGATTTGGAATGAAATTGCTTTGATAATCTCACCCTCCGCCAGCGTGGGGAAAAGGCCCTACTGGAGAAACACCATTAAGAAGGACTTGCTTTGATACCGGCTGTTAATCCCATGGCCCAGCTTGACATTGTCTCTTAGCAACGTCCTGTCCTTTTCCCCTTTTCATTCTTGTGCCTCTAATGACACTTCCTCTCCTCTGGTTTCTCTTCAGACTTTCGTGGGCCCCTTTAAGCCTCGTTTACCCAGAGAGAAGCTGGAGCTGAAGGCCGAGCGCACATATTTATGTTAATAGTACCGAGGGGAGAAACAGCCTATTCTGGGGGCTGTTTTCCAACCATCACATAAATCAATCAGGGGAAAAAAAAGTTACTGTGTTCACAAAGACAGTGTTCGGGTGGAGCAGCAGGTCTTGGCAAGGCATCATCCACACACACACACCCTCCGGATGTCCCCCTTGTTCATCAGGAAGCGGTGGTAGAGGCAGGAGTCATGGATGCAGAGGACTTCCAAGTCAGAAGGGATCTTTGAGGTCATCTAGTGCTAAAGCGCAAGGAAACATCTAGTAAATGCCTCTGTCCAGGTCTTTTCCCCTGAGATTCTGGTGCTGTTGTTGGGAGGTAGGGCATAGGAGAGATTCTGAAAGCTTTCCAGGTGAGGCTCATGTGCATGAGGGCTGGAGTACTGATGTCATCACAGATTAAGCAGGGACTTAGTGGTACAGCAGGGATCTGACACACATCTGCATTTCCTTCCATGATGTCATGTTGTCACTGAACCCTGGGGAACTGTGGCAGAAATACTAGATAGTGATGATTTGCGTCATGTATCCAAATCAGTTGGGGCAAACTTACTTTTGCTCCTCCTTGGATGACAGAGGATGAGATGGTTGGATGGCATCACCGACTCCATGGACATGAGTTTGGGTAAACTCCGGGAGTTGGTGATGGACAGGGAGGCCTGGTGTGCTGCGGTTCATGGGGTCACAGAGTTGGACACGACTGAGCAACTGAACTGAACTGTGCTTTTGCTCTACCTGGACCAACTGAATCAGAATCTCTCAGTGGAACCTAGCACATATATTCTAATAGAACTCTTAGAAAAAATTTTGATCTATATCCCAGTCTAAAAAAACACTAACCTGATAAACTCATTTCAGAGTTAGAAAAACTAGGGTTCAAATCCTGGGTCCATCAAATAACTAATGTGTTCTATGGTCAAGTTATGTGATCTTTAGCTTCAGTTTCTTCATCTGCAAAATGGGACTACACAATAACTCTTACTCATTCTTCAGTGTTGTGGTTCAAAAGCCATTTCTCCTTGGAAGTCAGCGCTGACCTTCCTGACCAGTCCAGGCACCCATCCACCCAGGGTAGACCCTCCCAAAGAGCACGGGAAACTTCTCCTTTGAAACACTGATCACAATTCACCAACTGAGTAGTGTGAGACTGAACACATGGTTTTTGAATAGGTGAATACATCATTAATAATGATAAAATACATGTGTAATGGATTACTCACTCTCAGTCTCCACCACCAGTATTTACGGTCAGTGAGATAAGGGGGTGAACTATCTTGCTCAAGGCTACATTCATGCTGCCTGGTGTGAGGCTGCACTCAACACACGGAGTAAAACAAAGAGCTGAAAATAGGACTGGACAAGTCATGCAACAAACGTCAGCTGTCTTAATTATTATCTCCAGAGACGCCCAAAATCTTGCCCATAGACACACAGCAGAGTTGAAACCTGAACTCAGTCCTCTTGACTGCCAGCCTCATTTTTGTTCATTATGTCCATCAACCTTACTTTTCACACTGAAGAGAGGGCTTCTAGGAAATAATGGTAGGCTGGCTTTGCCCTCTAGAGTGAGCTGGAAACCCACAGCTTCTTACATACCCCCCAACCTTCACTGAAGCAATCCACACACATGCACACACATTTGCTGATGACTATTGGCACGGTGCTCCTTGGTCCTCTCTTGAAAAGGTTTTGGGTCAAAAGCTCCTTGAGGACAGAAACTGTGATTTTGGCTCCCCTCACACAATAGGCCCATAGGAAGTCTATTGTTTGCTAATGACAGATTCAAGGGACAACACTGTTTTGATCTCAGCACCAGTCAAGCCATATGCATTGTGGGGCCAAATACCTGTGATGATTTCCAAATTTCCCCATTGGCCATCATGCTATCTGAGATTTAGAGGCAGTTGACCCTTAGAGGGTCACATAGAAAGGGCAGAATTCACATCATTGTCTGCTTATGCACTACTGGGGAAGGGAGTTTCAGAATAAGACCAGGGTGACTATTTTGAGGAATGACTCTGGGGGACCTCTTGTCTTGTCTGCACTAGCATAGGTACTGAGAACTCTTCAAAATTTCATTTTAGTAGATTTCATTTACTTAAAAGTTCTATACACTACCATATGTAAATTAGATAGCCAGTGGGAATTTGCTGTATGACTCAGGGAGCTCAAATAGATGCTCTGTGACAACCAAGAGGGGTGGGATAGGGTGAGAAGGGGGAGGGAAGTTCAAAACGGAGGGGACATTTGTCTACCCATGGCTGATTTATGAGGTATGGCAGAAACCAACAAAATACTGTGAAGCAATTATCCTTCAGTTAAAAATAAATTTTTTTAAAAAGGCTTCTATGACCCAGATCCTATGCCAAGTGCTTTATAGATACAATTTCATTTAATTGTTTTGATTCTGAGGGATTGTAATCATTATCATTATCTTACACAAATGGAAACTGAGACCAGGAATAATTTTCTAAAGGTCACAAGCACCAGTACAAGCCAAGACCAGCACTGGAACCAGGTCTAACTAATGATTCCAGGGCACTATGTGCCATGTTTCCAGCTGCAAAGAATATATAGTTAGCACTCCATACCTGCGAGCTTCTCATCAGGAGACACAGAGGGCCAACCGTGAATTCACTGTACTATGCCATTCTATATAAGAGACTTAGTATCCACCAGTCTTGGTATCCAAGGGATTCCTGGAAACAACCCTCTGGGGATTCCAAGGAATGATCATATTATAGACAAAGCTCTATGTCCTATGGGACTTAGTTTCTGCCAGAAGGAGACAAACCATAAATAATAAATCTAATCACCAAGAAAAGTAATAGTGCTTTAAATAACAAGTGCTGGAGAGGGTACAGAGAAAAGGAAACTCTTCTGCACTGTTGGTGGGAACACAAGTTGGAGCAGCCACCATGGAAAACAGTATCCAAACTCCTTAAAAAATTAAAAATACAGTTACCATAAGATCCAACAATTTTATTCTTGGCCACGTATCTGGACAAAGCTGCAATTCAAAAAATAAATGCAACCCTATATTAATAGCAGCACTACTCACAATGTCTAAGACATGGGAACAATGTAAATGTCCACTGAGAAATGAATGGATGAATAAGATGTGATACAGATATAGACAGATGTAATAGAATATTACTTAACCATAAAAAAGAATGATATAGTGCCACTTGCAGTAGCATGGTTAGACATAGATATTATCATACTAAGTGAAGTAAGTCAGAAAGAGAGAGAGAGATATCATAAAATGTCACTTATATGTGGAACCTAAAATAAGAGACAAATGAAGTTTCATGAAATAGAAACAGACTCGTAGACACAGAGATCAGACTGTAGGTGCTGAGCAGGGGAAGTAAGGATAGGGGCTTTTGGACCAGCAGATGAAAACTATTAATAGACAACAAAGTCCTACTGAATAGCAGAGGAAACTATATTCAATATTCTGAGATAAAAAATTAAGAAGAAAATGGAAAGGATAGACAGATAATGTATAACTGAATCACTTTGCTCTACAGCAGAAACTCACACATTATAAGTCAACTATACTTCCATAAAATTTGTTTTTACAGTTTTTTTATTTTTAAAACAAATTTATTCATTTTAATTGGAGGCTAATTACTTTACAATATTGTAGTGGTTTCAAATATACTTCAATAAAATATTTTAAAAAGAAAGTGATGATACTCTAAAAACTGGGGTAGTGAAGAAAGAAAGGGAGTGGTCGGAGGTATATGGGGAAGGGAGGCTGTGATACAGGTTTGCAATTTAAAATAGGTGATTAGGACAGGTCTCAGTGATGAAGTCACATATTAGAAAAGTAGAAAAAGAGTCTAAGTTATATACCATGTTCATTATGCCTCTAAAATGAATGGATGTACAAAACAGTGAATGTAACCACTACTGATGAAGCACCTGATATGCGTCAAGGGCTGTGCCCACCATTTTATCTGCAATGTCTGACTGAATCCTCATAATGACCCTATAAGATGAAGATCATATCCATTTTTCAGATGAGGAAACTGAGACTCAGAGACTATAAAAAAATACTGTCCAAAATGATTGGGTTAATAAGTGATAGGGCTGGCATTTTAATTCAGCTCCTCCATCTCCAGGCCACTGCCCTTTTGATGGCCAAAATGCTGATGATGCTATGTTTTATTTCCACATAGTTTTGAAATTCATTTTTTTTTTTCGTGTAGTTGGAACATTTAGACGTAGAGAAGCAGTCCCCAAAGAGCCATTTGCAAATGTCAGAAAATGCATGCTTTCCGGAGGCTCCCCAGGAAGGCTGCTCTTTCATGGAGGAATAGTGGTACCCTGGGTACTAGAGGCCAGAGGTTAAGCATCTTTTTAGGGTGTGTTAGTGGAAACCATTTATAAACTTAACATAACTTTGTTCTTGACTTGGCAAGCTTGGCTGTCATAAGTGATTCCTGTGTTAAGTCTGACGTCATGCCCTCACACTGCACTTTATCTTTCCTCTCGAGATCAGGAGCTCAGTGGTCTAAAAGGACTTGACGTGTGGAATGAAGGTCTCCCAGCCTACAATGTGTCCAGTCCTCCCCACTACCCAGCCTCACAAGGATACCAACGCAGTCCTGTCAAGTGACATTCATTTGGAAGTCTGTGAACAAAAGAGGTGGGTCACTTGAGTGCCTTTGGTCACTCAGTAACAAACCTACTCAGATAGTGAAATGACTGATGTGTGAGTGCTCTGAAAAGTTAGGGGCACCATGGAAATACACTTGGAAGAGAATGAGGAAGTGGAGAAGGATGCCTGAATCCATTCTTTCTGGGAGACCCAGATTTCAAAGCCTCAGTCTACCCTTTGACCCTGCTGCTGCTGCTGCTACTGCTAAGTCGCTTCAGTCGTGTCCAACTCTGTGTGACCCCATAGAGGGCAGCCCACCAGGCTCCCCCGTCCCTGCGATTCTCCAGGCAAGAACACTGGACTGGGTTGCCATTTCCTTCTCCAATGCATGAAAGTGAAAAGTGAAAGTGAAGTCGATCAGTTGTGTCCGACTCTTAGCAACCCCATGGACTGCAGCCTACTAGGCTCCTCCAACCATGGGATTTTCCAGGCAAGAGTACTGGAGTGGGTTGCCAGTGCCTTCTCTACCCTTTGACCCTAAGCCAACTCAAAAATATAGATTCTGTCATTTACATCTATTGCATATACATATATTGAATGTGTATGTATAACAATGACAACTAGTATTTGTTAACATGTTTTTTATGTTTTGAAAGCACTGCGGATGGGTACTGTTTATTCTCATTCAAGTGACATAACTCAGTGAATGTGATGTGGTGATTTAAATCTCTTTTTGTAAATGTGGAAACTGAAGCAACAAAAGTTCAATGACTTGACAAGGTCAGGGCTGGCGAATGATGGGGAGTGTAGGTGAAGTCCAGGTACCCTGAGTCAAATACTCAACTTTCCTCTCTGACAGGGGAAGGCTGTTTGGCACCAGATTCATCCAGCACAAGAACAGTAGGATCACACTCTGCCTGTCTCTCTTCTTCCTGTATCCCTGTTTACTCAGCGTCTCTCCTCTCTCTCTTCCCCTTCCCCTCCTTCTTCCCCTTCTTTTCCTTCCTCTGTTTCAACTTGGATTTTGGTTTATTCCAGGGTGTTTTTGTGTTGTTCACTCACTCAGTTGCATCTGACTCTTTGTGACCCCATGAACTGTAGCCCACCAAGCTCCTCTGTCCATGGGATTTCCCAAGCAAGAATACTTGAGTGGGTTGCCATTTCCTTCTCCATACTCCAGGATGAAATACGCAGTAAAACCATCATTATAATGTGGTCTCACCCACAGCATGATCCTGTAGCAGGGACCCCAAGAGGGATACTGTAATGAGACTTTTATAAATTACTCCAGAGCTCTGAGTTGGCTGCATGCCCTGGTGCCTTATTGAAGCTAAAACCGTCATTGGGAGCAGCATGGAGAATGGTGTCCCAGGACCACATAGGCTCACACAGAGTGAGTGATGATCCAGATCATGCAGAGTCAAGGCCAAACCCAGAGTCCAAACCCGGAGTCCCTCAGGGCGCTTCCTGGTGACCCCTTTACATTTACCACACTCTGTCCAGTGTCTTTCTCCCCCTATAACTGGGTGATGTAGGGTGTAAGGGCCACAAGGACTGTGTCTGCCTTGTTAACTACTATCCGCAGCACAGTGCCAGGTGCTGGGTGAGCCCTCACAGAGAGATGAAGGGTTGATGCAATAACAATAGCTTAGCATTCTCCCCAGCTCACTTCCGTTTAGAAAGAAGATTCTAATGAAGGCTGTGTCTTAATCTCAGAATTTTCAGAGAAGGAGTTCCCTGGAAGGCTCATTCTAGAGTGAGTGTGGTGAGGATGGCATCTTTCCAGCATTTCTGAAATGGTACCAGCAGATGCCCTGGCATTAAATTAGTCTCATCCCCAAGAACAAGAGTGATCGGACCTCAAAGAACAGTTGAGGAAGCCAAGGAAAAAGGCTGCTGGGGTTTGACTTTATCCCACCCAGACGTCCCCTCTGTGAGCCTCTGGTTATTCTATCCTGAATGCAAGGTGAACGTGTCGAGGTCTGGAGTCACGGCCTAGGAGGCCAAGTTCTCGTGGGACAATAAAAATCTGAACCAACTGGCGGCCCTGCTGGGTCCGTCTGTTATTGGAATTAAGCTCCCCATTTCATTTCATTCAAACTGAAGAAATTTTCTGGCAGGGTATCAGGTTTCAAACAGAAATGTCAGCCAAGGGCGCGTGAGGCCAAAGTCTGATCAGAACAAACTTGAATCAGTTTATGCACTAGGTAAAAACTCATAGTAGTCTGGTGGGCCTTTCTATTAGATAGTCCTCATTTGCACGTTCAGGACTAGAAACTTGCAAGGAGCTATGTATAAAAACAACATCTGAGGCCAATGTGACTTCTATACACAGTGAGCACACATCCGTAGATGAATATGAAGGGCCCACTACAGTGATTTTCTTCCCCAGAAGAGGAGCAGAAAAGAATTTGAACATGTTCTCAAGTCCAGTGTAAACCTTGATCTTTGACTCAATCAAAACTAACCCTATTAATAATTATAATAATAGTCCCTGTTGAATATTTAGTATATGCCAGGGTTTGTGCTGTTTATTGATCAATTAATTAATCAATTAATTATCTTGATGATTCTACAAAGTAAGGCTTATTCTGATAGAAAATAAAACAGAGGAACAGAGATTCACAAACACGTTCTGGTTTGCAAACCAGCAAAGATCAGTATTGAAAGTTGGTCAGTTCACCCCTAGACTCTCTGCCCTTAATGTTGGTCAGGAACAGATTGGGTAATGAACCCAACAGGCAGGAATATAAACTGGATGCTTATTGAAGATTTAGTTGTAATTTCATATCCTGTACAGGATATTTTTCAGAACTCAGATCCCACTTTGGTAGCAAAGATAGATAAGCCAAATAGTAGAACTTGGTTTGTTCCTTCCAGTTGCTGGCATAAAAAGGAAGCACTGGATAATTAACTGGAAAATCCAGTCTCCAGAGGATTTAGCTTTGTATCAATACACTAGACAGGTCAAAATTCTGCTTTTCCCCTGGGATGTTGAAGAAATATTGAAATCACTTCTTTACATCCTTAGCATGTAGGCAGAGATATAATCAGAGATTGTTTGGGATTCCTATAGTCCTGAAGACCACAATAATGAATAACATGGCCATAAGTAAGTACCCTGATGGGGAGTGATGGATTTCATCCACCCACTAAATTATTTTCAACTATACACTTGCTCTTTGCAGAAGGCTTGAGTCAAACCCTAACTAAAACAACAAATACATGGATAGATGCCCAGCTCCAGTAATATGGATAGGAATACAAATTAAATGACATTTTTCACATATCATTTTTTCAAAAATTTCAAAATTTGATAATATCAATTATAGCAGTGGTAAGGAGAAGCAGGTTAGCATCTGCTCATGACATGAGTTGGAAGAGTCATTTTGGAAGTGTTAAAAATGTATACCACCTATTGAGTCAATAAGTCCCTTTAACATATCTGCTAAGTCGNCTATTAATAATTATAATAATAGTCCCTGTTGAATATTTAGTATATGCCAGGGTTTGTGCTGTTTATTGATCAATTAATTAATCAATTAATTATCTTGATGATTCTACAAAGTAAGGCTTATTCTGATAGAAAATAAAACAGAGGAACAGAGATTCACAAACACGTTCTGGTTTGCAAACCAGCAAAGATCAGTATTGAAAGTTGGTCAGTTCACCCCTAGACTCTCTGCCCTTAATGTTGGTCAGGAACAGATTGGGTAATGAACCCAACAGGCAGGAATATAAACTGGATGCTTATTGAAGATTTAGTTGTAATTTCATATCCTGTACAGGATATTTTTCAGAACTCAGATCCCACTTTGGTAGCAAAGATAGATAAGCCAAATAGTAGAACTTGGTTTGTTCCTTCCAGTTGCTGGCATAAAAAGGAAGCACTGGATAATTAACTGGAAAATCCAGTCTCCAGAGGATTTAGCTTTGTATCAATACACTAGACAGGTCAAAATTCTGCTTTTCCCCTGGGATGTTGAAGAAATATTGAAATCACTTCTTTACATCCTTAGCATGTAGGCAGAGATATAATCAGAGATTGTTTGGGATTCCTATAGTCCTGAAGACCACAATAATGAATAACATGGCCATAAGTAAGTACCCTGATGGGGAGTGATGGATTTCATCCACCCACTAAATTATTTTCAACTATACACTTGCTCTTTGCAGAAGGCTTGAGTCAAACCCTAACTAAAACAACAAATACATGGATAGATGCCCAGCTCCAGTAATATGGATAGGAATACAAATTAAATGACATTTTTCACATATCATTTTTTCAAAAATTTCAAAATTTGATAATATCAATTATAGCAGTGGTAAGGAGAAGCAGGTTAGCATCTGCTCATGACATGAGTTGGAAGAGTCATTTTGGAAGTGTTAAAAATGTATACCACCTATTGAGTCAATAAGTCCCTTTAACATATCTGCTAAGTCGCTTCAGTCGTGTCCGACTCTGTGCGACCCCATAGAAGGCAGCCCACCAGGCTCCCCCGTCCCTGGGATTCTCCAGGCAAGAACACTGGAGTGGGTTGCCATTTCCTTCTCCAATGCATGAAAGTGAAATTGCTCAATCGTGTCTGACTCTTCACGACCTCATGGACCACAGCCCATCAGGCTCCTCCATCCATGGGATTTTCCAGTCAAGAGTACTGGATTGGGCTGCCATCACCTTCTCCACCATCAAGAAACGTTTATACATATTCATTTGCTCATTGCACCATCATTTGTGGTATCAAAAATTTAGAGATGGCTGAAATGTAACAATCCATATCATGGAATGTTACACAGTGCAAAAAAGATAGACCTTCTCTATATACTGACCAATAAAAATGCTCGACATACTCTTAACTTAAAAAATTCTTAAAGCATGATTTAATCCAGTGATATTATCACATACACACACACACACACACACACACCCAACGTATTTTTTAAAAAGGAAGGGAAAGGCACACATCAGAACCAGAGATTAGATTACCTCTGGGGAAGCTCCAAGGTTGGAGAGCAATGGCCATGAGGACCATCCATCATTCATACATTCTATGGATGATGTTTAGCACCTTTTAGGTGCCAGACATTACGTCTAGCAGGCAGGCATTGGTGCTGCTTTGTGATCAACCAAATAGACAAGAATCCTTGTAACCATGACATCTACATCCTAGCAGTACTGTTTTGTAAGGTATGTTTATAGGATGAGACTGTATGGCTCCCCTGGTGGTTTAGACATTAAAGAATCTGCCTGCAATGTAAGAGACCCAGGTTCAGTCCCCGGGTTGGGACGTTCCCCTGGAGAAGGGAATAGCTATCCACTCTAGCATTCTTGTGTGGAGGATTCCATGGACAGAGGAGCCTGGTGGGCTACAGGGGTTGCAGAGTCAGACAAAACTGAGTGACTAACACTTTTACACTTTCACTTTCTGTAAATAAGTAAAAATAAAAGCAAATTAAAGAACAGATTTTTATATTAATGAAATGTCAAGCGACTATTTTGGCTTTTGAGAGTCCTTGCAAACTGTCTCACCTGTAAATGCGGTATTGGTAACTGTCATGTGGCTACCATATTCCTCAAATAGTCTCCTTTTGACGGCTGGCACAGAGCATTGCAGTGACAGTCTCTCTAGCACAAAGACTTGCATAAAGCTGGTTCTTTTCCCTTCTCATCATCTTTCGAGAGTATCGTTAGGCATTAAACTCTGTATGTGTTCGTTGCTCAGTCATGCCCAATTCTTTGTGACCCCATAACAGTACCCTGCCAGGCTTCTCTGTCTGTGGGATTCTCCAGGCAAGAATACTGGAGTGGGTTGCCATTTCATTCTCCAGGGGAATCTTCCTGACCCAGGGATTGAACCCAGGTCTTCTACATTGCAGGCAGACTCTTTACGGTTCGAGCCACCAGGGAAGCCCAAGAAGAAAGGCTTCCCTGACTGGGAACTGGAGCAGGCCATGGCCCAGAGAGCACCAAATCCTAACCACTAGATCATCAGGGAGCGTGAGTCAACTCCAATTCGATTAAACATATTCACCAAAAGACATGTACAGAAATGGTCTTAGCACTACTATCCATAAAAGCCCCAGACTGGAAATGATCTAAATGTCTACCAGCTGTTGAAAACATATACAATGTACTATACTCACAGGAAAGAGTGTTACACATAAATTAAAATCAATAAAACTACACACAGAGACTTCCTTAGTGCTCCAGCAGCTAAGACTCCACAATCCCAATGCAGGGTGCCCGGGTTCAATCCCTGATCAGGGAACTAGACCCCACATGCCACAGCTACAACCTGGCACAGTCAAATAAATAAATAAATAAAACTATACGCAAATATGTGAATGAATCTCACCAATATAGAGCTGAAGGAAACCAGGTGCAAGAATAACACACTACATAATTCCATTTATATGACCTTTAATAATAGGCAAACAAGGCATGATATTAGAAGGCAGGGTACTGTTTACCCTTGGGAGGGAGCAGAGGCTACAGTACATTATAGAGGCTTTGGGAAGGACTAGGAATGCTTAGCTTCTTGCTCGGGGTGCTGGTTATGTGGTTATATGGGTATCTCAGTTTAAGAAAATCCGTTGAGTTTCACAGTTATGATTTGCCTTTTCTGTTAGTGTATTGTATTTCTACCAATAGTTTACCACCTCCCCCCCAAAAACTTAAAACATAAAACCCTAAAATCCAATCTGTGTTTTTTGAATCTCATATTTGGCAAGTCATACACATTTTCCAGGCTTCCGTCTCAGCCTGTAAGATGGGAGGGGGATTTGTTAGCGGATATGTATGGGGCCTTCCAGCTGTATCACCTGTGTATCCAACAATCAATTTCTGAATCAAGGGGAAATGAGAATGAGGCTTGGGTCATTTGCTCTTTGAAATTATAGAAGGCTTACAATATCATATATGTCCCATTTTCAGGACATTTGTTGTAAACTGAAGACACAATCAATGAGCAAGGGAAATCCTACCTTCCAGGAAAATGCACGTAGCTGGGATTCCTTCCGAATTTGCTCGTGGGATAAGTGTGAATATGGCAAATGCTGCTTCTGCCAAGCCTCTCGGTGTGATGTCAGTTCACAGACCCTGCAATGGGAGAGTCAGCAGCTGTAGAGGTGGGGCTATTCCTGGTAGGAAGGAGGCAGCTGTCATGCTTGCGCCTGCGGACCGGACTAATGTTTCAATAGGAACTTCCTCTCCAGGGGTGCTGGTTCATAATTTCCCCCTAACTGCTACTGGAAGTCCTAGAATGGCCACATCACAGCCTGTACCCATTCATGACAGGAAAGTTTGACATCAGCAGACAGTCTTGGCACGAGAGGAGGAAAAGTCCAGGCTTTTATATTAGCTTCTGTATAGTCAGCTTCTATATTAGAACCAGAACAATCATTTGTATGGTATAGACCATGTTGTCACCTTCACAAGAGCTGTTGGGCTCCAAAAAGGAAAATGTACTTTAGAGAAATTCAAGTGTGATGTCTGCAAGCAGGGACCCCAGAGAAGGCAACACTTTGAGGACACTGAACGAAAATGCTGTGGTGACTCCAAATCCAAGGAAAGGTGCTTTGACAGTGGGAGAGAGTTGCTGGTGCATGAGTTCCTTGTATGGTATTATCCTACGTGTTCAGGACACCTGGGCCCTGTGTGAACTATGGGTCCTCACAGGCATGCTGAAGTTAGCAACTGAAATTAACCACTCACAAAATCTGATAGGCATCTTACATCCTCTAGCTTGGTTTTTCTCAGGTAGGCAGAGGTAAAAGGGCCTGTTCTGTTGTTTGACTAGATTTTGTTTGGTTATTTATTTCTAATCACTCATTGGTCAATACATTTATAAAAACAATAAAAATGTTTAAATGTAGAATAAAGAGATAGGCAAAATATAGGTCCAATTCTTGCTTATTATTTTCAATAGACATTATTCTATCAAGTGGCTAGCAAAGTTCATAAATGTTCCTTCATGAGCTGGGCACTGGTCAAAGAGATGCTTTTAGTTTATGAAAATGTATTGAGCTGGATACAATGTCTATACAACATGGTGACCTGCTGGTAGTCTGTGGATTTTAGAATTGCTGCTCCATGGAGGCTTTCTCATCCTTCTTTGGGACGAAGTAGTTAACACAATGCCCTAAATGAGGAAAGGGCCAGGGAACAGGATATTGTGATCAGGATGGAGACCCAAGAGAATGGGAGAACAGCTAGGAGAGTAGATTTGTCTTTAAAAAAAAATCACTATTGTAGTGATGAAGTAAGTTTTGGCAAAGATGAAGAAAGGAATCTGCTATTTTTAGAGGAGTAGGACCAAGTGACATGAGTAAATGATAACCAGAGTAATTATGTAAAAGGAGGCACAGAGATCTCTACTTAAGGTATTCAGCCAATCCAGATGCTAATCAACACATATGGGTCATATCAGATATTAAAGTTCTCGTTCGGGTCAACTAGGGGACATGGGGTGGGAAAAGTGTCGGTTCTCTCCACTCATTTCCTACTCACACATGGCAGATGGAAAACCGATTTTTACAAAGACAATTATGCTGTTTCACCAAATGCCAAATATAAGGACTCATGTCAATAACATCCCTGTTCATGATTCTTGAAGACAAATTTAGAATTAGGGACAATTACCAAGAAACATGAAGAGAACAGGCTATAAAACAATTTCTATAAAGTCACGGGAATAATGTTTCACTGAAGCCAGCCAACCATTCTTGTACTGTTTGGATATTTTCAGAAAAAAGAGAGATTTAAGTAGGTAAGACAAAAGGCTGAAATTCTACAAGTATTTTAGTTTCCAGTCCAGGACAGCTGTTGGGTGATATCACCCATTGTGAGAACAGCCATGCGTGGAGGGAATTGGCAGATGAAAAGCCAGCAAACTCGACAAGAGGTATGTAAACGTGCTTTCTCAGTCTCTTTCTATTCTCCTTACAGAGGCACACACCTAAAAGTGAAATTACATGTGTGGATGTTTATATGAAACAGAAAAGACACCAGAAAGGGTCTGAGACATGAAAAACGGTGGAGGAAGATAAACATTTCAAGATTCATATCACACTGCTGCTGCCCCGATTCAGTCTCTAAGGAAATAGCCAGAAGGGCTGCTCAACACTCAGCTTCCTCCCAAGGAATAAAGAGTTTGCTATGAGCCAAGGAAGTGCCAAGAAAATGCCAATTTATGTCACACTAACATCTTTCTTAAAGCTGAACGTGGACTTCAGAAATGTAACCTTTTGGCTCCAGTGAGCACAGCCAGCCTAGAGGGATTGATATCAGGTTCTTCTGAACGACTGAGGGAAATCTGAGAAGAGATCAAATTAGACACCCAGTAATTAGAAAATGTAATGACACCAGAGTTTTATTCATAAGAGTGGTGGGGTCAACTTTTCCTTGGCACCTGATGTGAACTCAGAAAAAATGGCAACCTGAAAACAGTGTTTGGAAATGATTTCACTGGAGACAGACAGAGACAGCAAAAGCTGGAAGGAGAGGGAATAAGAGACAAACTGAAGTGAGATTTTGTAATTGAGAAGACCTGCGGGAACTAGCAGAAAATGTTTCCTGCCACAGACAAAACAACCTCTAAGGCTACCTTCCTTCTCTCGTTGCTGGGGTAAAGTTGCTTTTGGAATAACCACCAATGCATGATACATATTTAAAACTCTCCTCTCTGGGTTTATAATTTTTACAGAGACAGCTTCCTGCCAACGTAAGTCGTGAATGTAAGATGATGCTCCTTTGTGGGGTTGTAAAGACAATCTAAGAACAAGTGATTTCAGAGTCACAAACTTCACAGCTGGGGAGCATTTCCATTGCCTAATGCACTTTCCCTTGAAGCTTTCATTGTTTCGTTCTTAGCCAGTGGTGTCATTATTTGACTTACCTCATGGGGAAATCACTGTTTAAAAACTGAATATAAACGGTGAAATAGTTTTGTACTTATCTTTTCCAGGATAATAGCTTCCCTCCCCCACCCCCTTCCTGGCCCCAGTTCCCGCCACAGAAGGGTTAGGCCCCTGTGGGTGATGAATTGTTCCAAAGAGTTTGACAGTTCCAGGGAGAGAAATGAGAGTAAAAATAACTAGCTGATTACCAATAGGAAACAAATTGGCCACTAGAGAATTCAGTGGCTAGAAAGATGACAAATGAGAAAACGAAAATCCTCATCAAGAGATGAGGTTTTCTGATTAGGCCAAGTGCTTTCCACGCCTCTTCCTCCCTGCTGTGTGATGATGTACATCCGATTGGACATCGTTTTGTATCGGGGGCAGTCACTTCCAAATGGGTGTTTGGAAGACTTTGAAGTATTTCATTATAACCAGGAGGCATTCAAAGGCTGCGCAAGTAAAATGGAAGGTGCTCTATCTTGGGCTGTGGAATGTACGTTTATAGAAGGAACCCACGTCTGGTTCTTTTGGTCTGGCTTTTTATTCCATCACCCCATAAGGCAGGCTTCCAAGATTTTCTGGACTCTGGAAGAAAATAAAAGTGAGAGTGTTCTTGGCCGAGGAAATTCACATTCAAGGCAGATTCAAGGATTTCAATATGTGGATAGACTGGGTTTTCTCTGTTAAGAGTCAACTACTAAAAATAGAAATAATTTGGGAATCCTTTAAAGAGAGGCCATTTTTGCTAGTCCTCATTTGAATAAATCCATAAAGTGACAGAGGGTATATAATGAACTATAGACATGCTGCTGCTGCTGCTAAGTCACTTCAGTTGTGTCTGACTCTGTGACACACTAGCTGTCCTCAAAAATCATAAATGTATCAGTGGGATTAAGTCATTTGTGTATGAAGAGATAAAACGTTAACCATTAGCCTCCAACTAGGCAGAGCCGTAAGAGTTGCAGAAAGTAAGAAGAGAAACTGGGAAATTTTGAGTTTGGTAATAAGAATAGAATTCAGGGAGGAAGGGTGATAAGATGCAGGCCTTGAAGGATGAATATAAGTATAGCAAATTTCTGGGTGAGAACTGTTTGAATGGATAACAGCACTATTGAAAAAAAAAGGTTTGTTAAAAAGTGACTGCAAGTGGTTTGTCTTGAGTAAAGGGGTTTGGAAAGATGAATCGGGATGTAGGTTTCCCACGTATGCGTGGGCCTTCCATACCAGGCACAGGTGGGTTTGATCTTAGGAGCAGTGGAGGAACATGAGTGGTTCTGAGTAGAGTTTGAACTGTTTTAGAGGTGTGTTATCCCTGTCAATGAAAAGAAAAGGCAAAAGAATGTTCTCTGGAGCTTTACCAATCAGTTCAGTCGCTCAGTCGTGTCCTACTCTTTGCAACCCCATGAATCGCAGCACGCCAGGTCTCCCTGTTCATCGCCAACTCCCGGAGTTCACTCAGACTCACAGCCATCGAGTCTGTGATGCCATCTAGCCATCTCATCCTCTGTCGTCCCCTTCTCCTCCTGCTCCCAATCCTTCCCAGCATCAGAGTCTTTTCCAATGAGTCACCTCTTCGCATGAGGTGGCCAAAGGACTGGAGTTTCAGCTTTAGCATCATTCCCTCCAAAGAAATCCCAGGGCTGATCTCCTTCAGAATGGACTGGTTGGATCTCCTTGCAGTCCAAGGGGCTCTCAAGAGTCTTCTCCAACACCACAGTTCAAAAGCATCAATTCTTTGGTGCTCAGCCTTCTTCACAGTCCAGCTCTCACATCCATACATGACCACTGGAAAAACCACAGCCTTGACTAGACAGACCTTTGTTGGAACTACGCCAGATTAAAAGATAAGGCCGCCACTTTGATTCTTCTTCAGTTTTGACACCTGTGCTATTCAAGACAAGAATGCGTAACACAGTGCTTGGCACATAGAAGGGCTCAACCAGTACTGCTGAATAAGCCTGAAGTTTCTCAGAATCAGAGTGTTGTCATTTCCTAGAATAGCTGAGGAAGACCTGAGACTGCCTCAGCCTCTCAAGAGGTAGCAGTGAATGATTTGAAGAAGACCAGATTAGGAGTTCTATGAACTTGAGAATTTAAATTGACCTTCATGGGTCTGTATTATCTCAGTTAAGAAGACAAAGGTAAGTTTTGTGAATGAACTCTAATAGCAGAAAGCTTTCTGTGTATATTTTTGGAGAGAGAGCCATGTGTACCTTGAGTTGAATGCTCGGAGAACTCTGTGATCCAACTCAATTTAAGAACCTAGGAATTACATTCCCTTTAGAAAACAAGAGACTGTGATTCTGAAAGTCCAAGGATGATTTTGGTCTCTGAAAGGACAACTGGGACATCTGGAACTATAGC
The DNA here is from genome assembly GCA_006410735.1 of Raphicerus campestris. Taxonomy (NCBI): domain Eukaryota; kingdom Metazoa; phylum Chordata; class Mammalia; order Artiodactyla; family Bovidae; genus Raphicerus; species Raphicerus campestris. The sequence continues at coordinate 175,999 of SJYW01055591.1, read as the reverse complement.
TCTGCCAATCTTGTCACCTCGGAGGCCTGTGACTGATAGTTTTGACTGAAAGGAGGAGGAAAAGATTTTGTTTCTAAATGTCAACCCAGCCACAGATTCCCCAGCAATTTAAGGAGTATTATTGATCTTATCAGGCATGCTGGGGTGTGATTGACCGTCGGAAAGAGAAAAATCATTGAAAGACACTTGCCCTCAACAGAAAGTGACATTGGCAAAGTGTAATCTCTGACACAACCCTTTTTTTGGTAGAATTTTTTTTTTCCATTTCTGCTTCCTTTCATAACGGCCTCTGTCATAGGGTTACTGGAAAGAATAACTAGTTAATGGTGGGGGAAAAGTACTTGGGAAGATGATGTACTTTGGCACTTAAGTCTATTGTTCAAAAGCAATATGAAATAATATTTTTGTTGAATGGACATGTTCAGTAGGTGCTCTAATTTGGGGACTTGTCAATAATGATATGATGCTATTTGCCAGAAATATGAGCAGTTAAAAAAATGTTATCTTTCTCTAGAAGCTATTTTCAGTGTAAAACTCCAGCATGGAAAGCTAGTTCTTGCAATTTTTAATGAGGCAGGACTCTTAATAATGATTTTTGGCTTAATGTGTTAATGAGTAGAGATCTGAGGGATAAAGGACTTACAATGTAATAAGGACACTCAAAGAAAGATTAGGCTCTAATAAAAATAAATAGTTTTTAAATTGATTTTAATAAATTCAACTGTTTCCTTTATACCAAAAAGAAATGCACTGTGGTAAGCTGATTATAGCATTGATAAAAGAAAGAATGGATATTATATTTTAATATAATATTAATNTCGGAAAGAGAAAAATCATTGAAAGACACTTGCCCTCAACAGAAAGTGACATTGGCAAAGTGTAATCTCTGATACAACCCTTTTTTTGGTAGAATTTTTTTTTTCCATTTCTGCTTCCTTTCATAACGGCCTCTGTCATAGGGTTACTGGAAAGAATAACTAGTTAATGGTGGGGGAAAAGTACTTGGGAAGATGATGTACTTTGGCACTTAAGTCTATTGTTCAAAAGCAATATGAAATAATATTTTTGTTGAATGGACATGTTCAGTAGGTGCTCTAATTTGGGGACTTGTCAATAATGATATGATGCTATTTGCCAGAAATATGAGCAGTTAAAAAAATGTTATCTTTCTCTAGAAGCTATTTTCAGTGTAAAACTCCAGCATGGAAAGCTAGTTCTTGCAATTTTTAATGAGGCAGGACTCTTAATAATGATTTTTGGCTTAATGTGTTAATGAGTAGAGATCTGAGGGATAAAGGACTTACAATGTAATAAGGACACTCAAAGAAAGATTAGGCTCTAATAAAAATAAATAGTTTTTAAATTGATTTTAATAAATTCAACTGTTTCCTTTATACCAAAAAGAAATGCACTGTGGTAAGCTGATTATAGCATTGATAAAAGAAAGAATGGATATATTTTAATATAATATTAATAAATTACAAATGCCAACTTACAAGAAGAAATAATATATAGGCAAGAATATATATTCTTGGTAAGAAAAAAAATGTTACCTATAAATGTTAAATAAATTTATTTTCACTTTTTGAATAGCAGCTGTCAGGTTTAATTGAAAAGCTGATTAGTTCCATAGGAAAACATCTAAAATGGCAATGCTATGGGTAATGGCAATACAAATAAGAGTACATTTTCTTTTGATTGTTTTGCCCTACTGATGTCTTCTATTTTTCCAAGTGGTAATGATGATCCTTATTCTTCAATGAAAGTATAAAAGTATTAGTTGCTCAGTTGTATTCAACTCTTTGCAACCCCATGGACTGTAGCCCACCAGGCTCCTTTGTCCATGAAATTTTCCAGGCAAGGATACTAGAGTGGGTTGCCAATCCCTTTTCCAGGGGATCTTCCTAACTCAGGGATCAAACCCAGGTCTCCTGCACTGCAGGCAGATTCTTTACAATCTGAACCACCAGGGAAGCCTACAGGCAACTTAAATTGAGAGAAGGCAATTTCCTCTAAGAAATTTCTTTAAGAACTCCAGTTTCCTTCACTGAGAGTGTTATATGGAGAATACTGTCAAATGACAAGATCACTCTATTTCGTACCTAACTACTCTGCTGCTGCTAAGTCGCTTCAGCCATGTCCGACTCTGTGCAACCCCATAGATGGCAGCCCACCAGGCTCCCCCATCTCTGGGATTCTCCAGGCAAAAATACCAGAGTGGGTTGGCATTTCCTTCTCCAATGCACGAAAGTGAAAAGTCAAAGTGAAGTTGTTCAGTTGTGTCCGACTCTTAGTGACCCCATGGACCACAGTCCACCAGGCTCCTCCATCCATGGGAGTTTACAGGCAAGAGTACTGGAGTGGGGTGCCATTGCCTTCTCCACCTGACTACNCTCATCTATTTCTCATGAAGTGATGGGACCAGATGCCATGATCTTCATTTTCTGAATGTTGAGCTTTAAGCCAACTTTTTCACTTTCCACTTTCACTTTTATCAAGAGGCTTTTTAGGTTATGACATGTTAAAATGCCAACAAACACTTTTTTTCTGGGTATGTAGGATCACTGGCATTTTCATGTCAAGACCATGGTTGGATGTTAGTCCCATGGTAGATGTTAATTCCCTGTTGGCTCAGATGGTAAAGAATCTGCCGGCAGTGCAGGGGACCCAGGTGCAATCCCAGGGTTGGGAAGATCTCCTGGAGAAGGAGATGGCTACCCATCCCAGTGTTCTTGACTGGAGAACTCCACAGACAGAGGAGCCTGGCAGGCTACAGTCCATGGGGTCACAAAGAGTTGGATACAACTGGGCAACTAACACTTTCATCTTTCAGATGCTAAGTAATCCTATATTATAGTTATAATTGCTGCTGGAAACTGGAAATTTTGTGATGGCTCTTCTTTGGCATCTGAAACATAGTGTGGTGTTTTTACTGGACTCTCCAAAATTGCTGCTTTTTTTTACCCATGAAGGTAAGTTCCCACTGCCTAAGCTTTATGTCTTGAATATGTTATGATGCCCTCAAAAGATGGAACAGAGACCATGGATTCCAAACCAATTTGATGGGCTCCTGAAATACAGGTAAGCTCTAAGAGATCTGTGCTCATTTATTCCTAGTAATTATACCTCCAGTCTGATGGTCTCCCTCAGAGAATTTCACTTCACAGATGATGAAACCAAAATTGCAGAATGTTAAACAGTCATCTACAAAGACATGATGAATATCAAATCAACCCAATTTGTATCATTGATTTAAAATCTTGACAACTTACTATCAGGGTCCCAAGCCGGCTACACCCCTACAATACTACGGTGGAGCTCTCAAAACAACAAAAGTCTTAGTATGTGAGAAGGAAAAAGTAAGACAAAGCACCTCCAGTACTGCTGTATGGGAAGAGGTGCTTGCGGACACACACATATGCGCGTGACCTTTTAAGTTTCAACTCTTACTATGTTTTTCTGACTTTGGGAAGNGTATGTGAGAAGGAAAAAGTAAGACAAAGCACCTCCAGTACTGCTGTATGGGAAGAGGTGCTTGCGGACACACACATATGCGCGTGACCTTTTAAGTTTCAACTCTTACTATGTTTTTCTGACTTTGGGAAGTCACTGTTCAGTCTTATTTGTAAAACGGGGGCAGGAGAAAGAGTGAGTGGATCAGTTCAATTGCATTAGTTCTTAGGGTTGATGCTGAAGGATTCTAGAGTGTGTACTTGTATGATATCATGATCTATAAAAGCCTGGAAAATTATTATAGGTTGGGAGTCTCCTTTTCATGATCCTTCCCCTCTCTCCTACCTCTAAACTTGAAAATTGCCAAAGTTTCACCCAAGCTCTCTCTTTTTCTCTAGCACTACTTACTCCTTGGGTGGTCTCACCCATTTCCAGAACTTGTTTTTAAAGCTTATTTTATCTGCTACTAGTATAGCCATTTCAGGTTGCTTACAGTTGCTATTTGCATGGTATATCTTTTTCCATCCTTTTGCTTTCAAGCTGTTTGTATCTTTGAATCTAAAATGCCTCCTGCACACAGCAAATAGTCAGATCATGTTACTTTTTCAACCTAATCTGATAATCTTTCAGTTGGACTGTGTGATGATCCATATTTTAGTATCATCCATAAACCATATTACTAATATGGTTGAATTTACATCTGCCAGTTTGCTCTTGGTTTTATGTCTCAAATCTCTTTGTTCTTCTGTTTCTCTTTTATTGCTTTCATTTATATTTAATGTATATTTCCGAGGTGGAGGACTAGAGGCCCTATTCTTTCTGAATAAAGGTCCTGCAACACAGGACTTTTGAAGAAAGATGAAAAATGCTGGCAGCCGGCCCCTTGCATGGTGATTCTGAAGATAAAGCTGGGAGGGAGGTGTCAAGGCGCAAACGTCAAAGACTCTCACTGTTCTTACTAAGATTTACTAAATTTACTTGAATGAATATTGCTCTAATTGCTGTTTGCCCTTAGGAAAGTTATCAGAGAATATATACAATTTTCTTTAGTTAAATGGTCATTGGGAAGAATGTTCGCTGTGTTTCTAGCTCCATCATTCCAGAGGTTAATCACTTATCCAACCTCTTAAATATCATCTATGAGCTAATGATGCCTGTGTGTCTATTGCCAGCCCAGGCTTTCATCTGGATACCAGACTTCCATCTCTAGCAGACTGCTTGTCATCAAGTAGATATAGTTTTTCTCAAAAAGGTTCTTTATAGGTCTTTTTTATTTTAGTAAATAAACCTACCACTGACTTAGTTAATCAAGTAAAAACCCTGAGCATCAGCTTGGATGCCTCCCTCATCGACCACATGTAATCCATCAGCAAGTCCCATGGGTTCTTTCTATCAGTTGCATCTAGACACTGACCATCTCTCTCCACATCCCTGTCTAATGTCTGAATCTAAGTTACTCTCCCTCTCCCAGTCTACTAAAATAGTCTTCTAACAGACTCCACTTTCATTCCTGCTACCCCTCCAACATGTGCCTCACACAACTCCCAGAGTGATCATTTTATATATAATAATAATATATTACCCTTGGCATATAATTTCTACCACTGGCTTCAGTCCTGTATGAACTGGCTGAGTGGTATCTCTTCTTCCAAACTTATCTAAACCTCCTCCATTGCCTGGTCTGTTTTAGTCACATTGGCCTCTTTTATTTAAAATATTTATTTATTTGGCTGTGCTGGGTCTTAGCTGCAGCATGTGGAACCTTTTTTCTTCAGTATGTGGGATCTAGTTCCCTGATCAGGGATCAAACCCAGGCCCCCTGCAGTGGGAGTATGGAGTCTTAGCCACTGGACCACTAGGGAAAGCACCGTCCTCTTTCATAGTATACTTTCCTTTGGTTTAGTATACTTTCCATAGTTCTCTTTCCTCCTTTTTCATAGTGGCCATTTCTCTCTCTCTTTTTTTTTTTTTAGCTTAAATAAGAAGTTTCCTATGTAGCTTTTCCATTATTTTTCTGTTGATTCATCCCATTCATTTATTTTGCAACCCTTGATACAGTTTGTAATCATTAACTTGTATAGTGATTTATTGTCTGCCGCTCCCACTAGCTGGGAAATTCCAGGACAGCAGAAGTCTTAGTTGTTTTTGTCGATCATAGTTGTTTTGTTGATCTGTTTTTGTTTATGATAGCAGAAATCATAGTTGTTTTTGTTTTGTAATAAATATTACCACTACTAAGAGCTCCATCTTACCAAGCACTGAATATGCATCAGAAACTGATTTAAGGCATACATGAAAATAAATGTATATGCACACCTACACATACATACACTCACATAGATATACACATGTACACACATTTATATACATAGTCACACAAGTACACATATACATACACACCAATTTAATTCTCATAACAAACCTACAAGATGATTTTTATGTTCACTTTACAGCTGGTTAAATTAAAGCATGGGGAGGTTAAGTGACTTGTCCAAGGTCTCACAATAAGTGAGCAGTTGAACCCACTGTTGCAGAGTCTGGGCTCTTAGCCATTTCGTATTTTTCTGAGAGCATTGCCAGGAACAAAGTAGGCACTCGGTTAATAGTGTAGGATGAATAAACAAGGAGTGAAACAAAATGAACATACTATCAACTGCTAGAGCAGGGCTGTCCAAAAGAACTTTCTGGGATGATGGAATTTCTTCATCTCTGCTCTCCTATACAGCAGTCACGAGTCTCATATGGCTGTTGAGTGTGTGAAATACAGCTAATGTGACTCAAAAACTGAATTATTCTTGTTTCAAGAAATTTGAGTGTACATAGCTACATGTGGCTACCGATTATCATGTTGGATAGTACGGTCCAAGGCTTTTAGGAGGTGGTATCACTTTTGATGTCATGAGGTTTATACAATCTTCATGAATTTAACTTCAAAAACAGACCACAAAATTCCCTTCTGCATTTCTTTTTTCCCTAGTGCCTTCCACCCACAGTTTTGCAAACATCCTTCATCCTCCCACTATAGTTCATTCCAGTCTAGAGAATGATGCTCCTACCCTCACGCGTAGCTCCAACAAAGTCATTTTCCTGCCTCCTCAAAAGTGCCCTAAACAGTCCTCCAGAAGTATTTAAGTGGCCAACAAGCATCTAGAGCCTGCTTGGATGGAATACTAGCCTGGGCACTGGGAAGAGGTAGAGGCAGTTGGAGATGTAAAAAAAATTAAACAAGGCCCCTGCCTAATAGTGTGTGATAGGGGCAGGGAGAGAGGGAGAGCAGTTAGANAGTTAAGTGACTTGTCCAAGGTCTCACAATAAGTGAGCAGTTGAACCCACTGTTGCAGAGTCTGGGCTCTTAGCCATTTCGTATTTTTCTGAGAGCATTGCCAGGAACAAAGTAGGCACTCGGTTAATAGTGTAGGATGAATAAACAAGGAGTGAAACAAAATGAACATACTATCAACTGCTAGAGCAGGGCTGTCCAAAAGAACTTTCTGGGATGATGGAATTTCTTCATCTCTGCTCTCCTATACAGCAGTCACGAGTCTCATATGGCTGTTGAGTGTGTGAAATACAGCTAATGTGACTCAAAAACTGAATTATTCTTGTTTCAAGAAATTTGAGTGTACATAGCTACATGTGGCTACCGATTATCATGTTGGATAGTACGGTCCAAGGCTTTTAGGAGGTGGTATCACTTTTGATGTCATGAGGTTTATACAATCTTCATGAATTTAACTCCAAAAACAGACCACAAAATTCCCTTCTGCATTTCTTTTTTCCCTAGTGCCTTCCACCCACAGTTTTGCAAACATCCTTCATCCTCCCACTATAGTTCATTCCAGTCTAGAGAATGACACTCCTACCCTCACGCGTAGCTCCAACAAAGTCATTTTCCTGCCTCCTCAAAAGTGCCCTAAACAGTCCTCCAGAAGTATTTAAGTGGCCAACAAGCATCTAGAGCCTGCTTGGATGGAATACTAGCCTGGGCACTGGGAAGAGGTAGAGGCAGTTGGAGATGTAAAAAAAATTAAACAAGGCCCCTGCCTAATAGTGTGTGATAGGGGCAGGGAGAGAGGGAGAGCAGTTAGATTGATAAACTGATACATTTTAAGGATTCAGTCCGAGGGATGGAGTTGGGGAAAAGGCTTGTAGCTTCAGAAGTTTGCACGTCACAGAAATTGCTCTAAAATGGCACTGATTCCACTCACACCTGGACCATAACAGTAAATGGATGGAGACAGATTTGCTTTCAAAACCAAGTTCAGGATGGATATAAGAAAAACCTGATGATGTCAAAAAAAAAAAAAAATGACTGGCCCAGATAAAGAGAACTCTTGTTACATTTCACCCTGATTGCCCGGGCTGCGGGGGGTTGGATTCAGTTCTTAGAACAGCACCACACCTTTTACAGCAAGAGAAATAATCAAAGAAAGAGTAGAGATTAGACTGAGAGCAAATCTTAAGGAACAGGAGGAAGAGGAACAAAAGGAGTGCACATTAACCATCCAACTCGTGGGCAATCGCTGCTCATATTCTTCCACAATCTCCAATAACTGGCGTAGTGAGCGTGCATTTCTTTCCTCCCACTGTTGGCATACTTGGAATCTCACTTACATTGTATGTAGGTTAGGGCAAAAGATGTTGCTTTGTTTGGATTTTGCTTCTTCTGTGGAATTCATTATAAAGCAATGTGCTTTTGTGTGCCAAAGAGCAGAAAGGCTCCACTTCCTCTTTTCAAAAGGATTTGGGCAGAAGTCAACTACTCTATTTATTCCACACAGCCCTCCTTTTGATGACTAGATGTGTGCTGGTTATAGATGCCACAGAAAAGCAGTGAATTTTCTCACCACAAAGAGCTTTCTATCTTAGGATGTGTCTCACAGCATCATGCTTCTGAGAGTGCAGTTTCTAGTCTGTCCTCTAAATGTCACTCCATCAGGAGACAGCACTTAAACATACAGAAATACCCAGATGATGCCAAAGTGCTTCATTTCTCATTCACAGATATGTTATGAGTGTGAGAGTGTGAAATGATCATGTCTTCTATTTTCCCCAAACTTCCTCTATTTTATTCTTTTCAAGTAAAGTAGTTTGCTAAACACAGAATCAAATGGGATTTCATTGTGATGCTTTCCCAACACTTTTTTGATACAGGACATCACAGATCAGAAAATCCAAATATAAACAGAGAAGCTCTAGATCAACTGTCCCCATCTATTCTATTCTAGACTGATGGGAATATCACCCAAGAAATTAACTCTCTGCTTGTAAATTAACTCCAGACTTGCCCAAAGTGTGCTCCTGTGAACATTAGTTCTGTGAACTATACCGCAGAGAAAGCATTTCATGGCAAATTGCCCCTCAGCCCATTTGACTACACAAAATGGTTGGACTGTTTGCATAAAGATTTTCAGCTTTCAGGTGTACCCTGCACCTCACATCTCTACTACTAAGTAAGAAGTCCTTATGCAGGCAAGCCTTAGAGTAAGCTCTGCCAAACACATATGAAGGAAAGTGTTAGTCACTCACTTGTATTTGACTCTTTGTGACCTCATGGATTTTAGACTGCCAGGCTCCTCTGTCCATGAATTCTCTAGGCAAGAATACTGGAGTGGGTAACCATTCCTTTCTTCAGGGGATCTTTCCTAGCCAGGGATCAAACTCAGGTCTCCTGCATTGTGGGCAAATTCTTTACTGTCTGAGCCACCAGGGAAGTCATACATGTACTAGCAGGTAAACACAAAGTATGGAAATGCCTATTTTTCGTGTAAACCCTGGGAGATCCCAGCCTGCCTTGAGGTTGTTGCATAAGTCCCTTCCATAAAATGTTCACTCTGCTTAAGACAGGCTGAGACTATAGTCCTCTGATGGCTGAACCAGCCACTATAGGGTTGTGCCAAGTGACAGAACCCTCCATGAAGTGTGGGCATAGAGAACCAAAGAGATTAGGCTCCCCTGGTTCATACACTTTATTCACAGAAGGATAGGTGGGGCCATACAATCATTCTGGCCCTTAAGATAGCTGCTGCTGCTGCTGCTAAGTCGCTTCAGTCGTGTCCGACTCTGTGCGACCCCATAGATGGCAGCCCACCAGGTTCCCCCATATCTGGGATTCTCCAGGCAAGAACACTGGAGTGGGTTGCCATTTCCTTCTCCAATGCATGAAAGTGAAAAGTGAAAGTGAAGTCGCTCAGTCGTGTCCAACTCTTAGTGACCCCATGGACTGCAGCCCACCAGGCTCCTCCGTCCATGGGATTTTCCAGACAAGAGTGCTGGAGTGGGGTGCCATTGCTGAACATCACTAATTTTAACAACCAATAAAGCATTTCTATTTCTCTTTTGAAAATTAATAAATCCTATGATGTGGATTATAAGAGGCACATTCAAAAGGTCTGAATAAATACCTTTGAGGTTGGTTTTTTGCTGAGGGCACTTCAAATGCAGCTTTCTCCTACTGAGTAGGCTGACAGTACTTTACACATGCCTGTGCTCACATAGAAAACCAATACAATATTGTAAAGTAAAAAAAATTAAAAAAATTTTTAATATAAAAAATAATATATTAAAAAAAAAAAAGAAAATGACCCTGTTTATGTTAAGTGATTACTGAAGTGAATCCACACACTGATCCCATCATATATGCTTGGGGAAGTTTGGAAATCCTGTTGGGAATTTACAGAACTAATAAACACACTAAAGTTTTGTGTGTCCTACAAAAAGAAAATCTTGGCTACATTTGAAAGATTTCCATGTATTTGGCCTTGGAAATGTCAGGACACATGCATTTGAAGAAAGTACTGATTCTGTGTTCAAAGCAATCTACTAATCTAAGCATCATTTCCAAACTGGATTCTGAATGAGAGCTGATGTTCAATGTCATTCCAAGTCTAGTCAACTTTTTACATGTGAAGAAAAAGACATTCAATTCAGAAATCATTCTCCTGTGAGTCTAATGTGCAAGAATCTATCCCCTAGAGTCTAGTATCTTCTAACATGGTACAACTGAGTTTTGAGGTCAGCAAAATTCACAGGTCATGGCAACCCTTCATTAAAATCATAGCATAGTACATACCAGGGACATATCATGACAAGGACATAGCATCTATCATTTCATTTTTTCTTTTCAACAATGTATGCAAAAGATATCATCATCATCCTTTTATAGACAAGGGCACTGAGTTTATGAAAGGCTAAAGACATTTTTAAAATCATCGAGTAATTAAGCAGCAGCATTAGGGTTAGAACATACAGAAGGCCTATTCAGAAGTGTGGACTCAGCCACCACGCTGCCCCTTTGAGGAGCAGATCCTACCCCGATGGCCAGCCTCTTCGGTTCTACCTCCCCTAAGTTTCGGTTTCAGTAGCCAACCAGTTGCCCTCAGCTCCGGCCAGCTTTGTAGATATGTAATCTGTGCAATTGCTTATGCTTGGCCCTGTGCTTGGTCTGGTGCTTTGCTGTGCCGTCTTGAAGTTATTAATAATTTTTGAACAAGGAGGCCTACATTTTTATTTTGAAGTGACCTTCACAAATTACATGGCTGGTGCCATCCATTCCACATAAGCTATAATTGATATAAGCTTCAAAAAAATTTTTTTAAGGCAAATTAGCTGCATAGAGTTCAGCTGATTTTGGAAACTAATTTGAGGATATACTGCCCAATCTTTGGTTATGAAAAAAATATTTTGGCTTATTACAACTCTAGTGGAATCAGATAAGCCAATTATTAGTCTATTAATTACCCTGGGAAGAGTTTTCAAAACTCATGAGCAACAGGGCAGAAACTTCACACCCTCCAACATGTGACCCAGTTCTATATGATTAATGCCAACACTGACACCCTCCCCCCGCCCCAGTTGAATGACGGTAAGGTCGCAAACCACTGGTCACAGTACTTGTATGGTTAGGAATGCTCCAGGTGTGTCACACTCACACTGTGGCAGAAGCCGCTGGTTTGATAACACAGAGGCGTTTCTATCTCCCTTGTTAATCTTGCCCTAAAGAGGATGGACAAAAGCTGAAGACTTGCTTGTTCTCCCAACTTCATATACAGTGAACTGTCATCGTGTCACTTAATGCTGGCCAATGCGATGGAAAGGGAAGCTTTCCGGGAAGCTTCTGGAGAAAGTATTTTCCATTGTTAGAAAAAAGAGTTCCATTATAGGAAAAGAGGTTTTTCCACTATCACACCTTCATCCTCCTCTTTAGTTTTATATGGCACTACAGCAGCCATCTTCTGACAATGAGGTAAAACCATGAATATGAAAAGCCAACGACTAAGATGGTAGAGTAGACAGATGGGATATTGCTGATAGCATGGAACCAGTGACCCCATGCTGATGATCTCTTGATTAACTCACCATTTGCTTACATTTCTGTTATCTTTTATTTTCAACCAAGAGTATTCTTAACTAAGCACACGAATTTTCAAAATCTGATTCCTTTAACTAAAGGACAAGACTTCCATTAACTTCATAGGGAAGACTCTCACAGTAGCTCAAACCAAGTCCCCAAACCATCTTGGTCTTCCCTCTAGTTCTTCAAAATTCAACATACCCCCTAAACTTATTTGTATACCTATCACCAAACTCTGCACCTTCTTGTCACACTGCCTGTGTCTTTCCACACATTCTAGTGTCTACCACAGAGCCTGACACCTTTACCCATCTTGGGAAATGTATTGAATTGATAAGCAGCATTCTGTCACTGTATTCAGTGACAAAATCTCATTCTTCAAAAATTTTGTGCTTTTACAACTGAATTTAAAAGTGAAATACCTACTGCTCATTGTTTTGATAGGTGATGGCCTTAAATTTCTAAAAAGGAAAATCCTGTATAATAACTGAGGGATACTAAGTATTAATATAAAGATGATTGGGTTCTAGTAGGCCATCAGTGATCTTGGCAATGACTGACAGGATCAGCTGTGCTGTGATGTGGTACTGTGTGGCATGGCGCGGCATGGCATGGCGTGGTGTGGAGAAGCATAGAGGTCATGGGCAAAGACTGTGGAATCAAACTACCTGGACTCAACTTCACCTCCATCACTTACTAGATGCCTACTTCAGCTCCATCACTTATTGGATGACTTTAAGCAAGTGTCTTCCTTCTGAACTTTGGTTTCCTTATTCCAGAATGAAGAATTACCTGACTCAGGAAGGTAGTATGAGAATCAAATGAATAAGAGAATGAAAACCTAAAGTACTTAACACAAGGCATGGCTCTTAGTAAGCACTCAATAGGTTTTAGTTACTCTGTTTCACCTTGGGCGCTATCTGGGAGTCACTTCTCAAAAATTCTCAGAGCACTGCACATATCTAATATCTAAGACATAGAAGTTATATAATACATATTCAAAGAAAAATTTAAGAACAGTAGATAGCACACATATTAGAAGGGCCAAAATCTGGAACACTGGCAACACCAAGTACTGGTGATGTTGTGGAACAACAGGAAGTCTCATTCATCATTGAGAATGAAAAACGGTAAAGCTACTTTGGAAGACCATTTGACTGTTTCTTACAAACTAAATATACTTTTGCCATGCAATCAGTGATCATACTCCTTGGTATTTACCCAAAGGATTTGAAAACTTATGGCCGCAGAAAATTCTACATGTGGATGTTTATAGCAGTTTTATGCATAACAGCCAAAACATGGAAGCAACCAAGATATCCTTTAGTAGGTGAACAGGGATAAATAAACTGTGCTATAACCTGATAATGAAAATTACTCAGCACCAAAATGAAATGAGCTATCAAATCATAAAAAGACAAAGAGGAGACTTTAATTCATATTACTAGGTGAAAGAAGCCAATCTGATAAGGTTACATTCTGCATGGTCTCTACTTTATGACATTCTAGAAAAAGCAAAGGAAACAAAACATTTAATGATTGCTGGGGTAGTGAAGAGTAGGGCAGGGATTAACAGGTAGAGCACAAAAGGCTTTTTAGGGCAATGAAAATATTCTATATGATACCATAATAATGGATACTTGTTGTTATATATTTGTCCAAACCTATGGAATACACAACACCAAGAGTAAGCCCTAAGGTAAAACTATGTACTCTAGTTGGTTATAATGTGTACATATAGTTTTTAGTAATACAAAAAATGTAACCTAAGATGTGGAATATTGAGGGAGGGAATAATGGGGGAGTCTGTGCATGTGTAGGGCAAAGAATATATAGGAAATTTCTGTACTTTCCTCTCAATTTTGCTACTAACTCAAAACTCTTTTCAAAAGAAAGTCTTTAAAAACAAACCAAAAATGCAGTCACGGATAACTTCTGAAGAGTCAAAGTGTTAATCTCTCAGTCATATCCAACTCTTTGAGCCCATGGGCTATAACCGACCGGGCTCCTCTGTCCATGGAATCCTCCAGGCAAGACTACTGGAGTGGGTTGCCATTTCCTTCTCCAGGGGATCTTTCCAACCCAGAGATCAAACCTAGGTCTCCCGCATTACAGGCAAATGTCTTTATCATCTGAGCCAGCAGAAAAGCCCCCAAAGTGTCAAACTGAGCTTCACATCAGACCTGTGTAGGATGTTGGAGTTTGGGGACCAGGTCCAACAGCTTAAGTTTCCCTTGTTGTCCAGCTCTGCCATCAAAGGCAAGTCCGTTAACATCAAGTTCCTCAGTTTCCTTAGGTGTAAAATGTGAATTATAAACACCCCCTTGGGTATTTGGAGGAGTGATGGGTTCTGCCCAGTGTCTGACACTTAGCAGTCAATAAATGCTAATTATTTTAAATGAACCCTAGAGAAGGCTCTGTGTGCTATGCTGAAAGAAAATACACACTTGATTTTAATGTCTCTTTTTCCCCTGATGTTCTTTCTAAACCTTGTGACATTCGGCTCTCTACTGAGCACTGAGTCTTAGAGTTCTTTGACCCTGTGAGCAACTGTGAACCTTACCATACTAAGTATACAACACACACCATTGTCACCTCTAGTTTAATAAACAAATGGCTCCCTGCCAGAGTGGGAGTCCTCAATTGAAAATCCTGTCTGTTTAACTCTCTAAAAGCAAAGTGTAAATTGGAGCCAAGCATATCATTCCTGGCATCCTTGCTCTGATGAATTAAGGTGAACTATGGGCCCATTCCACAGTTTGCCTGAGATGCTGCGTATGTTTGCAAAAGTACGTCCCTGGAAACTCAGGGAATTTTAGAAGACCTTCTTCCTAGCTGCATGCAGCTATAGGCACTGTCCTTCCTCCCATAGGCAGAAATATAAAGAGTGGCCAGATAAACAGTATTTGTGGGAAAGAGGTAGATCTCTTGTTGGTAGATGAAGATGGTAAATAGAAGAGTCTTATTATAGAAAAACTGGGCAGAAAGAAGTGACGGCAAATAGAATCTTGATACAGAAGCAAAGGATGTGAGGCATTTACTGCATTTCCCTGTCCAGTGTTTATGCCTTCCTTTTTTGATATCAATGCCTCAGTTTCTTTGAAGAGTCTTCTAGTCCTTACAGTTTAAGGTGGGCTTGGGAAAGACCCTGATGCTAGGAAAGATTGAAGGCAGGAGGAGAAGGGGATGACAGAGGATGAGATGGTTGGATGGCATCACTGACTCAGTGGACATGAGTTTGGGTAAACTCTGGGAGTTGGTGATGGACAGGGAGGCCTGGGGTGCCGCAGTCCATGGGGTCACAGAGTTGGACATGACTAAGCGACTGATCTGAACTGAACTGGGAGGGAAAATGACTCAGTTTCAGCAAAAAGAACTTTTCAGAACTTCTGCTGAAACACTTTGGAAAGTCACTTTTTTCCCATCTGGATGCCAAGATGACAGGGGCAGCCTGCTTGAGAATAAAGCTGACACAGAGGAGCAAGAGTGAGGAGGTAAGAGGTGTGGCTTTGCTGGATCATTGATCAAGAATCTGTATCTAGCCAGCCATGAATCCCCTGGACTTTTCGTTACAAGAGCCAGGGAATTCCCTTTTTGCCTATGCAAGTTTCAATTATTTCCGTCACCTGAAACTGAAAAAAAGTGATTCATTACTGAGGTAAAAGAGGAAGTCACATCTACTTATCATATGTCATACTTTTCCTTCAAACACCAA
>SJYW01055591.1:143285-155361 GCA_006410735.1 Raphicerus campestris | reverse complement strand
CCAGTTGAATGACGGTAAGGTCGCAAACCACTGGTCACAGTACTTGTATGGTTAGGAATGCTCCGGGTGTGTCACACTCACACTGTGGCAGAAACCGCTGGTTTGATAACACAGAGGCGTTTCTATCTCTCTTGTTAATCTTGCCCTAAAGAGGATGGACAAAAGCTGAAGACTTGCTTGTTTTCCCAACTTCATATACAGTGAAGTGTCATCGTGTCACTTAATGCTGGCCAATGCGATGGAAAGGGAAGCTTTCTGGGAAGCTTCTGGAGAAAGTATTTTCCATTGTTAGAAAAAAGAGTTCCATTATAGGAAAAGAGGTTTTTCCACTATCACACCTTCATCCTCCTCCTACTTAAGTTTTATATGGCACTACAGCAGCCATCTTCTGACAATGAGGTAAAACCATGAATATGAAAAGCCAACGACTAAGATGGTAGAGTAGACAGATGGGATATTGCTGATAGCGTGGAACCAGTGACCCCATGCTGATGATCTCTTGATTAACTCACCATTTGCTTACATTTCTGTTATCTTTTATTTTCAACCAAGAGTATTCTTAACTAAGCACACGAATTTTCAAAATCTGATCCCTTTAACTAAAGGACAAGACTTCCATTAATTTCATAGGGAAGACTCTCACGGTAGCTCAAACCAAGTCCCCAAACCATCTTGGTCTTCCCTCTAGTTCTTCAAAATTCAACATACCCCCTAAACTTATTTGTATACCTATCACCAAACTCTGCACCTTCTTGTCACACTGCCTGTGTCTTTCCACACATTCTAGTGTCTACCACAGAGCCTGACACCTTTACCCATCTTGGGAAATGTATTGAATTGATAAGCAGCATTCTGTCACTGTATTCAGTGACAAAATCTCATTCTTCAAAAATTTTGTGCTTTTACAACTGAATTTAAAAGTGAAATACCTACTGCTCATTGTTTTGATAGGTGATGGCCTTAAATTTCTAAAAAGGAAAATCCTGTATAATAACTGAGGGATACTAAGTATTAATATAAAGATGATTGGGTTCTAGTAGGCCATCAGTGATCTTGGCAATGACTGACAGGATCAGCTGTGCTGTGATGTGGTACTGTGTGGCATGGCGCGGCATGGCATGGCGTGGTGTGGAGAAGCATAGAGGTCATGGGCAAAGACTGTGGAATCAAACTACCTGGACTCAACTTCACCTCCATCACTTACTAGATGCCTACTTCAGCTCCATCACTTATTGGATGACTTTAAGCAAGTGTCTTCCTTCTGAACTTTGGTTTCCTTATTCCAGAATGAAGAATTACCTGACTCAGGAAGGTAGTATGAGAATCAAATGAATAAGAGAATGAAAACCTAAAGTACTTAACACAAGGCATGGCTCTTAGTAAGCACTCGATAGGTTTTAGTTACTCTATTTCACCTTGGGCGCTATCTGGGAGTCACTTCTCAAAAATTCTCAGAGCACTGCACATATCTAATATCTAAGACATAGAAGTTATATAATACATATTCAAAGAAAAATTTAAGAACAGTAGATAGCACACATATTAGAAGGGCCAAAATCTGGAACACTGGCAACACCAAGTACTGGTGATGTTGTGGAACAACAGGAAGTCTCATTCATCGTTGAGAATGAAAAACGGTAAAGCTACTTTGGAAGACCATTTGACTGTTTCTTACAAACTAAATATACTTTTGCCATGCAATCAGTGATCATACTCCTTGGTATTTACCCAAAGGATTTGAAAACTTATGGCCGCAGAAAATTCTACATGTGGATGTTTATAGCAGTTTTATGCATAACAGCCAAAACATGGAAGCAACCAAGATATCCTTTAGTAGGTGAACAGGGATAAATAAACTGTGCTATAACCTGATAATGAAAATTACTCAGCACCAAAATGAAATGAGCTATCAAATCATAAAAAGACAAAGAGGAGACTTTAATTCATATTACTAGGTGAAAGAAGCCAATCTGATAAGGTTACATTCTGCATGGTCTCTACTTTATGACATTCTAGAAAAAGCAAAGGAAACAAAACATTTAATGATTGCTGGGGTAGTGAAGAGTAGGGCAGGGATTAACAGGTAGAGCACAAAAGGCTTTTTAGGGCAATGAAAATATTCTATATGATACCATAATAATGGATACTTGTTGTTATATATTTGTCCAAACCTATGGAATACACAACACCAAGAGTAAGCCCTAAGGTAAAACTATGTACTCTAGTTGGTTATAATGTGTACATATAGTTTTTAGTAATACAAAAAATGTAACCTAAGATGTGGAATATTGAAGGAGGGAATAATGGGGGAGTCTGTGCACGTGTAGGGCAAAGAATATATAGGAAATTTCTGTACTTTCCTCTCAATTTTGCTACTAACTCAAAACTCTTTTCAAAAGAAAGTCTTTAAAAACAAACCAAAAAAGCAGTCACGGATAACTTCTGAAGAGTCAAAGTGTTAATCTCTCAGTCATATCCAACTCTTTGAGCCCATGGGCTATAACCGACCGGGCTCCTCTGTCCATGGAATCCTCCAGGCAAGACTACTGGAGTGGGTTGCCATTTCCTTCTCCAGGGGATCTTTCCAACCCAGAGATCAAACCTAGGTCTCCCGCATTACAGGCAAATGTCTTTATCATCTGAGCCAGCAGAAAAGCCCCCAAAGTGTCAAACTGAGCTTCACATCAGACCTGTGTAGGATGTTGGAGTTTGGGGACCAGGTCCAACAGCTTAAGTTTCCCTTGTTGTCCAGCTCTGCCATCAAAGGCAAGTCCGTTAACATCAAGTTCCTCAGTTTCCTTAGGTGTAAAATGTGAATTATAAACACCCCCTTGGGTATTTGGAGGAGTGATGGGTTCTGCCCAGTGTCTGACACTTAGCAGTCAATAAATGCTAATTATTTTACATAAACCCTAGAGAAGGCTCTGTGTGCTATGCTGAAAGAAAATACACACTTGATTTTAATGTCTCTTTTTCCCCTGATGTTCTTTCTAAACCTTGTGACATTCGGCTCTCTACTGAGCACTGAGTCTTAGAGTTCTTTGACCCTGTGAGCAACTGTGAACCTTACCATACTAAGTATACAACACACACCATTGTCACCTCTAGTTTAATAAACAAATGGCTCCCTGCCAGAGTGGGAGTCCTCAATTGAAAATCCTGTCTGTTTAACTCTCTAAAAGCAAAGTGTAAATTGGAGCCAAGCATATCATTCCTGGCATCCTTGCTCTGATGAATTAAGGTGAACTATGGGCCCATTCCACAGTTTGCCTGAGATGCTGCGTATGTTTGCAAAAGTACGTCCCTGGAAACTCAGGGAATTTTAGAAGACCTTCTTCCTAGCTGCATGCAGCTATAGGCACTGTCCTTCCTCCCATAGGCAGAAATATAAAGAGTGGCCAGATAAACAGTATTTGTGGGAAAGAGGTAGATCTCTTGTTGGTAGATGAAGATGGTAAATAGAAGAGTCTTATTATAGAAAAACTGGGCAGAAAGAAGTGACGGCAAATAGAATCTTGATACAGAAGCAAAGGATGTGAGGCATTTACTGCATTTCCCTGTCCAGTGTTTATGCCTTCCTTTTTTGATATCAATGCCTCAGTTTCTTTGAAGAGTCTTCTAGTCCTTACAGTTTAAGGTGGGCTTGGGAAAGACCCTGATGCTAGGAAAGATTGAAGGCAGGAGGAGAAGGGGATGACAGAGGATGAGATGGTTGGATGGCATCACTGACTCAGTGGACATGAGTTTGGGTAAACTCTGGGAGTTGGTGATGGACAGGGAGTCCTGGGGTGCCGCAGTCCATGGGGTCACAGAGTTGGACATGACTAAGCGACTGATCTGAACTGAACTGGGAGGGAAAATGACTCAGTTTCAGCAAAAAGAACTTTTCAGAACTTCTGCTGAAACACTTTGGAAAGTCACTTTTTTCCCATCTGGATGCCAAGATGACAGGGGCAGCCTGCTTGAGAATAAAGCTGACACAGAGGAGCAAGAGTGAGGAGGTAAGAGGTGTGGCTTTGCTGGATCATTGATCAAGAATCTGTATCTAGCCAGCCATGAATCCCCTGGACTTTTCGTTACAAGAGCCAGGGAATTCCCTTTTTGCCTATGCAAGTTTCAATTATTTCCGTCACCTGAAACTGAAAAAAAGTGATTCATTACTGAGGTAAAAGAGGAAGTCACATCTACTTATCATATGTCATACTTTTCCTTCAAACACCAAGTACATTCCACGTGATCTCTATATTGCTCTGTGGCGGCTGTATTTTCCCAACCACTTACTCACAAATTCAGCATAACTGCTCAGACAAGCAGAAATTTACTCATGGAACAACAGAGCATCTTGTCTGAAAATCAGAGTTACTCTGAAAGCCAGGGACAGTTGGAGAAAACACATTTCCTGATAGTAATAATCACACAGTCTCGTTCCTTGGGTGAACTTTGGAGGCATGCATTTCAAGCTCACATTCCATAATTTAGTAATCAGGCTAAAAATATCTTTGCTACACTCTCTGAGTAAAGATGGAAACACATTGCTGAAAGCTGCTTATCTGCAGCAAACTCTGAGCTGCTTAGTCAATATTTGGACCTCGTGGATAGAATCTGAGTGGGGAATTCAGTCTACACACCCCTTCTGCCATCTTGCCCCTTGGGAGTGAACCACCCTAGTAACTTGGCTCTTCAGCATCTCAGGAACCACTTTGCTATGCAAAGGTAACACACCTTATATGTTATAGAAAGTTTCTCCTNTCACATTCCATAATTTAGTAATCAGGCTAAAAATATCTTTGCTACACTCTCTGAGTAAAGATGGAAACACATTGCTGAAAGCTGCTTATCTGCAGCAAACTCTGAGCTGCTTAGTCAATATTTGGACCTCGTGGAAAGAATCTGAGTGGGGAATTCAGTCTACACACCCCTTCTGCCATCTTGCCCCTTGGGAGTGAACCACCCTAGTAACTTGGCTCTTCAGCATCTCAGGAACCACTTTGCTATGCAAAGGTAACACACCTTATATGTTATAGAAAGTTTCTCCTTAGAATCTGTGCAAACTCAGGTTTGTTCACTCCAGACTTAAGGTCTATGCATTATTACACATGATCATTTCAGAGATGATGGGTTACTAATTATTGTGGACTGGCAGCTGACAAGGGGTTCCTAAGGATGTGGCTTCTATGGTGACTGTTGAATTATAATTTGTTTTTGAAATCCAGAGGGGTACTGCTGGATTTAACCCTTACTATGTTCCAGGCCCCATATTAAACATTTCACGTACACTGACCAATAAGCTACTTAACAAAACTCCATAGCATAACGTCTGTTGATATCTCCAATTTACATATGAAGAAACTGAGGCTCAGAAAAAGTTGAACAAAATTCCCAGGATCACACACTTAGTAAATGATGGAACGGGGGCTAAATGCTAGGGCAACCACCTCTACTCCCCATAATTCATGTTCTTGCGTGCCTTTCTACATTTAGGTTTCTTATGAGAACTTTGGTGTTTTACCTGGGAACATCAATGTTCATTCTGATAACTTGAAAATACTTAATAAGAGAATGCAAAAATAATATGTTAAGCACATATGTAGCAGGAATACACAACAGTAAGAGCAACTTAGCACCTCCCCTGGTGCAAACACAAGGCTTGGGGAATAAGCAATGACAAAGGAAGGCTCGAGGATTTCTAGGAAAAGCTGAGAGTTGAAATCAGAAACTTCTGTTATGGCGTGTGCACTGCTCTGCGACCCGCTGGTTGTCTGCACCTGGCAGGACTGTTCACCCGTTGGGAGCTCAGTTTTCTAATCAATAACAGAGTAAGGCTAGACGATCTCCAAAGTCTCTTCCAGCCCTGAAATCTGTGGAGCTTCACACTTTCTTCCTGGATCCCTGAAGAGAACAGTAAGTAGCCAGATACATGCAGGAGCATAGTTCTGAAATCCAGTGAACAGTAGGAAAACCTGGGGAACTTGTTAAAACAAGATTTCTAGACCTACAACTGGAGGGCTCCATCCAGAAAGATGGAAGATCTGCATTTTTAATGAGCCTCCCAGAGGATTTTGCTATATGAATTGCGATTGGAAATGCTGGTATTCAAAGCATCAGCAGTACTCGGGAGTTTATCCCAAGTGGACCTTGGATCCTACCCAAGATGAACTGAATCAGAACCTGCATACCAAGGTCTCTCAGTCATGCTCATGTAAGTGACCAACCTGGTTAATCTTTTTATTACAATAAAATCACTGGAATATAGTTGCTTTACAGTGTTGTGTTACTTTCTGCTGCATAGCAGCAACCTGGTTAACCTTGATACTGCGCTCAATCTTGATACCAAAGAATCCACAGCAGCCCCTTTTTGTTATTCATTCAATTATTCATTTTGTTATTCATATAATAACCTATTTGCTATTCATTCAATTTCTCCTGTGGTGGATGTTTTTATCCAGGAGAGATATAAAATTACTACTTTGAAAAGCATCATCTGGTAGAAGGTTGTCGAGGTAAGTTTGGCAGACCCGAAGACTTCAGTCCTCCAGGGCCATCTGGGAGTAGGGACTATGTCAGGCAACCTGGACTGAGCCAACCTCCAGGCCACAAACCTCCCTTCAAACCGAGCTACCTCACTTTAATCAGTTTTAGAAACTGGGATTATAGTTTGATTTTCTTTGAAAAAAGGGTTTCACTGCTTTCAGTTTTTTAAGCTCATGCTCCACAGTGCCCCTAAAAACCATCAGTACCTTCTCCATGTTAGCCAAGACATGGGCTTAGAGAATGAACCTGGTTCTGTTTTCCTACATGCTTCCCATAGGAGCTGAGAGCTGACCTTCAAAATGTCAAAATGTGCCCCTGTTCCCAGGAGGGCTGTTAAGTTACTTTCCTCTCTTACTTTAATATACGATGACCATGAAAGACACTAATGTGGAAAATTCTGAATTTGGCTCACATGCCGGTCCTAGTTTGTCTAATGAAAGCTCCATGTATCTTTTCTTATAATGCAAAATGTTCCCACCAGTCAATGGGAACTTGATCTTTAAGGGAAATATAAGCAGTCCAGATCCTTCTTTAGACCAAGTATTGTGGGGACATCTTTAGTGATTAACATCGCTTGGCAGCTCTAGAGTTAGAGTCTCAGAACTCACTTAATAAAAAAGTCACAAGAGGCCCAGGAAAAGATAACCCCAGTTTCATTAACACCTAACGAGTGATTGTCAATGGGGATGTATGTGAGAATCACCTGGGGAGCTTCAAAAAATCTTGATGCCTAGGCCACATCTCACTAAATCAATTTCTAGGACTGGGTCTCAAACTTTAATGGGACCCTAGATGATTCTAATGTGCAGCTTCATTTGAGATCCACTGACCAGCGCACTAGATATGGGAGTTCTGGAGATGGAATTCTGTCAGACACATGCTCATTGGCCCTACGCCACCCTCTCTTGTTCCTCCTCTCCCCTATCTAGATCATTCAATCACTTAGCAGTTATTTATTGAAACTCCACCATATACTCATTTGGAACTGGAAATCAGAAATTCACAAATCCTGATTCACTTCATTGTATAGCAGAAAGTAACACAACACTATAAAGCAGTGATACTCCAATTAAAATTTTTTCAAGTATGAACAGGTTGCTACAAAGAAGACAAAATAGGGTGCTAGTGTGTAGGAATAGCCTCTCTGAGAAAATGACATTCGGGTTCTGAGCTGACATATGAATTTGGATAAGAACAGAACTATAAGACAAACTGATGTAGAAGCTCTTATGCACAAGGAATAATCAGTGCAAGAGCCCTCCCTCCTTCCATAGGAGGGAAAGACCTTGGTAAATGGAAAGGACAGATAAGTCAGGGAGGCTGGGGCAAAGTGAATGGGAAGTGAAGTTAAAAGAAATAAGATCAATGTGGGCCAAAAATGAGATAGTGTTTGCCTTTACAGGGCATAAAAAAAAGAGTGGAAGAGAGAGTTTGATAGATAAATTTAACAGTGGGAAATATCTATACAAAAGACTATATGTATCACATGAAAAATGGCCTATACTCTAACATGAGATTGCATATTATTTTAGCTTAGTTTATGGCAAGGAGGGAGAGCCTGGAGACAGATACTAGAACTGCGTGGGAGAGAGGTTCCCTCAATATTCATTCCTGAATATTCATTGGAAGGACTGATGCTGAAGCTGAAACTACAATGCTTTGACCACCTGATGAGAAGAACTGACTCATTGGAAAAGACCCTGATGCTGGCAAAGACTGAAGGCAGGAGGAGAAGGGGATGACAAAGGATGAGATGGTTGAATGGCATCACTGACTCAATGGAAATGAGTTTGAGTAAGCTCTAGGAGTTGGTGATGAACAGGGAAGCCTGGCATGCTACAGTCCATGAGATTGCAAAGAGTTGGACACGATTGAATGACTGGTCTGAACTGACTGGGGTTCCCTCAAGATGGATGGCACACTTTGTCCCTCTTCACTATAAGAGCAACTCATTTGCACTCCCTCAGGGATGTGATTTCTACCCTTCTGAGCAACTACTACTAGCAAGGTGGGCTATATTCCATGGTTCAAAACACAATAGGCATACTCAGCATTTTCAGGTGTACACCTGTCTAGTTCATTCACCCTGAACTTCAAACACCTGTACCCTCTGACAAAGTCTATCAAGATGTCCCACAGCACCTCAAACACACCATGACCAACAATGAACTCATCTTTCTTCATAAATAGACTGGTATCTCCTCCTATAATCTCTCTGTGAGTTGATATCAACAGAGGGTCATTGAGGCTGGATCATCTCATGGTTTCCTCACTCACAGGTCTGCTGCTTGGGCTGGGTTGGCCAGAAGAGCTGAGTGGGAGCTTAGTCAGTTCAGTTAATTCTCTTCTAACTTGCACTTCTTCATATCATGGTGGTCTCAGGATNTGTATAGAACAGTCTTTTGGACTCTGTGGGAGAGGGAGAGGGTGGGATGATTTGGGAGAATGGCATAAAAACATGTATATTATCACTTGTGAAATGAATCACCAGTCCAGGTTCAATGCAGGATAACAAGATGCTCGGGGCTGGTGCACTGGGATGATCCAGAGGGATGGGATGGGGAGGCAGGTGGGAGGGGAGTTCAGGATGGGGAGCATGTGTACACCTGTGGCGGATTCATGTCAATGTATGGCAAAATCAATACAACACTGTAAAGTAATTAGCCTCCAATTAAAATAAATTTACATTAAAAAAAAAGAAAAAAGGAAGAGAGTTCCAGAAAAACATCTACTTCTGCTTTATCGACTATGCCAAAGCCTTTGACTGTGTGGATCACAATAAACTGTGAAAAATTCTGAAAGAGATGGGAATACCAGACCACCTGACCTGCCTCTTGAGAAACCTATGTGCAGGTCAGGAAGCAACAGTTAGAACTGGACATGGAACAACAGACTGGTTCCAAATAGGAAAAGGAGGACACCAAGGCTTATATTGTCACCCTGCTTATTTAACTTCTTTGCAGAGTACATCATGAGAAATGCTGGGCTGGAAGAAGCACGAGCTGAATCAAGATTGCCAGGAGAAATATCAATAACCTCAGATATGCAGATGATACCACCCTTACGGCAGAAAGTGAAGAAGAACTAAAAAGCCTCTTGATGTAATTGAAAGAGGAGAATAAAAAAGTTGGCTTAAAGCTCAACATTCAGAAAACGAAGATCATGGCACCTGATCCCATTACTTCTTGGGAAAAAGATGAGGAAACAGTGGAAACAGATGAGGAAACAGTGAAAACAGTGTCAGACTTTATGTTTTGGGCTCCAAAATCACTGCAGATGGTGACTGCAGCCATGAAATTAAAAGATCTTACTCCTTGGAAGGAAAGTTATGACCAACCTAGATAGCATATTATATTAAAAAGCAGAGATATTACTTTGACAACAAAGGTCCATCTAGTCAAGGCTATGGTTTTTCCATTGGTCATGTATGGATGTGAGAGCTGGACTGTGGTTGGACTGTGAAGAAAGCTGAGCACTGAAGAATTGAAGCTTTGTAGCTGTGGTTCTGGAGAAGACTCTTGTGAGTCCCTTGGACTGCGAGGAGATCCAACCAGTCCATCCTAAAGGAGACCAGTCCTGGGTGTTCATTGGAAGGACTGATGCTGAGGCTGAAACTCCAATACTTTGGCCACCTCATGTGAAGAGTTGACTCATTGGAAAAGACCCTAATGCTGGGAGGGACTGTGGGCAGGAGGAGAAGGGGATGACAGAGGATTAGATGGCTGGATGGCATCACTGACTCGATGCACTTGAGTTTGGGTAAAGTCCAGGAGTTGGTGATGGACCAGGAGGCCTGGCGTGCTGTGATTCATGGGGTCACAAAGAGTCAGACATGACTGAGTGAATTCTCTGACACACACAAATAGAAAACAAAATTAAATAGCTCTGTACATCTGTCAATCTACTAGATTGACAAAAAGTGTAATGCTTGGAAAATGCCAAATATGGGGGGAGTGTAGAAAACTGAGAATCCTCATACACAATTGGCATGAAAAATAAAATCATTTATTTTGGTGTTATATACTCAAATTGAAGATATATTTATCCCATGAGTCAGTGATTTCAGTCTTAGAGAAACAGGTGCACATGTGCCCCAGGATTATGGTAGCAGTGTAAATCTGGGATGTCCATGCTGAGTATAGTGGAAAAATCTTGGTATACTGATACAATAGTATGGCTTCCCAGGTAGCACAGTGGTGAAGAATCTGCCTGTCCTGAGGCAAGAGGCAAGAGACGCAAGTTTGACCCCTGGGTTGGGAAGATCTCCTGGAGGAGGAAATGGCAACCCATTCCAGTATTCTTGCTTGGAAAATTCCATAGACGGAGGAGCCTTGGCGGGTTACAGTCCATAGGGTTGCAAAGAGTCAGCCATGACACACACGTATATATAATGGTATGTCCTGCTGCACTGTAAATGCATAAGCTACATGGATAAATTTTACAAACATACAAGGAGCCAAAGAAGTCAGATACAAAAGTATGCTTACATTTTTATAAAAGTTCAGAAACAGATATCTTAGGGTATTCATTCATATTTAGTAAAACTAAGTATAAAAGATGAACATCACAACGGTGGTTACCTCCAGGGAAGCCTAGGGAGTTGTGATAGGTAGGAGCTCCTGGGCTACTGGCAGTCATCTTCTCCTGGTCCAGTGTGGTAATTATACTAGTGTTCTCTCTTTTCTTTATTTCTTGTCTTTTTTTTTTCTTTTGTGGCAAAGTATATATAACCTAAAATTTACCATTTTAACCACTGTTAAGTATACAGTTCTGTGACCTTAGGTATATTCATACTGGCATACAACTACTGCTGTTCCTTTTTGCATCGACTTAACTATGAAAATGTTTTCTGTGCTTTTCTGTATGTTGATGGTCTCTCACAAGAAATGACACCAAAACTGTACAAAATCAAGGAGGCACATGTTCTAAGGTTTGGTTACAGAGGTATTAACCTTAACACTGTTTGTGATAGGAAAGAAAAATCTGCAACACTGAACCACTGTTTTGGATCACAGGAAGTGATGAATCAAATATCTCATAACATATAAAGCCACAGAAGAGAATTCATGCAGCTTCCAGAGAGGAGAACATAGAACAATATTTTATGGCATGGCATCTAAAGACAACTGAGGGATTCAGTAGGTGGGATAAGATATTTACAATACATCATGCACAAATAGTCCAATGTTTTAAAATAAACTACAAATATTTATGCAAGAAAAAGACTGGGAAAATTACATTATAATGTTAACTATGGTTCTGCTTTATTGACTATGCCAAAGCCTTTGACTGTGTGGATCACAATAAACTGTGGAAAATTCTGAAAGAGATGGGAATACCAGACCACCTGATGTGCCTCTTGAGAAACCTATGTGCAGGTCAGGAAGCAAGAGTTAGAACTGGACATGGAACAATAGACTGGTTCCAAATAGGAAAAGGAGGACACCAAGGCTGTATATTGTCACCCTGTTTATTTAACTTATATGCAGAGTACACCATGAGAAACGCTGGACTGGAAGAAACACAAGCTGGAATCAAGATTGCC
>SJYW01055591.1:105239-133735 GCA_006410735.1 Raphicerus campestris | reverse complement strand
GATGGACAGGAGGTACTCTACGGCAAGTTCAGGATAGAAGGGAGACCTACTGGTACTCCAGTCTTAAAGGTGATCTGTCCTACGTTTCTCCTCATCACGGGATGATCTGATGGCAACTAGTCAATGGAGGAGTGATGATGAAGGCCCAATGGCCAGGGCCAAATCTGGAGAGGTTTTTTTTTTTTTTTTTGGTAGAGGTTTTGATATTGAAAAAATGATGGTGCTAGCCCCATCATCCTATTATATACTTTAAAATAAAAAACAATACCAATTCAAATTATGAAAAGGGTAGTTCAGCCACATGCCAAGTTTTCTCCTGAGACCAAGTCAATGATTTTTGAAAATGCAAAATATATGTGTCCAGGAAAGAAAGAGAAAAAAGTTCTGTGTACTTCACCGTTACACTGTATAGAAGCTTAGTCTGATAAGAAAGATTATCAGACTCCTTAGCGTAGATGAAATACTGACTCAATGTCACTTATTATTATTTGTAATAATAGCAACCTATGTTCCCTAATCACATTTGCTGCACTGCCCTTCCCTTTAAAGGAATGCTGGGGCTCTCCCTGCTGTGGACTCATTTGTGCTAGTATTTCAGCAGTAGTGCTGTTAGTCACTTAGTCAGGTCCAACCCTTTGTGGCACCATGGACTGTAGCCCAACAGGCTGCTCTGCCCATGAGATTCTCCAGGCAAGAATACTGGAGTGGATTGACGGTCCCTTCTCCAGAGGATCTTCCCAACCCAGGGGTCGAACCTGGGTCTCCTGCGTTGCAGGCAGATTCTTTCCTGTTTGAGATACAGGGAAGACCTTTGCTAGTATTCTCCTATGGGGCATTGTTGGAACTTGGCTCTGCAGACATGAGGAAGTTGATCTTCACTTCCCTCTCCTCAAAATCAGTCCAGTTCTTTGACCTGGTTTCCCACTGAGATGTTTCTTTCCTACACTTTCCCTGTCCCAACACTACATTTCATTAGTTATCATTTTTTTGCTTGCACTTAATTAAAGAAACACTGTTTACACTCATCTTGGAATCATTCAGTGAATGCCATTTAACTCTTGACATTTACTTAGGAAACACCATTTTGCAGAGTTTTTATAGCATGAATATTTGATGATTAGAGTAATTCCAGACCCTCTCCAATTACAGGATTATTCCTCTTCTTCTATAATAACAGTCAGGTTGGTCTCAAAATTCGTTATGACTCTGTCACACTGAAATTTCAACTGCATTTTGCATTTACATCATCAGTAATAACTGAGGAAGTTATAGTATATTTCAGGATAACATACATATTTTTGTTATGCCTTGAAAATTTTCATGTATTTTGTTTTTCAACAAAAAATTTTCCTTGGGAAGTGATTTATTTTGCTACCAACAATTTTAAACATTTCAGTTGTCATGGTAGAGCCTAATTATTATTACAAGTAACTTTTTCCAGATCTGGATATACTGGCAAGATATACTCTATGAATAAAAGAGCAACAACAAAACTCTTAGCCAATATTTCCTTTGTTAAAAAGTTGCTTTCAGGTCATTTAGTTCTGTTCATGACATCAAGGATGCCTATTTTTATGAAAAGCTGGTTTTACAGCAGGAAAATTGGCCTTTTCGTTATGATGCCTAATGATTCATGGTCGTTAGAGAACTCTTTCATAGAACAAAGCAGATTGGATTTGCTGAGGGAATTTGCATTCCACAGCATCTCTAAGGATCTCTATGGAGGCCAGAGATTTAAATCCTGGAAATTGTGTTTGGGCTCCAAGTTATTCGGTTCCATTTACTGCAGTCTCTGAGGGCAATGGTAAAAACTGGTAAAGACGCAACAGTGTGAGTTGCTGCAAGACCACTGCCAGCAAAAAAGACCCAGGGGCCACCAAGGGTCTCAGCTCTCAGTAATAAGGCAGAGATGCTCACTAAGAATGGAAAGAAACATGGACAGCAGAGAAAGATAGCCGTAAGAGAGGAACCAAAAAGCACGTAGAGTGGTTTAACTTTTTAAAATTGCATTAAGAATTGTGGATTAATAGATACACACTACTATGTATAAAACAGAATCAACATAATCAATAAGGAACTATTGTGTGGCGTGGGAAACTATATTCAGAATCTTACAATAATTTGTAATGGAAAAGAATCTAGAAAAAATACTATATATATGTATAGCCAAATATTATATATAGTGAAATACTATATATATATACACACAGTATATATATAGTAATATACTACTATATTAATCCTAATCTTTATCTTCTATATATAACTGAATCATTTTACTATAGATCAGAGTCAAATACAACATTGTAAATCAACTTTATTTCAGTAAAAACTTGTTTGTTTTTGAAATAAATAATTTCATACTCTCTGAGAAAGTTTTCAAGCCTCAGAAGCATCTCATTGAGCTGTGAGAGGATTCTTTCTTATACATACTTGCTCAACTCATCTAAGTTCCTGATTCTTCCATTTATGTCTATCTAAGTGCTAGTTATTAGTAATCTTGGGCCAGATCATGTTTTATCACATTTATTCCTCGCACATATTATACCAAGAGTAACAAATATCCTATTTCCTGAGTTCTACAAAGTCCACTCACCAAGTTAACACCAGGTTGTATGGAGAATACTCTTCCTACTTCATAAACTTTATTTAAAATATAAAAGAAGAGAACTTACCTTAGAATAGGGTGCTTGTGGAACATTTAAGAACACAGTTTATAAGCATGGCTTTAAATCAGATTGATTCAGGTTTAAATCTGGGCTCTGCCATGGGTGAGTGAGCTGAAATGAGTTATTTAAACTCCCTATGTTTCAGATTCTCATCTTTAAATCAGGATGATGGGAATTGTTTCACATTTTTTTGAGAGACTGAAAATAATGTTAGGAAAACACCAGTACAATTTCCAACATTATCATTCTTCTAGGTTGAGCTAAAGACTCAAAATGTGATGACTGTCAACATATAGGGACTCGGTGAGGGAGTAAGCCTAATGATTAAGAATTTGGAACGTGATATGTGGGTTTCAATCTCAGCTTTACAACTTCTTAGCTGTGTGACCTTGGGCATACTCACCCTTCCCAGACCTCAGTTTTCTCATTGGTAAATAGGATTAACAAGAGCACTGATCTCTAAGAGTTAATGGATTAAATGACTATATAAAAAATGACCAGCCCAATGCTTGGTAAATGTTAAATATTCAATAAATACTAGCAATTTTTCTTGTTAATAATATACTAAACAAAGTGTTTTTTCTACTGCAATAAAAATATATACAACATAAAACTTACCATTTTAACCATTTTAAAATGTATAGTTCAGTGGGATTAAGTACATTCATACTGCTGTACAACCATCATCACCCTCCATCTCCAGGTGAAAGTCACTCAGTCGTGTCCAACTGTTTATGACCCCATGGACTATATGCACAGTCCATGGAATTCTCCAGGCCAGAATATTGGAGTGGGTAGCCTTTCCTTTCTCTGAGGATCTTCCCAATCCAGGTAACAAACCCAGGGCTCCCACACTGCAGCAGATTCTTTACCAGCTGAGCCACAAGGGAAGCCCCNTCTTTATGACCCCATGGACTGTATGCACAGTCCATGGAATTCTCCAGGCCAGAATATTGGAGTGGGTAGCCTTTCCTTTCTCTGAGGATCTTCCCAATCCAGGTAACAAACCCAGGGCTCCCACACTGCAGCAGATTCTTTACCAGCTGAGCCACAAGGGAAGCCCCTCCATCTCCAAAAATGAGAGAAAAAGCCCTAGGGAGCCCAAACATTTAAAGAGAGAGGAATGGAAGACTTACTCTCTTAAGAAAGTTAGATTCTTTGAATGGTGTTAAGTAGAGGCAGGGTTTGGTCTCATTAGTAGGGTGTTGGCAAAACATGTCAAGACTCTTACTTAGGACAATGGCATTGAAAACAGTATGTTCAAAAGTAAAGATACATGCACACCAGGGAAGTCTCACAAACAGAGATCATGCTAGCATGAACAGTCTAATCAGAACCTCACAGCCCCTTCGAGAAGGATTTGCTGTCCTCTGTGCTTCAAATGTACCTTACCCTACATCACATCTGTAACCCTCTGTGCTGCCCCCAAAGAGTGCCATCCACAACCAGCATATGACGAGACCAAGCATCATCACATAAAGGCTATAATTTCAGAGACCTAGCTGATGGTACGGAGAAGGCGATGGCACCCCACTCCAGTACTCTTGCCTGGAAAATCCCATGGATGGAGGAGCCTGGTGGGCTGTAGTCCATGGGGTCGCGAAGAGTCAGACACGACTGAGTGATTTCCCTTTCACTTTTCACTTTCATGCATCGGAGAAGGAAATGGCAACCCACTCCAGTATGCTCGCCTGGAGAATCCCAGGGACAGGGAAGCCTGGTGGGCTGCTGTCTATAGGGTCGCACAGAGTCGGACACGATTGAAACGACTTAGCAGTAGCAGCAGCTGATGGTAGAACCAGCATTTCAGTCTGGGCCTGCCTTTAGCTAACTCCTAATTCAAAAGCAATATGCTCTCTGCCAGTCCTGAATGAAGCAAGAACTTCTCCCACATTCAGCCAGGAATCCTCCGAATCCCTGTTCTGGCTTGGTTATCTCTTGGAACTCTGTCTTTAAGACTTCTGCAGAATCAAAGAGTGTCCTTCAAGCGTCTAATGGACTAGACACATTCTTGATCATATATCTTTAGCTTGCCAGGGAAACTCAAACAGTAGCTCAGGCTCTGATTTCCCAGTCTCTTCACTAAATATTCAAGAGATGCCCTATGCATCACAGCATAGTAGAGCCATACACAGAATAGATCACAGGCCAGGAACTCTCCCTGATCATGACCCTCCTATATTTCAGGTTCTATAAAAAAGGTAACTTAAATAAGGAAATCACTTCTATTATCTTTTTCTGCCTTTCAAAAAATACGATTTTTTTTTAATAAATTAGATGTGTGGCACACTTGTAGCATACCACATGATTTAACACTTCATTCCCTGAAGCTCTATTTTTCTCTGGGGTGAGTTCACTCATCCCAAGTGAGAGACATACAGGTAGCCCATATCCTGAGTACTTCCTTCTAGAAATAACTGTCATGATTTGATGGTGACTCCTCAATAATTAAGGTGTTATCACAAGTTGAAAAGCCATTTCAGGAGATTCAAAAGGCAAAAAGAACTCCCTTTCTATACAATGATTATATACCAGCTATAACCCCACTCCAGCACTCTTGCCTGGAAAATCCCACGGATAGAGGAGCCTAGTAGGCTACAGTCCATGGGGTCCACAAGGAGTCGGACACGACTTCACTTTCACTTTTCACTTTCATGCACTGGAGAAGGAAATGGCAACCCACTCCAGTGTTCTTGCCTGGAGAATCCCAGGAATGGGGGAGCCTGGTAGGCTGCCACCTCTGGGGTTGCATAGAGTCGGACACGACTGAAGCGACTCAGCAGCAGCAGCAGCATAATCCTTTAATAGGGCTGAAGCAATGATTAAACATGTGATGCATGTAAATATATTTTGCATACTATAATGGGCCTTACATCTGTTGGGCTTCCCTGGTGGCTCAGAGGTTAAAGCGTCTAACTCCAATGCGGGAGACCCGGGTTCAATCCCTGGGTCAGGAAGATCCCCTGGAGAAGGAAACGGTAATCCACTCCAGTATTCTTGCCTGGAGAATCCCATGGACGTCCACGGGGTCACAAAGAATCGAACATGACTGAGCGACTTCACTTTCCTTTTCACTTTCACTTACATATGTAAGGGATTACTGTTATTTTTATTACAAATGAATCTGTTACACATCTGATATTAACATCTGAAAGTACTTCGCAGAGGAAAGCTATTGATAAACCATGTTGAAAACTAAATTAAATGTTTAGTTTCTTCTCTTAGCAAGCTTGCCAGCCTGGGAAGTTGGCATATCTGACTATGGAGTTAAAGAAATGATCTAGATCTGATTTTTTCAAATTTATCACTATCAACATTGTGGTCCAGATAAATTTTTATTGTGAAGGTTGCCTTGTGCATCGTTGGATGTTTAGAAGAATCCCTGGCCTATGTCTACTTCCCACTCTGACTCATGATAATAAAAAAGTATTTAGACACTGCAATGTTCCCTGGGAGACAAAACTGCCCCAGACTGAGAACCACTCTTCAAGACAATGAAGTTGGAACGGTTGGTGTATCAGCGTGGATGCTCAGTTACGTATTATTTTTAAAGCATTTTTATTTTTATTAATTTTATTTGCTTGCTTATTTTTGGTTGCCCTGAGTCTTTGCCCTGAGCTGCATGCTGCCTTTTTCTAGTTGCAGCCAGAGGAAGCTATTCTTTGTTGTGGTGCATAAGCTTTTCATTGCAGTGATTTCCCTCTGTGGAGCACAGGCTCTAGGAGAATGGGCTTCAGCAGCTGTGGCTCGCAGGCTCGAGAGCTCAGGCTCAGTAACTGCGGCACACATGGTTAGTTGCTCCGTGGCATTTGGGATCTTCTGGGACCAGGGATCAAATCCATGTCCCTTGCACTGGCAGGTAGATTCTTACCCACTGGATGACCAAGGAAGTCTGAATTCTATATTGCTTTAGATCTTTTGGTACTGTTTCTGCTTTGTGGGACAAATATATTTTCATCCTTCTCCTTGACAAATCTGAGAAATTGGAGATTCTGTAGAATGCCACTGAATTCATGTGGCTGATGGCTAAGGCTTCTAAGAGATTAACCATAATTGGCTAAATTAGCATTTGGAATTATGTCATCATGAAGACCCAGAAATGAGCAAAAGTAAAAGCCAATAAGGTAGGACTTTGTTTCCTCTGTTCCAAATGTTTTATATTTTTGGTGTAAAAAAAAGATAAATTGCCAGCACTGCTCACACACAATTCAACATAAAATTCTTTCTCTGTCCCTAATCCCCCTCTCTCCCCCTCGCTCTTTCTCTCTCAAGCCCCCAAGATCCTATGCTCTTCTCTTGTAGGTGAAACAATAAAAACATTCAAAAGAAACCAGATTCTTAAGCAGTAATTCTTTTTGTTTTATGAACAGAAAATTTCACCAAGTTCCCAACCTCTGGGGAAAACTTTATCAAAATTACTTGCTACCTGTTAAATAAGATACCAAATCTTTGGAGCTTATTCATTTCAGAGAAATCTGAAATATAAATTATGTGTCATACTTGGCACTTGAGCTACACCTTTCTCTGAAAGCCCACCGAGAACTCTAGTTTAATTAAGTCTGCGAATTTAGATAGGGCAACAAAGACATAGATGAAGTGGTCTACCCAAAGCGAATACCAGAAGGGTTTTCAAGTCCTTCTTCCTATTTTTTCTCTCTCTCTTCCCTACCTTCTATCTTTGCCCCCTCATTCTGCTTCTCTTAGCTTATTACTGAGGATTCTGTCAATATAATGTTTGGCTCATCATAGATGCTTGAGTAATATTTATAACTCAATAAAAGAAAGACTCATATCATAGATACCAGGGAAATAAAGCAATTTGCCAGTGACGATATTATTTGTCTTAGAACAATAAGGCATTGTGACTCTTTGAACATAAAAATTCTGGTTGACCTCACTTTAAATTCATGGCCACAGATATCAGATGAACATTCACCAAGGGCTGGTAATCCTACTGTATAGGACATTCTGTTCTCCACTTTATCCCAAATCATAAAGCAAGAACCTTAGAAACCCACAGAAATCTTTGGTAGACAATCAAATACTAAAATAAAAACAAATTTACAGGTAGAAGAGAGCCCAGCATGGCTTAAAAAAAAAAAAGTCTGCCTTAGACGAAGGCTATCTATAAGGAGAGGAACATCTAAAGGCCAGTCAAAAGTCTTCACTGGAGCTTGAAAATTAACAGCTCTGAGCCTCCATGCACAGTCATTTGAAACCAGATGTCAAGCCCTCCTTTCTTTTCAAATATTCTGTGAGTATACCCACAGAAAAATCAGAAACTCATTAACGCTGGTTATTCTCTGCCTTCTCCATTCGATCTCATGCCAAGGAAACAGAAAAGAGACCTAGGGCTAGTGTATCTCCTCCTATCCTTGCCAGAGAAGCTCACTACCATGGCAACCACACGCACACACAGACATTTGCAGAACCCCAGAAGTTCACGTGTTCAGCACATGCCTAGAATCACAGATACAGGCACTTTGTATACTCATAATCTCTGGCAAATGACAAAGTTTAAAGCTCCAGTTGTAGCCTTCCAGCTTCCTTAATTGTTATTTCCCCTGAGAATGCTTAATGGAATTCATGCAATGTAATCAAACTTATACAAACATTTCACGTTCATGTCAGCTTTGACCAGGGTCCAAATGACTGCAGCCAGTGACAAAAGAAAAGATAAATAAATACATCTCACTTGTGTTCCTCTGCCCTGCTGCACTTGAACTATTGTAATCGCCTATTATCTCAATCCCCTGCTTCCACTCTACTCCTTTTCCAACCCGTCTCCTCCCCCAAATTGAGTGAGAACATTGCAGCCGGAATGATACTTCTAAAATGTAAATCAGATCATACCACATTCCCATTTAAATCTCAGTGCCATTTCATTGTCTGGGACTACTTGGCCTTTGTTTGAGCTGCCCTTGCACTGTCCAAGCATGCACTCTCCATTGCCTCCAATCAGCCCAGGTTCTTCCCATGAGCAGCTCCCAGCCCAAGAAACTTCACCCTGGTCTCACTGTGTGTACACAGCCCCATTCAGGCGGTGGTTTTTCACACACCTCTCCCCTGAGGACTTTATCTACACAGATCTCCCCCTTCATTCTGGACCAGAATACCCTGATCACTTTCTTCACAGCCACTGTCTCAGTTTGCAAAACTTGTTTATAAAATAGTTGTCTTTGCTTATTTCCTTATCTCTTCCCTCAAAGACTGGAAGAGATTGTGTCTGTCTTACTCTCTGCTGTAAAGCAAGTTTCGAACTGTGCCAGACACCAAGTCAGCACAATAGATTTTGCTTAAATGAACAAACATCTATCATTATGCAAAGAGGATGACAGCTATCGAGGGGACACACTGCCCCCAGAAGAGACCAAATTGAAGCCTGTTGCCCAGTGATTACATGTACTCATTTAGCCCTCTTTCTCTGTTGTTTTCTTGCCCTTTGTCCAAGTTTGGGATTTACAGGAACTTGGGACTTTTCAATGTGGTAAAACTCTAGGAAGCTCAGAATCAGTCTACTGCTTATTTCATCCTGAGATTTTTGATCCCTGTGTATTTTAAGAGAAATCTAACCTTGATTCATTTATACATGATGAAAATGATTTCATCTAATTGCCCTCAAAAAGAAATGTAAAAAAAAAATCAAAACCTTTTGCTGATCTAGGAAGTCATATTTTGTCAAGACTTGATAACTTGAACCCGGAGAGGTTTGAATTCTACTGCAACCTCAAAAACCACAAAAATGGAAGAAATTTGGAAAGTCAGATATGTCCTTGTGCCATGTCGATAGGGCCTAACATTTTGTTCATCTTAGGAAGATTTGTGTGTTACCAGTTACATCCCTGCTGTGGTTTCTTGGTACAGACAC
This sequence comes from Raphicerus campestris, assembly GCA_006410735.1. NCBI lineage: Eukaryota > Metazoa > Chordata > Mammalia > Artiodactyla > Bovidae > Raphicerus > Raphicerus campestris. Next base: position 124,198 of record SJYW01055591.1, on the reverse strand, counting down.
GTGATGCAATGTGGTGACTCTGATGTTAGAAGGCTATTTTCACAGAAACCCTTTTTAGCCTTTGGAGTTTCTAATGTAACCTTTGAAAACAGCTGGTCCAAATTCCATCTTGCCCTGGACCCACACATCCCTCCTCTGCATTGTGCTCAGATTGAGGACAAAGGAAGTTCAGGAAGGAGCACGGAGCAAGATCTGATTTGGCCAAGCGATTACAGCTGCTTTGTAAGCAGCCACCCAGGATGCAGATTTTATTGTTGTTTTTGTTTTTGTTTTCTTTTGTTTAAAAAAAAAANAGTTCAGGAAGGAGCACGGAGCAAGATCTGATTTGGCCAAGCGATTACAGCTGCTTTGTAAGCAGCCACCCAGGATGCAGATTTTATTGTTGTTTTTGTTTTTGTTTTGTTTTGTTTAAAAAAAAAACCACTTTTAATGACTTATGGATCTGTACACTTTGATACTTTCTCCCCCAGAATTGAGACAGAAGGCTTAACCCTACTGGGTGTTTTTTCTACCCAATAAAACCCTAGACATTCATGAAGAGATCCTCCTCATGGTCTGGTTAACTCCCAAGATACACAGAGACGGTCATAGCCCCGAGTTTCACTCAGTGAGGTCCAGTAAAATTTAATGATGGATGTGACACTTTCTGACCTTGAATAAGCAGGCAACAGAGTGTAAGAGAAAAGAAATCCAGCGTTTAGCCTGGAGTCCAAGAGTCTTAGCTTATGTCTCAGCTTTTTCTCTTGTAAATTATGTTACCTTGACCTCACACTTCTCATACAAAAAGCAGAGCTAAGTAATAGAAACTTGTATATCAGAGGATTACGATGAGATTCAAGTAAGTTAATGTAGATAAGATACTTAGGAAAGGGCCTGACATATATCCTATACTCAATACATAAAGCCAGTATCATTAGGACATTTTTCCCTTCCTTCAGAATGAGGAACAGGTGGCAGTAAAGCTGTCTGAGGTGGAATCTGGTCATTTAATTGGGGAAAACCCCATGGACCAAGGAGCCTGGTAGGCTGCAGTCTACGGGGTCGCTAAGATTCGGACACGACTGAGCGACTTTTTCACTTTTCACTTTCATGCATTGGAGAAGGAAATGGTAACCCACTCCAGTGTTCTTGCCTGGAGGATCCCAGGGACGGAGAGCCTGGTGGGGTGCCGTCTATGGGGTCGCACAGAGTCGGACACGACTGAAGCGACTTAGCAGCAGCAGCAGTAGTGAAACACACATGGGTATGCATACACCTTAGCAATACAATTCAAATTCCTATGACAGCAAAACGGTGAGTGACTTCATGGCATGAATCTTAGGGACTGCTTTGGAACAGACTTTAAACTCCAAGAATCAAGNAAAACTGAGTCCAATGATGAGCTAGATTCGTTTCAGCTCTTAAAGGATATAATCTCTTGATCTCATTACATAGAATTTGGATTTCCTGACACAAAGAGGAAAAAAATTCTTTCTCTGGGCTATCAGTAAATATAGCTTAAGACAAAAATCAAGAATGAATCCACGTTTAAGAGCAAACCATCATCTCTAAGCATTTACTAACTGAACAGATTTTAGGTGGGAGGCTATCCATCATCTAGGGTCCAGTGATTTCAGCAGCGATTTCCCCGGTTTTCATGAAAGACACCTTCCTCGAGGCCTCAGCACTTACATGATGTATTCACGAGCTTTGAGGATATTTGTTTAAAAGTCAGCCTGTATTGGCAGTAGAAATCCTTTCAGTCTTCTTTGTAGCTTCCTGATAATGAAGAAAACAGGTCTGACTGCAACTTCCAAGCAGGTGACAGAGAAATCTAATTCCATCAGTGTTGAAAGCCATGCCTGAAGATGCCATCTGTGTTTTGGGATGGGCTTTCATCCCAAAACACAAGAGACCCTGCAATGCAGGAGACCCTGGTTCGATTCCTGGAACAGGAAGTTCCCCTGGAGAAGGGATTGGTTACACACTCCAGTATTCTTGGACTTCCCTGGTGGCTCAGACAGTAAAGAATTAGCCTGCAATGCTGGAGACCTGGGTTTGCTCCCTGGATTGGAAGATCCCCTGGAGGAGGGCATGGCAACCCACTCCAGTTTTCTTGCCTGGAGAATCCCCAAGCACAGAGGAGCCTGGCAGGCTACAGACTGCGGCATCACAAAAAGTCAGACACAGCTAAGCAACTTAGCGCACACACATGCACAGGATGGCGGTATCAGACTCAAGGCTATACTTCGACTGNACAGAGGAGCCTGGCAGGCTACAGACTGCGGCATCACAAAAAGTCAGACACAGCTAAGCAACTTAGCGCACACACATGCACAGGATGGCGGTATCAGACTCAAGGCTATACTTCGACTGGTTTCCATCAATTTGACTTCGGTGGGTTTTTTCTTTTTCTGCCTCTTATGAAATCATTTGGCTTTGAAGGAGAAAAGAATAATTTTTCAGCTGTAAGTCAAAGTACTTTCTTATAGTCACCCATAGAATGTGAGCTGGAGGATTTACTTTATGGTTTGGCTCTTGGCTAGAAATGAGAGTCCAACATCAGGGGAAATTTTTAAATAGCCACTTGAGTTTCTCCTCTTAATTCTCTTCTCTAATCTGAAATGATGATGCATACCCCTAAGTCCTGGGCAGAATTCCCATCACAGCCTTGAATGTGGGGGTCTGGGAAAAACACATACTCTCTTGTATCAGAATGAGCACCTTGAAAATCACAACCCCAAAGAAAATTACCACCATCTTAAGGAAATGGTTCTGACCAACTAAGCTCTTCCAAGATGTGGGACTATGTGCTGACTCAGGGAAACTTATGGCCACACATTGAAAACATTTGCAGGTCTGGAAAATAACTAGTTTAATAATTCAAGATGTTTTTAAGTTACAAAGGGAAAAAAAAATCGTAGAAACAAATCAGCCTTCCTTTCGAAAAGTAATGGTGTAGGATAAACTACTCCTGAAATGAAAAATAAAAACAGAGCTTGCCATCAAATGCAAATTCAGCTTTATGAAACTCCTCAACAATTGACCAAAAAACCTCAGCACTGCATACCCCAAGTGGACGAAGGGAAATATCTATTTCATGACCTCAAAATATTTAGACAAAAGGAAAATATTTAGTCAATACTCCAGATGTATTTTCATCCAAATGTCATAATCCCAGTGCTTCCAGAGGGATTTTCCAAGTGTTCCATATTCCTGGATGATTTTAGGATTTTTTCTTTTTTTGGTTTGGCTACACAGTACTGACTAGGATTTATACCCTATTTTCTTAACCTCAGCATTGGATAATCCTCTGCTGGGGGTGGCAAGAGGGAGCTATCTCTGCACTGTAGGATGTTCTAAATCATCCTGAGTCACTACTCATTAGATCTCAGTGACATGCCCCCGGTTGTGACAACCAAAATGTCATCAGACACTGCTAAATATCTCCTGGGTAGCAAACTGCAACCAGTTAAGAATATACTTCTTTTACTTTTCCTGGTGGCTCAGATAGTAAAGAATCTGCCTGTAATACAGGAAACCTGGGTTCAATCCTTGGGTCAGGAAGATCTGCTGGAGAAGGAAATGACAAACCACTCCAGTATTCTTGCCTGGAGAATCACATGGATAGATGAGCCTGGTGGCCTATAGTCCATAGGGTTGCAGACTCAAACACGACTCAGTGACTAACATACACTTTTCTCTTACTAATTCAGTCCCAAAGACATCCTCTTCACTAGGAGCTATTACCACCCTCCTATTTCTTCATCATTTATAAATAATGAGAAAATAGCTGAGAGTGCTTTAAGATATCTCTTTAATTTCAAAGTCCAGTAAGTGGCAAAGGAAAGACTTCAACCAAATCTACAAAGCTTAGATTCTACATCCTAATACTGAACATTCAGAATCTGAATTGAACAACATTGTAGATCTTTTCTCTAGAGTCTAAGATTTCTAAAAATACAGAAATAAATAAATGAATACTTTNTCCAGTAAGTGGCAAAGGAGACTTCAACCAAATCTACAAAGCTTAGATTCTACATCCTAATACTGAACACTCAGAATCTGAATTGAACAACATTGTAGATCTTTTCTCTATAGTCTAAGATTTCTAAAAATACAGAAATAAATAAATGAATACTTTTTTTAAAAGAGTCACAAGATGACTGTATTGAGATTTCCTCCCAATTCAAAGATGTTCATTGGAAGGCAGGGAAGGAGCATAGACTTGACCATACTTGCATGTGGGTAACTGAGTCATAAGTAATGCTTCTATATACTCAACATTTTTTGGTTATTTCAGTTACTTGAACAAATAGATAAGTCAAAAGAGCCTGCTAGATTCGCAGCAAAGTTGATTGCTCTAACACTGGTTAGCAATGGATCCACCATGACAATGGAAAGAGAATGGAATTGGGAGCTGAGCCTACATAGGGTTTCCAGCTCACTAGCTCTAGGAATTTAAGGAAATTAATGCTCTTTATCTTCTGGTTCCTTATCTGAAAAAAGAAGACAATTATAACTTTCTTACAAGGTGGTTATAAGGAGAAGTTAATATATGAAAATCCCATGGGATAAAACTTGGTATTGAATAGGTACCTGATGTATGGTAGCTACTATCATGATTCATTTAATAGTTTTGAGTAACATAGACATAGATAACAGACTTCTGGTTGCCAAGGTGTTGGTGAGGGAGAGATGAATTGGGAGTTTAGGATTAGCAGGTGCTAACTATTATACGTAGACTAGGTGAACAATAAGGTCCTACTGTAAAGCATAGGATACTGTATTCAATATCCTGTGATAAACTATTATGGAAAAGAATATGAAAAAAATATTAATATATACACACATATATAACTGAATCATGTTGTTGTACAGCAGAAATGAACACTTTGTAAATCAACTATACTTCTATAAAATAAATTTTAAAAAGGGCTGTGAGACAGGAAATTTTCAAAATTTTGTTAGAGAATATGGGGAAGTCAGACGTCATGAAATTTATCAGGTTTTTACTATATATAATACTAAGGACTGTGCTGAGTGCTTCATATGATTTAATTTGATTCATGAAGTCCATTGTCTACTAAACATTTACATTAGGCACTTCTTTGGTTTGTTCACTTATCTGTTATCTATCTCCTTCACTTACAGGACAGCAAGGAGCATATCTATTGTACTTACTAATAGAGTCCCAGGGCTTCATATCACAGTCAATATTTGTTGAATTAATAAGTTGACAAATCAGTGAAAGAAGAAACGTCCCACTGGGAAGGATCTTTGACTCTTCTATCAAGTACTCTTGATTGATGGCAGCATTTCTGGGATTCATTCATTTCTCATCCTCCCAATAGCCACTAGGCTGCTCCTGTCCCTCATTACCTTGAATCTGGACTATTGTAGCCACATCATAATTCTCATGTGGTTTTAGCCACTTCTCACTGCTGCAGTGGGAATCTTCCTCACACCCCCATCAATCAATCATTTTCAGTAACCAGGTCTAGGTTAACATCTTCAACTAACAAAAGCCTTCCAAGATCGAGCTCAGCTTGCTCTAAGTCACTTCACCTTCTAACATTGACTAACGTCATCCTCTGTTCCAGGCAGACCATGGTCAGCTTGAGCATTCTGGTATGTGAACCCCAAGATCATCCTGCCATTTATGTAGCATCCAGTTTATTGAGTGTCTCCTTTGATCAGGCACTACATACTATGTGTCCTACAACACCAGACATGATTCCTGTCCTTTAGAGCTTAAAAGGTAGATAAAAGCACTGTAACAACTGTAATATTGTATCAATCAATTTGGGTTGTATAGTGTACCAGATATCGTCTATTACAAACATCTGGGAGGTCAGAGAAAGGTTCTCAAAGGAGAGAGGACATAACTTGACATCCAACAACTGAAAGATGAAGACAACTTTTCTAGGAAAAATAGCATAGAGAGGATAATATCACATGTCAACCCTCCAGAAGGAGGAATGTGTCTCACTGAGTGAACTGAAAATAGGTGAGAATACCTGCAGAGTAGAGCAGAAAGTAAAGGAGGTGGAGGAGAGCGGAAGGGTGGAAGATGGTGGAGATGTGAGTGTAATCACAGATACGGGCTTGCCCACCATTTGGACCCCACTCTCAAGACAATGGGCAATCATAAAGGAATTTTAAGTAGCTTATTTAAATGTTACTATTTGAGAATCAAAATGAGGATGGCATTTCCAGGGGCAAATGAGTTACCATTTCTTCCTTAAGAAATATAGCCTTGCAGAGCAATTCCAATTCCTGGCAGACAAAGTGCATGTCACTTATAGTGTAGCAAAATGATTTTTGTCCTCGGAGTCCGGAAGAGCTCTGAAAAGCCTGTATTTAGGTCTTTCCTCAGCTCCATCAACAACTTTGGTGCATCTCTGTGCTCAGCCTCCTCCTCTGTCAAATGATAGTAATTAACTGACGTTATGATCTCCCAGAGGTCTCTCAGTGCCTGCCTCCTCTGAATCCTGGCATCTTGCAGGTGGTCATTTTATTTATTTATTTTTAATATAAATTTATTTATTTTAATTGAAGGCTAATTACTTTACAATATTGTATTGGTTTTGCCATACATCAACATGAATCTGCCACGGATGTACACGTGTTCCCCATTCTAAGCCCCCCTCCCTCCTCCCTCCCCGTACCATCCCTCTGGGTCATTCCAGTGCACCAGCCCCAAGCATCCTGTATCATGCATCAAACCTGGACTGGCAATTCGTTTCATATATGATATTATACATGTTTCCTTGCCATTCTCCCAAATCACAGGTGGTCATTTTAAAGCTAAAATTTTTCTGAGAACTATCTGAGGGGCTTGTTAAAACTGTAGAAACACCTGCCTCATCCTCTGAAATGTAGGGTCTGTAGATGTAAGGTGGGGACATTTTTAAAACACGTGCTCCAAGTGAATCTCATACACTAAGTCTGATCCTTAGACCAAACTTTTGAGAAACCCTGTAATGGAAGANATCTGAAATGTAGGGACTGTAGGTGTAAGGTGGGGACATTTTTAAAACACGTGCTCCAAGTGAATCTCATACACTAAGTCTGATCCTTAGACCAAACTTTTGAGAAACCCTGTAATGGAAGAGGGAGTCCCTTCATTTAAATAGAAAAGAGACCTGTGGATGGCCACTCTCTCAGGAACTGTCCCCTCTAAAGCTAATCAGAAGGAATCCCAAGTATCCAATTATGCCTAGAATGTAGAAGTCAGATTAGAATAGATAACCCTGTGGAACTGAAATAGAATAAATATCCCCCTTCTCATTTCATGCTATGGCAGATACTTGACACTCATTAGTTGCTCCACTTGCTCCAACCTGATAGGCAGCATCACCAGGTTTCAACCTTAAGGGGCTTAATTCCAGAAAAGGAAGTCTGTGGCATTTGTGGATAAGGAGTAAGCATCACCAGCAGTGACAGCTTTGGCTATCATTTCTCATTTCCCATTATTTGGTCATCCACATTTCAATCATGTATTCAATACATTTGCCCTTTGGTTTAGTGTTGCTTCCTCAGCATTTTTTTTTTTTGCTTGTTTTAACCAAAACAACTATCTCGTCTATATATTATCCTAATTTATGATTAAAAATATGCCACTCTTAGAGGCAGTGCTCAAGGGAATTATGTTCCCATCTCCTCCATTCCTGTCAGAGACACCATGAAACAGGAAAGATCAAAATAAAATGCATCAAAGAATTCAACTATGGAGATCTTTGCAGGAAACAATCCATCAGCTTCTAAGATAGTCAGTCTGGCTCTTAAAATCAGGGTAACTCCCTCCATACAAAATGACAAACTAATGTTGAACTTGAGTAAGTCTGACACTAGGAAATCTCAAACAAGGAAAGAAATGGAGGATGAGGAGTATTTGCTCTCAAAGGTGAAGCATGGATGCAGAATTAACCAAGGAAATCGANCATACAAAATGACAAACTAATGTTGAACTTGAGTAAGTCTGACACTAGGAACTCTCAAACAAGGAAAGAAATGGAGGATGAGGAGTATTTGCTCTCAAAGGTGAAGCACGGATGCAGAATTAACCAAGGAAATGGGTGTTCTGGTATTGAGAACTATTCCTTGTTACTGCTATCAAAACATTCTTGGCATAGGAAGATGACACAGTAGCCAGAACAGGCTGGATACGCAAAGCTTGAAAGCAACACTCGCTTTGATTTTTGGTCACTAGATATCTTTCTGCTGTAAGGTTAGCTTCCAGAGGGAACTTGCTCATCAATGCGCAGTACTAGTCACATTGCCAGTGGAGCTCCCACGGAACAGAAAGCTCCCATCTCAGATGACAAGGTGGTCTAAAGCGGCAAATGGACTTGTCACACAGACCTGAATTAACATCCTAGCTCCATCACTTTCTAGCTGTCTCTGGAAGTTGCAAAACTTCTCAGAACCTGTGCTTCCTCATTTGTAATGGAAACAATGCTAAGTACTTTGGAGACATGCCATAAAAATGAGAGGTAACATGTAATATGCCTAGGATACAGCTTGAGAAAAGAAGGCATTTCACAGACAGTAACTGTGATAATTGAAAGGCATTCCAGTGAATTGGTTTTCTTGAGCTGAATCATAAGCTCCAACCTTCCCTCAGAATAGGGGTCTGTTAAAAAGTGAGTTTCTGAACCTGCAGAGCTGTGTAATGTTCTATAGAAACCCACAACCTTAATACTCAGCAAAAACAGACTGCCAGATTCAACCATCTCCAGAGTGGTAGCAAGCCTTGTTTTGTATAGGAGTTTTCAACATCCTTACTGTCCAGGATTCCACGAAACTGTGTCTTGAGAAGACGGTACTTTTAAATGATAAACTTTTCCCCCCACTTTCCTCTAAGGCATAAATCATTTTCTCACATAGGTTTTGAGTTGATAGCCTTTATTCATCAATATGTATCTATGGAATATAGCATGTCACCTGTCACATGCTAGGGATACTGCACTGACCGACTTGGTCCGTGCTCACAGTTTAATGTGTAGACAGAGAAATAAAATGACTGAGGGATGAATGAGAGATAACCCAGGAAGGAGACACAGGAAGAACACTTTGGGCCAAGGGAGCAACCCCTGCAAGGCTTCCAGGTGAGAGAACAAGGGGATTCCAATAAAGGAAAGCAGCTTGGTGTGGGTGAAGGGTGATCTCTCAATGTACTGTCTTCCAGTGTCTCATGGGGCCAAGTGTCTGATTTCTATTAGACTTACTGCAAATTTCTTTCACATCACTCGTGCTTTCACAGACCCTTGTAGATTTACAGAATGCCAACTTAGAATAATAAAGGGCTCTGGGCCTAACAAATACAAGCTTAATTCTCAATTCCACAGCAGAGTCTCTGTACAACTTTGGACTGGACACATACAGTCCTCAAGCCTCAGTGCTGACATTTACGAATGAAAGGATAATAATACCTACCTTGTTAAATAGCTGTGACCATCAGATATAGCAATGATTTGGTTAAAGTACCTAAAATGCACTCTGATACACAGTAGTCACTTAATCACAACCATTAGCTATCACTGAAAGCTGAAATCTATAAATTTCCAACTGGCAAACACTGATAAAGAGCTTATGATTAAAAACTAGATATATCCAATTTAGAGTTTTAAGTTTTGGAGGCCAAAAGCCCTCATTAATAATAATCATACAATTATAACCATACAACACTTGCTACTATTGATTACTTACTCTGGGACAGGTACCATGGGAAGCACTTATCATAAGTTCTTATAACAATCCTATGAGATCACTTGTATTTCATGAAACACTGCTTCCATTTTCTAGTAAAGAAAAGAAAAAGAGTTCATGAACTCAAGCATATTTGACATTATGGATTTAACAAAGTTAAACAGGTTTATTTCCTTCAGAACTTCTCAGAAACTTTAATCTGACAATAGGCATTATCAAATCCAAAATACAGGAAAAGAGTTTCTAAAGGGTTTTCCAAATGTACTTGACCACTAACTCTCTTTTTAGTTGGATGAACATTAAAATATCTTTTAAACATACTTTATAAAAGGCTAAAGTAAGAATTATCAGTTACATTTTATACCGGAGAACACTGGGCTCAGAGAAAGTAAAGAAACACGCCTGATGTCACAAAATTAGTCAGTAGGGTGGGCTGTGAGTTGAAACTACATCTTTCTAACTCTGAAAACCACACTCTTGGCCGCAGAACAATGCTTTTCAACATTATCCCAATTCTTAGAAACGGTTTANCTTATAACAATCCTATGAGATCACTTGTATTTCATGAAACACTGCTTCCATTTTCTAGTAAAGAAAAGAAAAAGAGTTCATGAACTCAAGCATATTTTGACATTATGGATTAAACAAAGTTAAACAGGTTTATTTCCTTCAGAACTTCTCAGGAACTTTAATCTGACAATAGGCATTATCAAATCCAAAATACAGGAAAAGAGTTTCTAAAGGGTTTTCCAAATGTACTTGACCACTAAATCTCTTTTTAGTTGAACATTAAAATATCTTTTAAACATACTTTGTAAAAGGCTAAAGTAAGAATTATCAGTTACATTTTATACCGGAGAACACTGGGCTCAGAGAAAGTAAAGAAACACGCCTGATGTCACAAAATTAGTCAGTGGGGTAGGCTGTGATTTGAAACTACATCTTCCTAACTCTGAAAACCACACTCTTGGCCGCAGAACAATGCTTTTCAACATTATCCCAATTCTTAGAAATGGTTTCGGTTGCAAAAAACAGAGGCTGCTCTGCAAAGCTCTGACGATTCTGCATAGGATGGCCTCTTAAACAAAACCAAAGAAAATATTAGGGTATCAAATCAGGAGTCAGAGTCTGAGAGGCTGGCCATCACCCCCACACTATGAAAAGGTAAGAAAGACCCCAGGTCCAATTCTCTCCTGCTGTGCAGAGCTCCTAAGCCCTGGGCACAGAGCTCAGCTGGACACCTACCTTACTGCTTCCGATTGTACCCCAGGCTGTTTCCTTCAAGCCTCAGAGCTCAGGCCCCACCTACACGGCCTGGTGGTTCCCCACGGCCCTCCACCATTCTAGCGGTACTTGGTGACAGCTCACACCTGGCAATTCCCTCAGCAAAGGCAACTGCAGCCCACCACTGAGCATATTGCTAAAGTAAATAACTCACGGAGCCCAAACCTAATAATCCCTCCACAAAACTCAGAGACTAGGAAAAAGAATTACCCCATCTAGTTCCCTCTGCATGATGGGAACAGGCGAGACTTTCATTTATTCCAGCAGTCCATATGTTTGAAGGTCAAACAACACCTGGGTATTTCTTTGAAATAAACTAATTGAGCCTGGATGATTTACAGTCAGCCTTGCTGAAAGGCTTGCTGGATCACCAATGGTAAAGCAAGATCTATTTTAGAAAATGCTGGACCCTCTAGCCCCAGCTTTGTCAAATGGCAATGAATATTTGATGCTGTTCGAAGATTAGGGGCTGGACCAAACTGAGTAAAGAGCAAAAAGAAAGGATGGTTTTCAAACTGCCCTGAAAAGGAGCCTTGGCCCCAGGTGTTCAGGAGGTAAAGAAATCAGAGCCAGCCAAAGGAATATCAGATAGAGGGCCTAAGAAGGACTAGTTAACCACTAAGTCTGCACGGAAGGCACCTGGGAAAGCCGTGAACAATGCAGGCCGCCCAGCTGGCCTTTGCCTTTTGTTCCCCTTTTGGCTGGTTTATATGGAAACTTGTTTGTGAGAACAACACAGAATTAACACATACGGAGACCAGAGTGATTCAGAATGGGAGAGAAGCATCGACTTCACCTGCTGGGTTTGCATCACATGCTGCCACTTACACCAATCAGTTGGCCTGGTTTGTGCACAGGCAGCTTCTACCTGAGAGTCAAAGGTGGGACTTGAGATGAGAACTCCCTTCCCTGTTAAAGCTTAACCTCCCGAGATCATGCACAAGTGGGACCTTGCACTCCTCCATAGCGTTGATGGCCATTGCAGGGACCTGTTTCCCTACCGGAATGTTTATACCTTTCTCTCCACTAGACTGTCCCCTCTATAAGGAACACACCCATATTGGTCACTAGCACATTTCTAGAACCCTAAATGTACATTTAGGTGCTCTGTAATTATTTCCCAAGAACATATATGAATGATATTAGAAACCAATAACAAAGTTATTCAGAATTTCCTGAGCAAATATTTTGGGAGACAAAGTTTTTTTGGGGAAAAAAAGACACATTGCACAGGTGTTGATTTTCCTCTTAGAGTTCAAAAATGTATATCCTTTTCAAGAACTGTGCTATTTAGTTTTAGCTACATTTCACCATTTTGATTCAGGGAGATTCTGGAAACTGAAATGATAATAACAGTGAAGTCATAATAATAATGATGATGATGATAATAATGATCAAGGACTTGTGTGTCTGGCCTGGTGCTAGGTTTTGTCCATGAATTAATTCATTTAATTTTCTCAACAAACCCCCGAAGTAGGTATCCTCATTTTAGAGAATGAGGGAATAGAAGCTAACCGTGAGAATTCCAGGCTTTCTGTGCTCTCAAACAGTATCCAGATACTGAAAGGAAATGTTCACTCATATGTGTATTCATTCCTTCAACGAATATCTGAGCACATTCTATTCTAGTACCAAACACTGCAGACAATAGCAAGCAAAAATGGATCCTGTCCTAATTCTTCTGGAGTTTACAGTCTAATGGGCAGACAGATGTTAATCAATAAACCATACGGAAATAAGGAAAAAAATACAATTGTGTTAAGCACTACAAAGGAGTAGCATACGGTATTAAGAGGAGTCAGTCATTGTCAGCTTTCTTAAGCTAACCTGAAGGAAGAGTAGATAGACATTAACCAGGGAAAGAGGAGAGAGAAAAGCTTTCAAGACAGACAGAAGAAGTGCTCAAAGGCCCTGTGGTAGAAGGAAACATAATGTGAAGGTGGAAAAGGGATGAAAAAAGCCCTCGTGTCGAGATTAGATTTATGAGAACAAGAAGCCAAATAGAGCCAGAAGAGTAAGTAGGCTCTGCTGCTGCTGCTAAGTCACTTCAGTCGTGTCTGACTCTGTGTGACCCCATAGACGGCAGCCCACCAGGCTCCTCCGCCCATGGGATTCTCCAGGCAAGAGTCCTGGAGTGGGGTGCCATTGCCTTCTCCAAGAAGTAGGCTCTAGAGCAGTGGTTTTCAAACCTGAGAATACACATCAGAATGATCTGGAGAACTTGCTAAATCTGCTGGATTCTATTCCCAGACTTTCTTATTCATGACATTTGGGGTGGGGTCCAAAACTCTGCATTTCAAAACATACACTGGGGTGATGCTGATGCATTCTGAGACTACAATCTGAGAATGACTACCTGAGACTATGNTGATCTGGAGAACTTGCTAAATCTGCTGGATTCTATTCCCAGACTTTCTTATTCATGACATTTGGGGTGGGGTCCAAAACTCTGCATTTCAAAACATACACTGGGGTGATGCTGATGCATTCTGAGACTACAATCTGAGAATGACTACCCGAGACTATCCAGTACCTGGTGGGCCAGGAGATGAATTTTTTTGATTCTGTCATAGGAGAATGAAAAATTATGCAAGCATTTCAGCACAAAGATGATATGACCAAATTTATCTTTTGAAAAATAAAAAATAAACCAGAGCTGCTGGTGAACTAGTTACAGGATGGAAAAATAACTATGTAGGGAGGCCAGTGTGGAAGCAGGCAGACAGTCAGCAGGTGTACTGCAGTCATTTAGAAAAGAGACCATGGTGACTTAGACTAGGGTGATGGCAGTGGAGATGGAGAGAAACAAATGGATTTGAGAGAGATTTAGGAGGGTGAAACTTATAGGACTTGATGATAACAGGACGGTTGTAGGAGAGAGCAGATCCTTGGCTTCTGCTTGAGCAACCAGACAGATGTTGGTGTCATTCACTGAGAGACCCTGGACAGGACTACACCTGGAAGAGAAGACAATGAGTTCAGCCCAGGGCTTGCTGATTGTGAGGTATCTTTGAGACAGCTGACTTACAGGCCCGGATTTAAGTGGTGAGATCAAGACTGGAGATAAAAATTGTGAGTCATCTAAGTGTATGTGTGATATGAAACCATGTGAGTGGATGAAATCACCAAGGAGAGAAACTAGGATAAGAAGCAGAGGGCCTTAGGACCTCCAACATTTAATGGCTAGGTAGAAGGGAAGCCAAAAAAGAAGTGAGATAAAAAGTATTAAGTCCTGAATCAAAGAGAACTGTGCCCTGAAATCAAGGGAAGGGAGGCCACAGGAAGCAATAATGCAAATGCTTCTCAGAAGGCAGTGCAGATGAGGAGTGTCTATTGCATTTAAGAAGGTGGACCACACTATAATGAGAACTAGCATGGTGAAGGGAGAGAGAAGAGGTGAGGACCAGGCTTACAGCAGAAGTGGGAAGACAGAGTGCTTCATCTCCAACCTTCATTTGGTATTATTTTCAATCTCCTCTCACCCCAGTGATAGTCCAAACCGATTACTTCTGCTCCCCATTTTCTGCCAAATGAATCAAGAGTTTACCCTTTCTTTTTAAAATCTCTCATTTATTCTTCCTATCCCTTCAATTTGCCTTCTACTCTCATTACGTTTTTAAGTATCATATTCATTTTTTGTTTGTTGTACCAACCCATCAAATAGTTGCAAAAAATTTACCTACTCTTTAACAAGAAAGATTTCATCTCTTATTTTTCATTAAAGGTGATCTCAAGAATGCCAAGCCCCACTTCTCTCATTTTTCTGACTTGGCAGTGAAAGGTAAAAGCAATGGAAATTTAAAGATAACAGAAATTTTTTACTTAAAGGAGGAGTCTATGTGAATGTCTGTGGTAGTACATTTTTTTTTCCTGACTCAAATCATTCCTTGTTCAAAGGCAAACTTCAAGTTTGGAATTCAGAGCCAGCTAGATTCGAACACAAAATTCAGCTCTACAACTTCCCAGCTGTGTAATCTTGAACATGAGATTTGGTCTGCCTGAGACTCATCTATTATTCATGGATAAAATTAGGATAAGTATAGTTACCCTAAAATATGGTTGTAAAGGATAAACTATTGGCACAGTATCTACTTCATATGAAGCGATTAGCACATTATAAACTGACTGCAGTGGAAAAACAACAAGAAGGGTGAAGAGCAGCCCTACAAAGTGTAATTGTTTTCCAAACTTATCCTTAAATCCTGAATATACATTTGGGCTTTCCTACACTAGTCCATTTAAAAAAAAAACTTTAAAATTCATTACATTTTAAAATTCATTCACTTTGGATTGTCCTTTTTTCAATCAGTATTCTACTCCTCCAGAAAAAAAAGCATGTTGAAGTTGCTTTTCACCCTTCTTGATGTTTGCTCAGTCCACTGCAGTCACTATTAGAATGTGTCAATTGCTTACCATGAGTTAGCCACTGCACCGAACTCAGAGCACAGACTTCCCTGGCGGTGCAGTGGATAAGAACCTGCCTGCCAACGCAGGGAACACAGGTTTGATCCCTGGTCTGGGAAGATTCCATATGCCACAGTGCAACTAAAGTCCCTGCACCACAACTATTGAGACCACACTCTGGAGCTTGAGAGCTGCAGTCACGGAGCCCATGTGCTGCAAGTACTGAAGCTCGTGTGCCTAAAGCCTGGGCTCCACACCCAGTGAAGCCACTGCAATGAGCAGCCCAAGCACTGCAAGGAAGCGCAGCTCCTACTCTGCAGAGCAAAAGCAATGAAGACTCAGAATAGCTAAAAAATTTTAAAGTCATTAAAGTACTCTCAGAGAGAAGTGAAGCTGGGGAAGGATAGATTGGGGATTTGGGGTTAGCAGATGTAAACTATTATATACAGAATAAACAACAAGGTCCTATTGTATGGTGCAGGGAACTATAGTCAATATTCTGTAATAAACCATAGTGAAAAAGAATAAGAAAAAGAATGTATAATACATGGATACCTGAATCATTTACTGTACAGCAGATATTAATACAATATTGTAAATCAGCTACACTTCAATAATGTAATTTTAAAAATAAGGTAAAATCCTCCCAAGTTTTTGATGTATAGCTTCTAATTAAATAAAAAGAAGAGATGCATTATAAAACAAGGGGAAAATATATGAACTGAACACTTTGGTTTTGTTTAGATATGCAGATAAATCAAACATAAGAAAAAATAAAGCATGGCATACCACTATTCCTTAAGGAAAAAATAAATACCAGAATAGATAACATAAATGTATAATGTTTTCATTCACTCATTTATTCAACAAATCAGCTTTGAACACTTGCTTAGTAGCAGGTCCTGGGCTAGGATCAAAATCAAAAGAATCAGACTTTATTGTTGGTTTTAAACTCCTACTCTTCCAGATAAGCCTTGACTCTTGTTTCAAGTAGAATTAATAAATCAGATGCCAAAGAGAAGATGTTCGATATATTCATGGATTGTTTGTAATTTGGTACAAGGAAACCATGAAAATACTGCATCAAGATTTCTATATCAAGTCCATTATCCAGCTACTGCCAAGTTAAAGGCAACACACTGTCACTCAGCACTGCTACCACATCCAGTAGCATTACTAACCAACTCATGAGAAAAACAATAATATCATCATGATGATGGTAATGATGCAAGACTTTACTTTTAGTATTTTAAAGCAGTGTGCATACACTGACCTGTGTTCTCTCTTCTACCCTGGTAAAAACCTCATGGAAGGGAAAATATCATCCTGATTTTATAGACAAGGAAACTGACCCTAGGTTAAATTAAGAAATTTATCCAAGATCTTAAGTTTAAGTGGCAGAACTGAAATCTAATAGCGTGTGGTCTATAGTATAACTCTCCTTTTTAAATTAACTTGCTGTTGAGTCCAAAATTTAAAAAACTCGAATTCTGAATTTTAAAATTCCATATCTTTATTTATCCTGTCCAATAACTCTTTGAAGGTCATAATGGTCCCCACAAAAGAAGTGTGAAACTCCCCTACTTTATTTTTATTTTTCAAGTTGCTCTGCAAAGCAAAATGGGTTCCTAGCTCATTCTTCATCTTCTAAAATGCAGGCCTGCCCCATCTAATTGACATGGGAGCTTTCTGCAAATTAATCACTCTGAATATTGAAGCTCAGCAAACAGTTTCTCATTCTAACCAGAGTGCAACAACTATTTCTGATGCCAGATGAATGCTTTCACTGGCTACTGTGAAAACTCTTGAGACCAGCCAAAAGGAAATCGGCAGGACTATTCTTAGCCCTAGTGCTGGCGGCCTGAGATCTAAGGAAAACAGATATTCTTTCTTTAGAGTAAGATCTTCTAGCCATAAACCTGTTGTTTTATTGTACCCGTTGTTTTATCAAGGACAGTGTTATCACTCTAAGGAAACTTTTTTTGTGTTTCATGAGTCATGTGGAATGTTCACTGAGACTCAAACCAGGTTAAGTAAGCATCAGAATCCTGCACTATTTGGGGGTTTACTTTCTAAATGTAAGATCTAATCATCTCACACTAAGGGCTTTATGTTTTATAAAATTCCTAAAGGCTAGTAAAAGGACAAAGATCCTACTTTCCATTCAGCATAGGTGGTTGCATATTTAAACTGAGGATATGCTTGGTTTACATTTGAATAAACTTTTGGAGCATTTATTGCCTGCCAGCCTCTGGGCTAAAAGGTTATATATACTATTACTTTTATAATCCTTACAATAATTCTTGGGCATGGGAATTATTATCACTCTCATTTTACTGCTGAGAACATGGTTAATTTACTCAAAATGCTGACAGTTTTGAAGCAGGGTGATGGGCATATGAGAGTTTATTTTACCATTTTCGTTAATTTTATGTATGTCTAACATTTTTTTCTATAGTTCATCAGGCACTCTATTTATCAGATCTAGGCCCTTAAATCTATTTCTCACTTCCACTGTATAATCATAAAGGGATTTGATTTAGGTCATACCTGAATGTTCTAGCAGTTTTCCCTACTTTCTTCAATTTAAGTCTGAATTTGGTAATAAGGAGTTCATGATCTGAGCCACTGTCAGCTCCTGGTCTTGTTTTTGTTGACTGTATAGAGCTTCTCCATCTTTGGCTGCAAAGAATATAATAAGTCTGATTTCAGTGTTGACCATCTGGTGATGTCCATGTGTAGAGCCTTCTCTTGTGTTGTTGGAAGAGAGTATTTGCTATGACCAGTGCATTTTCTTGGCAGAACTCTATTAGTCTTTGCCCTGCTTCATTCCGCATTCCAAGGCCAAATTTGCCTGTCACTCCAGGTGTTTCTTGACTTCCTATTTTTGCATTCCAGTCCCCTATGATGAAAAGGACATCTTTTTTGGGTCTTAGTTCTACCAGAAAAACATCTATTTCTGCTTCATTGACTATGCCAAAGCCTTTGCCTGTGTGGATCACAATAAGCTGTGGAAAACTCTGAGAGAGATGGGAATACCAGACCACCTGACCTGCATATTGAGAAGTCTGTATGCAGGTCAGGAAGCAACAGTTAGAACTGGACATGAAACAACAGACTGGTTCCAAATAGGAAAAGGAGTACATCAAGGCTGTATATTGTCACCCTGCTTATTTAACTTCTATGCAGTGTACATCATGAGAAACGCTGGACTGGAAGAAACACAAGCTGGAATCAAGATTGCCGGGGAAATATCGGTAACCTCAGATATGCAGATGACACCACCCTTATGGCAGAAAGTGAAGAACTAAAAAGCCTCTTGATGAAAGTGAAAGAGGAGAGTGAAAAAGTTGGCTTAAAGCTCAACATTCAGAAAACGAAGATCATGGCATCCAGTCCCATCACTTCATGGCAAATAGATGGGGAAACAGTGGAAACAGTGTCAGACTTTATTTTGGGGGGCTCCAAAATCACTGCAGATCGTGATTACAGCCATGAAATTAAAAGATGCTTACTCCTTGGAAGAAAAGTTATGACCAACCTAGATAGCATATTCAAAAGCAGAGACATTACTTTGC
>SJYW01055591.1:90423-103893 GCA_006410735.1 Raphicerus campestris | reverse complement strand
GAACTCTATTAGTCTTTGCCCTGCTTCATTCCGCATTCCAAGGCCAAATTTGCCT
Source organism: Raphicerus campestris (assembly GCA_006410735.1). Taxonomy (NCBI): domain Eukaryota; kingdom Metazoa; phylum Chordata; class Mammalia; order Artiodactyla; family Bovidae; genus Raphicerus; species Raphicerus campestris. Next base: position 103,838 of record SJYW01055591.1, on the reverse strand, counting down.
GTCACTCCAGGTGTTTCTTGACTTCCTATTTTTGCATTCCAGTCCCCTATGATGAAAAGGACATCTTTTTTGGGTCTTAGTTCTACCAGAAAAACATCTATTTCTGCTTCATTGACTATGCCAAAGCCTTTGCCTGTGTGGATCACAATAAGCTGTGGAAAACTCTGAGAGAGATGGGAATACCAGACCACCTGACCTGCATATTGAGAAGTCTGTATGCAGGTCAGGAAGCAACAGTTAGAACTGGACATGAAACAACAGACTGGTTCCAAATAGGAAAAGNTGGAAAAGACTCTGATGCTGGAAGAGATTGGGGGCAGGAGGAGAAGGGGATGACCCAGGATGAGATGGCTGGATGGCATCACTGACTTGATGGACGTGAGTCTGAGTGAACTCCGGGACTTGGTGATGGACAGGGAGGCCTGGCGTGCTGCGATTCATGGGGTTGCAAAGAGTCGGACATGATTGAATGACTGAACTGAACTGAACATTTCTTTATAATACACTGTTGCTTTTACATTAACATCCCAACAGTGCCCAGTTTATGAGTAGAGCTTGTGGATTCAAATTCAAGTTTATTTGCCTGCAAAGCCCAAGCTTTAAACACAGCCATACTGTTGAATATTGTCCACTTGAAAATGTTAGTCAATGTCTACGAGATGCCAAAAGAGCTTCCTAGAAAACCAAAACCCATACCCAAATGAGGCAGTCCATTTGATACTTGAATAAAAGCAAAAATAAACAAATGGGATCTAATTAAAATTAAAAGCTTCTGCACAACAAAGGAAACTATAAGCAAGGTGAAAAGACAGCCTTCTGAATGGGAGACAGTGATAGCAAATGAAGCAAATGAGAAACAACTAATCTTAAAAATATACAAGCAACTCCTGCAGTTCAATTCCAGAAAAATAAATGACCCAATCAAAAAATGGGCCAAAGAACTAAATAGACATTTCTCCAAAGAAGAAATACAGATGGCTAACAAACACATGAAAAGATACTCAACATCACTCATTATCAGATAAATGCAAATCAAAACCACAATGAGGTACAATTTCATACCAGTCAGAATGGCTGTGATCCAAAAGTCTACAAGCAATTAATGCTGGAGAGGATGTGGAGAAAAAAAGGAAGACTCTTACACTGTTGGTGGGAATGCAAACTAGTATGGCCACTATGGAGAACGGTGTGGAGATTCCTTAAAAAACCCAGCAATCCCACTGCTGAGCATATACACTGAGGAAACCAGAATTAAAAGAGACATGTGTACCACTGTTTATAATAGCCAGGACATGGAAGCTACCTAGATGTCCATCAGCAGATGAATGGATAAGAAAGCTGTGGTACATATACATAATGGAGTATTACTCAGCCATTAAAAAGAATACATTTGAGTCAGTTCTAATGAAGTAGATGAAACTGGAGCCTATTATACAGAGTGAAGTAAGCCAGAAAGAAAAACACCAATACAGTATACTAATGTATATATATGGAATTTAGAAAGATGGTAACAATAACTGTATGCAAGCTAACAAAAGAGACACAGATGTATAAAACAGTCTTTTGGACTCTGTGGGAGAGGGAGAGGGTGGGATGATTTGGGAGAATTGCATTGAAACATGTATAATATCATATAAGAAACAAATTGCCAGTCTAGGTTCGATGCAGGATACAGGGCTGGTGCACTGGGATGACCCAGAGGGATGGTATGGGGAGGGAGTCAGGAGGGGCATTCAGGATTGGGAACATGTGTACACCCATGGTAGATTCATGTTGAAGTATGGCAAAACCAATACAATATTGTAAAGTAAAAAAGAAAGAAAGAAGAAGAAAAAAAAAGATATTTGTTTCCTAAGTGACAGCAGTACGTTTATTTGCTCCTGGTAGAAACGAAGTCATGGAGAAACGAAGCCTAGGATTTACCCTGACACCAGTTTTCTAACATTTATGAACAACTTCTAGCCCCAACTGCTAGACATGTAGCCCTGTGCCTTGTCATTGCATTATGTCCTTAAGGAAACATGTGATTTCTCCCTCTTGCCAGAGTTTGGTTTCAGTGGCCCTGAGACCAGCCTGAGGGATAGTTTCTGGAGAAGCAGGGAGTTCTGGGAAGCATCAAACATCTGTCAGTGGGTGGGGGAAGACTGACTTAGTTTGGAAAAAGAAGCTCTGTGGAACTTAAGAATATAAAACAAAGAAAAAAAAAGGAGGGGGGCAACTGTTGGCTTGTGTTCTTCCCTTATCACTAAAATGGCTTATTCAGATAAATCTTAGGGGAAACCTGTCTGATGCTGTGGTTTCTAAACATGAGGAAAACATTTTGAACCACTGAAAATGCTGATGAGGCAGTAATACAACAGCTCTTTTCTTGGCAAAGTCTGTTATCTGTAAAGTTACATATCAGATATACATTATTTAAGTATTACAAAAAATATTAGAAGACCTTTCTATCAGTTGCTAAAATAGATTACTAAAAATTGATATATCTGGGCAAATATTACTGTGGTCTTGGGGAGGTAAGATCAAAGGTTGAATAAATGTTCACCTCTTCACCAAACCCATCCCAGCCCCCGACCCCACCCCTACCACTCAATGTAAGCAAATATGTCTTTGTAATTCTCAGGCTTGATGTCTTGATCTCGGAGGCTTTTATACTTATCAAACCTCACATCAAATTTCTATTACAAATAGTTGCTAACAAAACCAACCTACACACATTATTTGAAAAATATTAAATAACATGATGACCCCAGTACATTACAGAGGACCGAGAAAAATTAATTAATTAAAAATTAGTTAATTACTATAACACATTTAAAAAAATAAGTACCCAGGCATGATTATACTAAAAGATATACTCATCCTGTAGCCTCTTTTATCAACTCATTGTGGTTTTAAGAAAAGTTACAGTACTCATAGGATGTAGCCATTCTTTCCCTTTCCATTTAACATTTTGAAATGAGAACCAAATACATATATTCATATATACGTGCAAAGAATGACCATGAGTGTGACAGCTACAAACTCAAAATGATACTCAAACCAAAATTTCCATATGTTTGTATTGCCATCAGTCATATGATTTTCTGAACTGGTGAACAATGCTTGGTTAATCTCTGAAGATAATCAACTATAACCTACCTTCTGTAGTTGCATTCCTGGAAAAAAGTATATTATTAAACCATTATCTTTCTATCTATCTAATATCTCTTTTAGTCTAGGTTCTACGTAACATAATCATATGCAGGTTTTTCAGTCAAGTTAAATGTCCAACAGAATACATGAAAATCATATGGGACTTGGGAAATTTTTTCATTTTGTGTGTCTATATTACACATCTACCACCCCCACTTAAATGCCTGTAGTATCCCCTTAAATGTGACAACCCAAATAGTTCCCACAAATTTTCAAAAAATTTCCTAGTGGTTATGCTTCCTTTGAGAACCAGAGTCTAATGAAAAACCTATGAATTTCTGCACAGTTCACGCTGTGGTTCCTATCCGGGATGCCCTGTTCTCACCTTCTTCAAAGATACATGCTTAATCCTTTTTCAGAGCTTAGTAAACTCATTCCCTTGTCTGTTTTAAACTTTATTTTTAATTAGAGGATAATTGTTTTGCAATGTTATGCTTGTTTCTGCTGTACAACAGCATGAGTCAGCTGGAAGTATATGTATACCCCCTCCCTCTTGAAACTCTCTCCCACCTCCATCCCCTAATCCACTCCTCTAGGCTGTCACAGTGGGGAAGGACATGGCATCCCACTCCAGTACTCTTGCCTAGAGAATTCCATGGAAGAGGAGCCCAGTGGGCTGCTGTCCATGGGGTCACACGGAGTCGGACATGACTGAAGTGACTTAGCATGCATGCATGTACTGGGGAAGGAAATGGCAACCCACTCCAGTGTTCTTGCCTAGAGAATCCCAGGGACGGGGGAGCCTGGTGGGCTGCTGTCTGTGGGGTCACACAGAGCTGGACACGACTGAAGCAACTTAGCAGCCGTAGGTTGCCACAGAGCACCAGGCTAAGCTCCCTATGTTATACAGCAACTTCCCAGTAGCTACTTTACACACGATAATATATATTTGGACTGACACTAACCCTTCTAGCTGGACTAGATTCCTTCTACTTCTGAATTCCCATTACAATGGATTATTTCTGAGGCTAACATTAACAAGTAGTTATCTGCCAGCCCATGCTGATATTTAAAAGTTTCATATGAACAAAGTTCCAAATCAACTGTAAATTTCTTAAGAGCAGTCTTTTCAGTATTTCTGTTAACAAAGTTTTATAGAGACATTGTGGATTGAGGTTGAGTTAATAAAGTAAAAATCTGGGGACTTGTGAAAATGCAAATTTTGAGCAATCTAGACTGTAATTCAAACTTTCAAGTCATTATGTCACCTGAATATTCCCACAGTACACATTTACTCTGATCCCAGTTCATAGTCCCTGGCACTTTTACTCATATCAATTTTGAACTTATAACTTACGACTCAGAATCCAATCTACCTACTTTCTCTAAAGCAGTACATCTCAAACTGTGGTCTATGTATACTACCTATGTTAGAATTAACTGAAGATACTTGTTTAAAAAAAATACTGGGTACTGTCCCCAGGAATGTACACTTTGAGGAACACTGTTCTACATGTTATACCTCCTTTCACTTCAGCTAATCCCTTCATTACCAAACCATTCATCTATGTTTCTTGAATGTGACTAGGACCTTTATGTTAAATAGGGAATCCAGTCAAAATGGTTAAGGCAGCCTCTAACTAAAACATAAAACCCTACAGACTGTAAATCTCATTAAAGCCAAGGTCAAGATGTAGACTGTTTTGGCAGTTGACTTTTAGTGATATTGTCTAATTTATTTCCAGGGCTCATCATTTGGTGTTTGCACATTATTTCACCAATATTTTGCCTATGTAATACATCAGATTGCTAGTCAAAATATAGATTTTGACACAGTAATGCCAAAAATCATCAAGAGACAATTTTCGGGGGGCGGGGGGGAGGAAATCAAGGATAGGTAATTCCCTGTAACTCATTTCTTCTGCTACATGTAAGATTCCAGGAGGGCAGTGACTATCTAGTCTGTTTATTCCTATCCCCACTTTCTCATCTGACACAGATGGGACAATTCATAAGAATAAATGAATGAAACATTCACCTAAAAATATATGAAGTGGAACACTCAACATTAATGACAATGATAATTTCATTCATTTGATAAATATTTGTGCATTTCCTTCTGGGTGGATTTAGCGCCATGAAGCCACTCCCATTGTTTGGAAGAAGTTAAACTTGCTGATGATCACAACAGCTACATTTATGAAGTATTCAGTCTGTGTTGAGTGTTTCAAAGATACTATGTTGCTTAATCCTTATAGCAACACTAAGGATAAAAGTATTACTTCTCCAATTTTGTAGATAAGAGAACTAAAATTTAGACAAATAAAGAATCTTTCTACTTATCAGCAGCAGTAGTAGAATTCCAGCCCAGATCTGTCTCCAGAGTCTGTTGCTCTTAATTATGCCACCATTCTGTTCTGAGTTGAGGTGATAGGAGATATGGGTACAATAAAACACAACAGAGAGCTGGAGGTCACAGAGATGAACAAGACAAAGTATTGAGAAGCTAATAATAACTGCTTGGGGGATGCTTTCAGAGTCAGAAGTGATGAGAGAAAGAGGTATAGCGGTGCTGGGATTGAAGTCACTCCTGGAGAGACAGCAGGACATATCAACCAAGAGATGGCATTCTGGGGATCGGGGCCAGGGAGGAGGCAGCTCTGTGGCCCCTAAACATAATCAGCTGGGGCTGGAAACAGCCAGTGTACATGACTCAGGAGCTTGCAGGAGATGCACCTGGATACAAACTCCAGGAAATGAGCGCACACAGCAGCCTGCACCCATGCCTCATGAATTTCCTGGGTGCAGCCAGCATGCATCTCATGCAAGGCTGTGCTCTCTGTTGCCCAGTTCAGCCCACCACACCCTGTGAGTCATGGTCCTTTATATTCGTTCCTACCCAGCTGTCTGCAACTACCTGAAAGGAGGACAGATGAAAGATAAAATTACCCATCTGGGTTTCAGCACAGGCTGAGCCAACTGTAGTCATTAATAGGAAAACCTCTGGAACTCAAGCTCAGTGTGCAGAGTCACCAAGAAGCGGATTAGAGTGAAAGAGTGCTTAGGTGACTCAGCCTAGCCCACAGGCAAGAACAGCTGGAGCTGAAGCCAGAGCTAACAGGATTCCCCTTGAGGTGAACTGTGAAGCACTCGCCTGCTGGTCTGAGGCCCTTCCCCGAGTCCACAGAAGCCATTCTCCCATTCTCTCTCTCCCTCCTCCCCATAAAAATGTGACCTACAGTCTCTCTCATCAGGCCTATTTCTTTGAGGAGCAGGAAGACTCTGTGCATGTATCTTGGAGGTTCAGGAGCATGTGCTTCTGTCAAGCTTTGTTGACGACAAGGTCCACACTCACTCAACAGAAGCAATGCTTGGCTTCTAGTCAAAACCAAATTTAATGCAACATGAAATGTCAAATGCTTAGGGAAAAGGCACCTTACTTGTATGTCAGAACCAGTACTAGGCATTTTATAATGGCAACATCTGGTGTAGTTAAGATCATAATATCCGGGAGGGAGGGTCAAGAGGGAGGGGATATATATAAACTTACAGTTGATTCATGTTGCTGTACAGCAGAAATACATTGTAAAGCAATTATCTTCCATTAAAAATTTTAAAGAAAAGAAAATTTCATTTTAACCTGCCATTACACAAAAAGATTATAGTCAGAGTTTGGCTTTAGGATCATCCCCATTTATACAGATGGGAGAACTGAGGCAGAGCAAGGATACACACACTCCATTCTGCTACAATGTGCACGTGTTTCAACCTAACTGAAGCCTTAGGAGACAGGTTGAGCCTAATGTGAATTTGTGATGCTTGTGTTTGCGGATGCTCAATTCTCACTGGGAGAAACATTGGGTGAATGCAGAAGCTGCACTTGGCTGAAGTGGACTGCATGGAAATATGCAAAACACACACCTGCACATCTCTCAAGTACTCCCCATTCATCTCAGTTCACCACAGGTGTTACAAGCCACACTGTCTACATCTGGTGCTACCACTTTCTGTCCCATTTCTGATAAACCTGCTTCCACCACTTCATAAGTGTTCTAAAGCTGCAGCCCATTCAGCATCCACAAGCAAACTCCTGATCCTTTTCAGGGCAAAGTGCAGTATTTATAGGATTAATGTATTTCCTAGCTACTGAATGCCTATAAACTGTCTACTGTTGTTAGACCATGTTTTCTGTATCATTGAAAAGTTTTTGCCTTGTGGCCCTAGCCTGAGTTTTCTCCATAAGCTCTGTGATTTGTCTTTTGCACACTTTTGCAAAGCACGATGATTTTTAGGAACACATATGCTGTGTTATGGGGCTTCCCAGATGGTGATAGTGGTAAAGAACCCATCCGTCAAGGCAGGAGATGTATAAAACACAGGTTTGATCCCCAGTTCAGGAAGATCCCCTGGAGGAGGGCATGGCAACTCACTGTAGTATACTTGCCTGAAGAATCCCACAGACAGAGGAGCCTGGCAGGCTACAGTCCACAGGGTCTCAAAGAGTNAAAGTATTACTTCTCCAATTTTGTAGATAAGAGAACTAAAATTTAGACAAAGAATCTTTCTACTTATCAGCAGCAGTAGTAGAATTCCAGCCCAGATCTGTCTCCAGAGTCTGTTGCTCTTAATCATGCCACCATTCTGTTCTGAGTTGAGGTGATAGGAGATATGGGTACAATAAAACACAACAGAGAGCTGGAGGTCACAGAGATGAACAAGACAAAGTATTGAGAAGCTAATAATAACTGCTTGGGGGATGCTTTCAGAGCCAGAAGTGATGAGAGAAAGAGGTATAGAGGTGCTGGGATTGAAGTCACTCCTGGAGAGACAGCAGGACATATCAACCAAGAGATGGCATTCTGGGGATCGGGGCCAGGGAGGAGGCAGCTCTGTGGCCCCTAAACATAATCAGCTGGGGCTGGAAACAGCCAGTGTACATGACTCAGGAGCTTGCAGGAGATGCACCTGGATACAAACTCCAGGAAATGAGCGCACACAGCAGCCTGCACCCATGCCTCATGAATTTCCTGCGTGCAGCCAGCATGCATCTCATGCAAGGCTATGCTCTCTGTTGCCCAGTTCAGCCCACCACACCCTGTGAGTCATGGTCCCTTATATTCGTTCCTACCCAGCTGTCTGCAACTACCCGAAAGGAGGACAGATGAAAGATAAAATTACCCATCTGGGTTTCAGCACAGGCTGAGCCAACTGTAGTCATTAATAGGAAANGTGCACACAGCAGCCTGCACCCATGCCTCATGAATTTCCTGGGTGCAGCCAGCATGCATCTCATGCAAGGCTGTGCTCTCTGTTGCCCAGTTCAGCCCACCACACCCTGTGAGTCATGGTCCTTTATATTCGTTCCTACCCAGCTGTCTGCAACTACCTGAAAGGAGGACAGATGAAAGATAAAATTACCCATCTGGGTTTCAGCACAGGCTGAGCCAACTGTAGTCATTAATAGGAAAACCTCTGGAACTCAAGCTCAGTGTGCAGAGTCACCAAGAAGCGGATTAGAGTGAAAGAGTGCTTAGGTGACTCAGCCTAGCCCACAGGCAAGAACAGCTGGAGCTGAAGCCAGAGCTAACAGGATTCCCCTTGAGGTGAACTGTGAAGCACTCGCCTGCTGGTCTGAGGCCCTTCCCCGAGTCCACAGAAGCCATTCTCCCATTCTCTCTCTCCCTCCTCCCCATAAAAATGTGACCTACAGTCTCTCTCATCAGGCCTATTTCTTTGAGGAGCAGGAAGACTCTGTGCATGTATCTTGGGGGTTCAGGAGCATGTGCTTCTGTCAAGCTTTGTTGACGACAAGGTCCACACTCACTCAACAGAAGCAATGCTTGGCTTCTAGTCAAAACCAAATTTAATGCAACATGAAATGTCAAATGCTTAGGGAAAAGGCACCTTACTTGTATGTCAGAACCAGTACTAGGCATTTTATAATGGCAACATCTGGTGTAGTTAAGATCATAATATCCGGGAGGGAGGGTCAAGAGGGAGGGGATATATATAAACTTACAGTTGATTCATGTTGCTGTACAGCAGAAATACATTGTAAAGCAATTATCTTCCATTAAAAATTTTAAAGAAAAGAAAATTTCATTTTAACCTGCCATTACACAAAAAGATTATAGTCAGAGTTTGGCTTTAGGATCATCCCCATTTATACAGATGGGAGAACTGAGGCAGAGCAAGGATACACACACTCCATTCTGCTACAATGTGCACGTGTTTCAACCTAACTGAAGCCTTAGGAGACAGGTTGAGCCTAATGTGAATTTGTGATGCTTGTGTTTGCGGATGCTCAATTCTCACTGGGAGAAACATTGGGTGAATGCAGAAGCTGCACTTGGCTGAAGTGGACTGCATGGAAATATGCAAAACACACACCTGCACATCTCTCAAGTACTCCCCATTCATCTCAGTTCACCACAGGTGTTACAAGCCACACTGTCTACATCTGGTGCTACCACTTTCTGTCCCATTTCTGATAAACCTGCTTCCACCACTTCATAAGTGTTCTAAAGCTGCAGCCCATTCAGCATCCACAAGCAAACTCCTGATCCTTTTCAGGGCAAAGTGCAGTATTTATAGGATTAATGTATTTCCTAGCTACTGAATGCCTATAAACTGTCTACTGTTGTTAGACCATGTTTTCTGTATCATTGAAAAGTTTTTGCCTTGTGGCCCTAGCCTGAGTTTTCTCCATAAGCTCTGTGATTTGTCTTTTGCACACTTTTGCAAAGCACGATGATTTTTAGGAACACATATGCTGTGTTATGGGGCTTCCCAGATGGTGATAGTGGTAAAGAACCCATCCGTCAAGGCAGGAGATGTATAAAACACAGGTTTGATCCCCAGTTCAGGAAGATCCCCTGGAGGAGGGCATGGCAACTCACTGTAGTATACTTGCCTGAAGAATCCCACAGACAGAGGAGCCTGGCAGGCTACAGTCCACAGGGTCTCAAAGAGTCAGACGCGACTGAAGCCACATAGCATGCACGCAAGCAAGCATGCTGTGTTATAGTGAAACTGTTATGAAATTTGCCCAAGGTCACATGGGTAAACGGTGGCACAGCAGATATTCAAATGCAATCTGCTCAGAAACCCAGCCTAGCTTCTTAACTCCTATATTTTTCTACTTGAACACTCATGATCTCTTATCTTCACAGCAGCCTTAAGAGGATCTCATATGTAATTCCCATTTTACCATGGAAGAAATTGTGATTAGGAAAGTAACTCACCCAAGGAAACCTTGGACCAAGTCATCCATAAGGTATAACTCTGAAATTCACACTCAGGTCTGTTTTTCTCTAAGTACTTTATCCAGGTCAGGATTCCAGCAGTCTATATAATTGGTAAGAGTTGGAGGTGAAGGGGTAATGCCACAGGCCTACCCAGGCCTTCATTGACATTTTACTAATTCAATTCTCCTTGAGTAGAAAAAGAGTAGGTCCTCAAAATTTACAGCCATTATCTGAGCTATTTATTTATTAGATCACTTTTTGGTTATTACCCTATCACTCATTCATTCCTTCTCCTATTTATATTATTGATTAAGTGATATGATGTTCCTTCTGTCTGGAATGCTGTGATTGCAATATCTAACTGTTAAGTGTTACCCTAAAGACCATTCTCAGGGATGCTTCCATAATCTATGCCCCACTACACCAGTCTAGAGGGTCCTTCATCAATAGCATCCTTACTACTAGCAGAGATAGTATGAATATTTGTGAAGAGTTCTTTGTCATCTTTCCCCATAGCATGATAAGCTCAACAACAGTAGCAAATTCATATACATACACACACACACACACATATATAACCCCCAGCATCCAGGGTCATACTAGAAACATAGTAGGTGCTCAAAAAATACTTGACTATTTTTACTAATGACCTTGAAACTGGCACAGATATAAAAAGAAGTCCAGAGTACAGAAAACATTTTCAACCCAGACAGGCGCCTTTTCACAAAGTTTTAGACGTTATTGAAATTCTTAGGCTGGAAGGATATATTCCTGCAGTGTGTGCACAGAAGGGCTGTAAAGAAAAAGTAGCTGATGGACAGAAAACTGATCCACAATAGCATCTATAAACGGACCATGAAATCATCACGTTCCTTGGTTTTTATTTGTTTCTGGATGGAATCCCAGGCAGGGAAGATAACCTTCGCCTCAGAACAATGTGGCGCATCATATGTAAATGTAATGAAATGATGAATTATTCCAGTGTCATTATGCCCCTGATTTATGGGGAGACATTATCTGCTAAAAGCCCAGGCTGAAAGAATATTGATTTCACTTTTACCAAGACAAGCCATTTAAAACTTTTTAGAGACAGCAAATGATTGTTTGAAAGACCAACTTCACAAAGGCCAGTTTCAAACCATTTGGTGGGGAGGGGTCGGAGGAAGCAAAAACAGCAATGCAGCTGCTTTAAGAGCCAAGTCGGACCAAGTGAGGTCCTCTTGTTCTGTAGTCTCCTGGAATACCTTGTTCCTCTCCTTTGCAGCACTTGACTGCACTCATAGCTTTTGGGACCACATTTAGGTTTTAATCTGAGTTTTACTTTTTTCTGGGCAAATAATTTTCTTTATCCTTCCCATTCAACTTATTTTGAAATCCAGAAGCTGTGGGTTGATACTATTTGGTAGCAGTAATAGCAGTGGTAGGGAGTTTTCCTTTCCTCTTTAAATGAAATATTAATAACATGATTTTCTCAATCAAATACTATCATGTTGATAGTAAACTATGCTTCCTGAAGAATNTGGTAGCAGTAATAGAAGTGGTAGGGAGTTTTCCTTTCCTCTTTAAATGAAATATTAATAACATGATTTTCTCAATCAAATACTATCATGTTGATAGTAAACTATGCTTCCTGAAGAATATAGGAGGAGTGTACTGGTGAATTTTTTTAAAGGAAGGAACACCAGTACAGAACAGTATGATATATTTGGGTCTATGCTAATGAATTTAAAAAAATATTTTCTTGTATTTTGTATCATCTTACACTCTGGCTAGGTTTCCTGCCACATAAAAGGAAAAAAAAATTAATTTCTGAGTACCTTTCACAGGCTAGGCATTTTATAACCATATTTTAACAGTCCTCCCAAATTTTTTAGGATAGCTATGTTGTCTTTCCTTATAGATAAGACAATCAAGGCCCAGGAATTCTGAGGTTACAGTGACAGTTGACAGAGCCTGAGTTTGTACGCGGTCCTATTTGAAGCCTACACATCTTGCTCATCACAAGACCTTTCCTTCTCAGTGCAGAAGATCAGGTGTTCTTGCTAAGGAGGCAGTTTTAGTCTTTAGACTGTGTTAAGTTTGGAATCAGGAACCTACTCTTTCTTCTTGTCTACCTGAGTCAGTTAGGCATAACTTTTGTTCCTTATCTCCTCACAATGTTGATCAGCTTAGATAGACAGATGGATATCTAATCAACTCCAGTCACATGTTGGTTCTACATATTGGACATTAATCCCTTTGTTTCTGAGTGAGACTTCTCTGACATAAAATAAAAATCTTAAAGGACAAACTGGTGATATGTGGGCTAAACATAACCCCAGGCACATTTTGTCATTCTTGTTGTAGCTGTTGATCAACCATCCTCTTAGAGCTCGCATATTCTCTTCTGTATATAAACTTCTTGAGATGTAATTCACATAAAACACACTTCACCCATTTAAAACATACAATTCCATGGTTTTCAGTATATTCAACAGCCTGTAGCCATTGCCACAATTTCAGCACATCTTCATCAGTCGCAAAAGAAATCAGTATGAATGAAGAGTTATTCCCCACCCACTACAACCAAATCCTCCACCTCTCAGCAATGACTAATCTAATTTCTGTCTCTATATATTTGCCTATTCTAGGCATTTCATATACATGGGATTATACAACGCTTGGTCATTTCACTCACTTCTTTCACTTAGCACAATGTTTTCAAGGTTTATTCGTGCTGTAACATATTATTTCTTTATATGGCTCAGGAATATTTCATATTATGGATGGATATATCATATTTTACATATCCATTTACCAGCTGATGGACATCTGAGTTATTTCTGTTTTTTGGCCATTAGAAACAAGCTGCTATGAACACTGATAGACAAATTTTTTTGTGGACATATATTTTCATTTCTCTGTATGTATCTGCTGCTGCTGCTAAGTTGCTTCAGCTGTGTCCGATTCTGTGCGACCCTATAGACGGCAACCCACCAGGCTCCACCGTCCTAGGATTCTCCAGGCAAGAACACTGGAGTGGATTGCCATTTC
>SJYW01055591.1:24636-61333 GCA_006410735.1 Raphicerus campestris | reverse complement strand
TAGTTACCCCTCACCTATGGGCTTTCCTTACACAGTTTCAGTTACCCATGGTTAACCACAATCCAAAAATATTAAGTGGAAAAATCCAGAAGAAAAGAACTCATCAATTTTAAATTGCACACTATGATGAAATATCAATCACCCCACCCTGCACTGGGAGACACCAAGTGATCTTCTAACATAACCTGTGCCTTACATAGAAGCCTCTCAGTTAACAGATCAACTATCCTGGTAACAAACTCCTTGGGTTCAAGTAACCCTTATTTTACTTAAAATGGCCCTGAAGCATAACAGTAGTGATGCTGGCAGTGCAGATGCCAAAAAGAGAAGCCTTCAATCGTTTCCTTTAAGTGAAAAGGTGAAAGTTCTCGACTTAGTAAGTAAAGAGAAAAACAAATCATATGCTGAGGTTACTAAGATCTATAGTAAGAACAAATCTCCTATCCAAGAAGAAGAAGAACAAAGAAATTAGTGCTAGTTTGGGCCTTCCCTCATAGCTCAGTTGGTAAAGAATCCGCCTGCAATGCAGGAGACCCCAGTTTGATTCCTTTGTCAGAAAGATCTGCTGGAGAAGGGATAGGCTACCCACCCCATTATTCTTGGGCTTGCTTCCCTGTGGCTCAGCTGGTAAAGACTCCACCTGCAATGAGGGGGACCTGGGTTCGATTCCTGGGTTGAGAAGATCCCCTGAAGAAGGGAAAGGCTACCCACTCTAGTATTCTAGCCTGGAGAATTCCATGGACTGTATAGTCCATGCGGTTGCAAAGAGTTGGACATGACTGAGCGACTTTCACTTTCACTTTGCTGCTGTATCTTAAACTAAAAGTTATGGCCATCTTGCATGATAAGTGGTTGCTGCTGCTGCTGCTAAGTCGCTTCAGTAGTGTCCAACTCTGTATGACCCCATAGACGGCAGCCTACTAGGCTCCTCTGTCTCTGGGATTCTCCAGGCAAGAATACTGGAGTGGGTTCTCATTTCCTTCAATGCATGAAAGTGAAAAGTGAAAGTGAAGTCGCTCAGTCATGCCCAACTCTTAGTGAACCCATGGACTGCAGCCCACCAGGCTCCTCCATCCATGGGATTTTCCAGGCAAGAGTACTGGAGTGGGTTGCCATTGCCTTCTCTGGATAAGGGCTTAGTTAAGATGAAAAAGGCATTATATATATGTATATATAGAGAGAGAGCAAGGTATTTTAAAAGAAAAACCACATTCACATATCTTTTATTATAGTATATTGTTATAATTGTTCTATTTTATTACTAGCTATAGTTGTTAATCTCTTACTGTGCCTAAATTAAACTTTATCATGGATATGAATATAGGGAAGAAAATACAGTATATATAGGGTTTGGTACTACTGGTGATTTTGTCCATCCCCCTCAGATAAGGAAAGACTACTGTACCCAGTTTTTTGGAAGCTCAAGGATCAAATTTCTATAAAATAGGATTATATTTAATGAGAAGTACCTGTGCCATGAACAAGTCATTGCTAGCATTTGTTTCTATGGTGAACTGCACTGAACAATAAGGTATTCAGAAAAATAACCTGATACTGTGGGGGGAAGTCTCTCTCTACTTCTTATTAATTCTTGACTCCAAGTGCCCTTTGCACCTCTTGGCTCACCATTAGATCAGTGAAGTTATTATTATTACTGAAACATAAGGTTAACATTTCCATCATCACCGGGGTTAAAATTTGCATACTTCTGCATAATTCCTCTGCACAGCTGCTTATAAGCTTTGTCTTTCATCTTGGTTTGAACAATTCATCTGGAATTTCTTAAAACTAGACTATTCATAATAACAGTCTTGTAAGAACTTAGGGGGAATGTTGAGTTCAACAATTTAGCAGCATCCTTCACTTAAATAAAAATCTTCAGAGCCTCTTGAAGACATGAACAATTTTGACTGAAAAGCGTAATATCAACCACATGTGCTCAAGGATTGCAGAACAAATTTTATATTGCAATATAAATCTGCCAGGAACAACAACAAAAAAGGTCATCAGTCTCTTCCTCACGTTCTGTTGGCATTTTGAAATTACTGTCTTTTCCTGCCTCTCTGCTACTTCCCACACAAAACCAGGGTATTCAATGTTGTCACAGATTCTATTTGTCAGTGGTGTTCCTTTGATAAACTATCGAAACTTATCAGCCAGATGAAAAGAAATCACATAAAAACTCAAAACACTTGTAAAATTCAAGACTGACTAAAAGGACTAAATGACTTCCACTTCATAGTGGACACAAAAGAAATCGGTAAACAGCTATTATATGAAAAGAAGGAAAGGCAGCATAATAGAAAAGCTTAGAAGGAAGGGCATCTTAGTTTTAGCTCTGACTTTGCCCATAATGTGATGCATTTCCTTCAGCACACATCACTTATTTTGCATTAGCCAGGGCTCTTGGTTTCAAGCGACAGAACTCAAGGCAATTGGCAAAACAAGAAATAGAAGCAGAGGTAGAGAAGAGCCATTCACTAGCTCATATAAAAAGTCCAGGGGTATATTTGGTGTGGCTGGATCCAGGTGTTTTAAAGAACAGGTTTCTCCCTGGCCTCCAGCTCCCTTTTCCTATGAGTTGACTTTATTTTTAGATAGAATTTTCACACCCTATGAAAAGATTATTATTAGCAGTTCTAGCTATGTCTATCAGCAGTCGTTGGGGCAGGAGATCATCACTTTTTCCACTGTTTTCATAAAAGTCCCATGGTCATTGGAGAGAACCTTTAGGTCTCAGGCCCTACCTTGAAGCAATGAGAACTGTAAATTAGCCAGGTCTAGACTATAGGCACCACATACTGTGTGGACTGAAATTTAAGAGGGGGTGTTTGTTCACAGGCAAATCAGGACACTGTTCCCAGAAAAAGTGGGGAATGCATGATAAATAGTGGATAAGTCAAAACAATGCACTTCCACCCCAACCTCTCTTGGATTTCAAAGTACTCAATAAAATACAGAATTTAGAGCTAATAATGTAAAGCTTTTTACTCTAAGATTCAAACTACAGTATTTCAAAGACTGTTTTGAGGAAGAGATGGCTGAACCCTAATACTGACTCTCCTACTCTCATCACTCAGTTGCTCCGTCATGATGGACTCTTTGCAACCCCATGGACTGCAGCACGCCAGGCCTCCCTGTCCCTCACAATCTCCTGGAGCTTGCTCGAACTCATGTGCATTGATTTGGTGATACCATCCACCCATCTCATCCACTCTCCTCCCCTTCTCCTCCTGCCTTCAATCTTTCCCAGCATCAGGGTCTTTCTAATGAGTTGACTCTTCACATCAGGTGGACAAAGTACTAGAGTTTCAGCTTTAGCATCAGTCCTTCCAATGAATATTCAGGGTTGATTTCCTTTAGGATTGACTGATTTGATCTCCTTGAAGTTCAACAGACTCTCAAGAGTCTTCTCCAACACCACAGTTCAAAAGCATCAATTCTTTGGTGCTCAGCCTTCTTTATGGTCCAAGTCTCACATCCTACTGGAAAAACCTACTCTACTTTCAGTAATAACCTGTTCTACCCACCCCACCTCAGTTTCAATACTGCACATCAGGCAGCAAAAGAGTATTATTTCCCACAGTTCCCTGTAGCCAAATGCAACCATAGGACTGATGTGGTAATTGCCTCCAAAGATATCCAAGTCTTAATCCCCAGAACGTGTGAAAGTTCTCTATGTGGTAATAGACTTCTTGCCAACTTGGTTGAGTTAAGGATCTTGAGATGGAGATTATTCTGGATTACGGGATGATTCCCAAAGGTAATCAAAAATGTCCTTATGAAATAGAGATCAAGAGGTATGACATACAGAAGAGAAGAAGGTCATGTGACCACATAGGCAGAAATGGGGGTGACACAGTCCCACCTCAGCAACACAGCCAGCCACCAGAAGCTGGAAGATGCAAGCAAACTCTCTCAAAAGCCTCCAGAAGGAGTGCAGCCATTTGGGCATTCTGATTTCAGCTCAGAGAGACCAAGAAAGAACTGTTAGAGTATACACTTCTCTTGTTTCAAGCCACTACTTTTGGGTAATTTGTTATAACAGTTACAGGTAACTAATTAACTAAGTTCTGACACAAAAAATATGAGCAGAAAAGGAGATATCCCGCTTCCAGTTCATGGTCTTCAAAGGAAAGGTGTTTCTTTCCCTTTCGTCTCTCTTCTATCCGGGTTGCTGCAACGAAGAAGTGCTGGTGAGCCAACTTGTATCATCACTCATTGTGTGAATAACAGTAACATGGGATGATGTTGGAGCAACAAGACAGAAGGGGCCTGGGTCCCCAATATTTACCTTAAAATCCCTATTTGAGAGAGATATAAAATTCTATCTTGTTTCAGCCACTATTCTGGATTCTCTTATTGTAGCTAATCTATATTTTAACAAAACTATTATTTTCATCAGCCATGAGGCTGCAATTCAAAGGCTTGCAACTATAGGGAGTATAATTGCCCAAGTCCCAGAGGCCACAATCTGAAATTCACCATTACATCTGCACCCAGCACTCACTTCCCATAAGCTGCTCCCATAATCTCAGTGTAGTGGGGATGCACTCTCATTTTTGGGAGACCCAAGACTCCTCTAACAGCCAAATGACTCAAGGACTCCTCGGTGGCTTTGCTGAAACTCCATAGATAGTATAGCAGTCTAAAATACTTCCAGTCAATCTTCCTTCACTCTCCCTTCACTTGGGGCATTCTCTCCCAGGTGTTTCCCTAGTTAATTCCCTACTCATTTAATTCCATCTTGGCATCTTCTTTTCAGATTAACACACCACATTTTCTCAAAAGTTCATGAAAAATGAGAACCTTTGGCAAAATAAGGGCATAAGAATCTTACCAAGTAATAAAGGTATCTTGTCACAAGCATAGTAACCCAAGGTAACTTTCTAGGAAAAGAAACAGACTTGGATATCTTACACCTTACTTGCCCCACACAACCTTTTGCTGACTTCCAAATTATCTGCTCTTATTAGGAAATAAATTATGCGGGCAATAGAATTTTCTCTCAGGATTTGGCAAACTGCATATTATTGACTGCAAATAAATGAACAAGAAGTAAAATTGTATCAATTAGCTAACTGCTTTGCTTAAATATCAAACAGCAGGATGGTTGGTGGTAAGCACATATAGGATTCAGGCTGACTAAATATTTCATCCATCTTTGGCCTGATTGAACCGAGTATAGTTAATGTCCATTAGCTCTGAATTTCTACAGGTTTGCATGTTTTTGCCTTGGTGGGTGCTATTCACCTGGATATCCATACAGGGTGAAGTCTTGTCTAACTCCCCCAATTATTGTTGCTGTTGATCCCACTTCAGTCTATTTGCACTTTTAATTATAACTTACTTCTTTCTGGAAGTATATTTATCTCTGAGATCATCATACTTTTTATTCATTTTAGTAATCCCCTGACTCTTCCTCACACTTTATCAGTCTTCATTGCACATTTGCTGAACTGAAGTAAATGTAAGAGTTGGAAAATAGGGTACATTAATATTGTTGGAGACCAACATTTATGCAATAGATTAGGAACATTCCCCTGAGAGTTGGGAACGTCCCTCCAGGAGTGGTTATTAGAGTGAGAAAATATGCCATTGAGACTCTCAGGGATGAAAATGTCTGCTCCTAACACGGGCTTTAAACACAAAACTGAGCAGAGCAAATTGAAAATGATGAGTTATAACCCTTCAACATGTAGTATATTTACAACCATGCCAACTATGGGAAGACTCTACAAAACATGCCTTATTCATTGTTGTGTGGAAAGGGTGTGTGTTGTGTGTGTGTGTGTGTGCGCGCGCGTGCGCACATGTGTATCTGTGTTCCAGGAGAGAGAGATGTGCACTTCTTTCTCATCTGTTATCAAACAAGAAACAAAGGTTTTCTACTGCACTTCTGAAAACATGTTACTTTTAAATGCTGCTGCTGCTGCTAAGTCGCTTCAGTCATGTCCAACTCTGTGTGACCCCATAGATGGCAGCCCACCAGGCTCTCCCATCTGATTACAGTGCAAAACTGTTACTGACATGTATCTTAACTGAACGTTTGTTTAGGCCTCAAAGTTTTTTTAATATTAAAGGAAAACACATTATCTGATCACAGTAATAAGAAAATACAATTAGAAAACTAGAGAATTCTTAGAATATTAGTATATCAGATATATGGAACTGGCAGGCAGGGGTGGGTAGAAAGCACAGATTTTGATTTTCAGATCTGAGTTTGACATAAACTAACAATACAACCTAGGATTAGTCACCTAAACACTCTGTGACCTGGCAACCTTATCTATACAAATGAAAGCACTGAAGTGTTTCACAGATTGAAAACTGGTGGTTTATGAGCCAGGTGCTGCCTAAAGATGTGTTTTCTTTGGCTAGTTGAATTTTGGCAGAAAAATAATACAATCTCTGGCTCCTTTGAAAAATCAAAAGATTAAACAACTTCATCCTGTATTCCCATATGGCAACCATTGGGCAAAGCAAATATTTTTCAGGTATACGTTACCCACTTCATTCATTTATCCCTGTGAATGTGTAACTCCTACACTTCATTACCTCAAAGGATCTGTCTAGTTCTAAAGGTCTGTGAGACCAGAATAAAACTGAGAGTCTAGAAACAAACCCATATATATTCATTATCAATTGATGTTTCAGTAAGTGTGTCAACACAACTCAATAAGAAAATAATAGTCTTTTCAACAAATGGTCCTGAGTTGCATATCTCCATGCAACTAAATGAAGTTAGACCCCTTCCTCATATACATAACAAATCAAGATGGATCATAGATCCAGATATAAGAGATCAAACTATAAAACTGTTAGAAGAAAATATAGAAAAAATCTTCATGATCCTAGATTAGGCAAAGTTGTCTGAGATATGACACCAAAAGATCAAGTGATGAAAGAAACAAGATAAATTGGACTTCATCAAAATTTTAAAAATATTTGTGCTTCAAAGGATACCTAACAAAATAAAAAGACACCCCACAGAATGAGACAAAATATTTGCAAATCATGTATCTGATAAGGGATCTGTAAGATGGAGTATATAAAGAATTTTGTTGTTACAATGCAATAATAAAAAGATAAATAACCCTCTTAGAAAACAAGTAAGGGACCTGAATAAACATTTCTCTAAAGATATACAAATGGTCAAAAAGCATATGAAAAGATGCTCACCATTATCAAGGAAATGCAAATAAAAATCACAATGAAATACAACTTCACACCCACTAAAATGACTATAACCAAAAAGATACATATAAACTAGTGCTGACAAAAATATGAAGAAATTTTTTGGTATGAATGTAAAATTTTGTACTCACTTTTGAAAACAGCCTGAAAGTTCAAGAAAAGGTTAAATGTGAAACTACCATATATCCAGTAATTCCACTACTAGATACATACCCAAAGGAAGTGACAATATACGTCCAAAGGAAAACTTGTACATGAATGTTTATAGCAGCATTAATCACTATAACCAAAATATAGAAACAACCAAATGCCCATCCATTTGCAATAAAAATAAATGCAACAAACTGTGGAAAATTCTGAAAGAGATGGGAAATGGCAGAACACCTTACCTACCTCCTGAGAAACCTGGAGGCAGGTCAAGAAGCAAGAGTTGGACCAAACATGGAACGGACTGGTTCAAGATTGCCAGGAGAAATATCAGTAACCTCAGATAGGCAGATGATACCACCCTAATAGCAGAAAGTGAAGAGGAACTAAAGAACCTCTTGATAAAGGTGAAAGAGGAGAGTGAAAAAGCTGACTTAAAACTCAACATTCAAAAAGCTAAGGCCATTGTGTCTGGTCCCATCACTTCATGGCAAATAGATGGGGGAAAAATGGAAACAGTGACATACTTTATTATCTTGGGCTCCAAAATCACTGCAGACAGACTGCAGCCAAAATTTAAAGACACTTGCTCCTTGGAAGAAAAGCTATGACAAACCCAGACTGCATATCAAAAAAGCAGAGACATCACTTTGCTGACAAAGGTCTGTATAGTCAAAGCTTTGTTTTTCCAGTAGTCATGTATGGATGTGAGAGCTGGACCATAAAGAAGGCTGAGCACTGAAGAACTGATGCTTTCAACTGTGGTGCTGGAGAAGACTCTTGAGAGTCCTTTGCACAGCAAGGAAATCAAACCAGTCAATCCTTAAGAAAATGAACCCTGAATATTCATTGGAAGGACTGATGCTAAAGCTGAAGCTCCAGTACTTTGGCCACCTGATGTGAAGAGCCAACTCGTTGGAAAAAACCCAGATGCTGGGAAAGACTGAAGGCAGAAGAAGAGGAAGACAGAAGATGAGATGGTTGGATGGCATCACCAATTCAGTGGACATGAGTTTGAACAAACTTCAGGAGACAGTGAAGGACAGGGAAGCCTGGCGTGCTGCAGTCCACGGGGTCACAAAGAGTCAGACACAATGGAGTGACTGAACAACCGCAACACAAAAGGAAGGAAACGCAGAAAGATGCTACAGCAGGGATGAACCTTTAGAACAATACGGCAAATGGAAAGTCAGATACAAGGCCACAGGGCATGATTCCATTTACATGAAATGTCAGAATAGGTAAACACAGAACAGAAAGTAGATTGGCAGTTGCCAGGGGAGGAGGAATATAGAGTGACTCTTAATGAATATNATGGAGTGACTGAACAACCGCAACACAAAAGGAAGGAAACGCAGAAAGATGCTACAGCAGGGATGGACCTTTAGAACAATACGGCAAATGGAAAGTCAGATACAAAAGGCCACAGGGCATGATTCCATTTATATGAAATGTCCAGAATAGGTAAACACAGAACAGAAAGTAGATTGGCAGTTGCCAGGGGAGGAGGAATATAGAGTGACTCTTAATGAATATGGGGTTTCTTTCTGGGGTGATGAAAATGTGGTGACATTAGATTGTGGTGATGGTTTTATAAATTTTGCCAGTACACTAAAAAAAAAACAAAAACCCCACTAAATTGTATACTTTAAAAGGGTAGATTTAATAGTAAATGTATTATAGCTCAGTTTTAAAAGTACATGAGCCTCCAGTAGGATCTAAATCTTCATCTCTATTATCCCTATTAACACTGTCAATATGATATTACTTTCCCCAGCCACAGGTTAACACATATGAGCTATCCACTGTAGCATAAAACACAGCAAAATAGGACTAATGATGAAATGAATTTTACTTATGAAAGAATAAAACTTGAGTTTTTTCTTTCATAGAAAGGAAACTCTGGGGAAATTTTTTTAAGATACATATTTTACTCTCTTTTGAAGTTTCAATTTTTTTGTATTTTTTTCCCTCAAATAAACATCTTAACTCTATACGATTTATCTCTCTCTTTGTTTCAAGTTCTTTCTGGGCAAGGAAAATGATAATCAATGATAAATAGACCCATTTCAGTTTTAACATCAGTTTGCATAATTACCCTGAAACTTATGAGCTCAATGTGTCTTCTGAATTTCAGATCAAGCTGAGGCATCTGGAAAATCGGCAGAACCTATTACAGAGGCTCATTTCAAGCCAGTCCCCACCTCTCCTCTCTATTACTTAAACATTAGAGGAAATGGCCAGCTGTCTTGTAATAGGCCTATAAAAGAAATTAATATCCTAATCAAAGGGGATGTATGTAGGCAAGTAAATTACACGAGCTCCTCTGTCTTTCTCTTCCTGACCAATCACAAAAGGTAATAAATTATTTACCAGTATCCAGCCAATTGGGGCAATATTCAGGTATTAAAGGTGAAAACATGATTGCCCTTAGAAAGAAATTCATATGCAAGGGGCTGTGAATATAGATATGTGTATATACATAATGAGAAATGGGAAAAAATATGCTGTTTTCTAAGGCAGCTACTGTTTGAACTGATTGGACTAAAAGAAGTACAGATTCTCTTTGCTGGCAGAAAGATGTTCTTTGTTTAGAAAAACACCTGTATGAGTTGTCTTATTATCCCCTGGCCTAGATAACAGCCATCCAGAAAGAGAAGAATAAAACTGACTTACGTAGTGAAATAAAACCAATTCCTTAAAAAGTAATTTTCCCAAAGGCAAGAGATACCTTGTGACCTATTCCATCCTACTTTACTCTGATATGTTTAACCTGTCCTCTGCAAGGCATGAAACAGACTCCCTAACCCACTTGTTTCCAACTGGGTTGTACCAGGGGATAACTACCAATGACTGGAGGGTAAAGTCAGGGTGTTTATTCCTGAAGCCCTCTCTGTGCTGGGCCTCCGGCCAGCAGAAGCGAGGCAATTCTTTCTTACAGTGGGGCTCCTCCCTCAAGGTTCCAGAGACTGCTTCTATGCCCTTGTACTTCCAGCTAAAAGTTAGTAACAGCTCCCCACTGTTGCCAGCCACCCTAAGCTTCAACATACATTCAGCTCTGCCACAGCAACATGTGTTCTTAAAAATCATCATGCAATACAAAACTGAGCAACAAAATAGATGGTGCTTATGGGGAAAAAGGGTTAAAGGCACGCATATACAAAAACTATTGTCTATGACATTTGACAAAGAGAAGACGCTAACAAAAACAGTTGCCAGTGTTACACTTGTAACATGATTAAGAAATACAATAAATACTGCATTTTACTTTGAACAAGACCTTGGAGTTTGCAGGTGGAATTACGCTTCCAAAGAGTTGTAGCTTGTAAGCTATTGTGAAGCGGCATCAGGAAGCTTATCTGAAATGGGGACAGAAAATGGTCCCACCAGACGGGGATTGTGTGGTGCATAACTGTGTAGTCAGCTGAGGTGGGCAGAGGGTATTTGGGGGACGGTATGCACTGATAGGTTCCTACACTGCTTGGTTCAACTAGAGACAAATTTCTGNCAGAAAATGGTCCCACCAGATGGGGATTGTGTGGTGCATAACTGTGTAGTCAGCTGAGGTGGGCAGAGGGTATTTGGGGGACGGTATGCACTGATAGGTTCCTACACTGCTTGGTTCAACTAGATACAAATTTCTGCGTTCTCCTAACTTTATCATGGGTAAAATCACATAAGAACAAGTGTAAAACTAGGTTCAAGCTGTTTCCAAAGACATCAAGGGCACCGGCACAAATTTGAATTTTCAAAACAATTATTAAAATATAACTGACTGTACATAGTTCATTTTTCCATACCTGGCCTATGACCTTATAAATAATAGTCCCTTTTCCATATTCTTCTCAGTTATCACATCTAATTGTGGATTATGTCTTCTGTTTCTTATCATAACACCTAGAGAGAGAGAGGGAAAGGCATTCTGTAGACAAGGGTTCGGGCAATACAGTAGGAGTTCAGAACCTGATAAGAAATAAGTAGTTGCCAAGAAACTTTGAGAGAGAGAGATGTGTCTTAATGGAATTCCCGTTGATGCATGTACTTTAGCATCTTAGAGTCCCCACCACAGCCTGCCTCACCATATCCTCTCTTACATGCAAGAGCTCTTTACTAATGGAGGTCTGGAGAATGAAAGGAGAGATTGATGTATGGAACATGAAGATAGGCAGGAAACACAGGGGTCACAATTGCCAAGAAAAAAACAAGAAAGACATACATCTCTTTCCCCAGAATCCACCTTTGAAGGGCATCAGGCAGTTCTTGTTCTGTTACTATGCATGCACCTTTCCTAGGGGCTGACTGGTTGGTAGAGAACTGGACTCTACATACAAGAAAAGTGAATATGGATGGTTTTTACTTCTATATCTCTCCCCCTACCCTGCCACAGTTTCTCAAACAATATTTTCCATTTTAAAGGTATTTGTCCTGCAAGTAACAAGAATTTAGAAGGGAAAACATTCAATAATTCTCCCTTCAACACATCCTTTTCTTTTTTACCCTGAGTCTGAACATAAGTATAACCTAGTCTGTGCCCANGCTATCCACTTTAGCATAAAACACAGCAAAATATGACTAATGATGAAATGAATTTATGAAAGAATAAAACTTGAGTTTCTTCTTTCATAGAAAGGAAACTCTGGGGAAATTTTTTTAAGATACATATTTTACTCTCTTTTGAAGTTTCAATTTTTTTGTATTTTTTTCCCTCAAATAAACATCTTAACTCTATACAATTTATCTCTCTCTTTGTTTCAAGTTCTTTCTGGGCAAGGAAAATGATAATCAATGATAAATAGACCCATTTCAGTTTTAACATCAGTTTGCATAATTACCCTGAAACTTATGAGCTCAATGTGTCTTCTGAATTTCAGATCAAGCTGAGGCATCTGGAAAATCGGCAGAACCTATTACAGAGGCTCATTTCAAGCCAGTCCCCACCTCTCCTCTCTATTACTTAAACATTAGAGGAAATGGCCAGCTGTCTTGTAATAGGCCTATAAAAGAAATTAATATCCTAATCAAAGGGGATGTATGTAGGCAAGTAAATTACACCAGCTCCTCTGTCTTTCTCTTCCTGACCAATCACAAAAGGTAATAAATTATTTAACAGTATCCAGCCAATTGGGGCAATATTCAGGTATTAAAGGTGAAAACATGATTGCCCTTAGAAAGAAATTCATATGCAAGGGGCTGTGAATATAGATATGTGTATATACATAATGAGAAATGGGAAAAAATATGCTGTTTTCTAAGGCAGCTACTGTTTGAACTGATTGGACTAAAAGAAGTACAGATTGTCTTTGTTGGCAGAAAGATGTTCTTTGTTTAGAAAAACACCTGTATGAGTTGTCTTATTACCCCCTGGCCTAGATAACAGCCATCCAGAAAGAGAAGAATAAAACTGACTTACATAGTGAAATAAAACCAATTCCTTAAAAAGTAATTTTCCCAAAGGCAAGAGATACCTTGTGACCTATTCCATCCTACTTTACTCTGATATGTTTAACCTGTCCTCTGCAAGGCATGAAACAGACTCCCTAACCCACTTGTTTCCAACTGGCTTGTACCAGGGGATAACTACCAATGACTGGAGGGTAAAGTCAGGGTGTTTATTCCTGAAGCCCTCTCTGTGCTGGGCCTCCGGCCAGCAGAAGCGAGGCAATTCTTTCTTACAGTGGGGCTCCTCCCTCAAGGTTCCAGAGACTGCTTCTATGCCCTTGTACTTCCAGCTAAAAGTTAGTAACAGCTCCCCACTGTTGCCAGCCACCCTAAGCTTCAACATACATTCAGCTCTGCCACAGCAACATGTGTTCTTAAAAATCATCATGCAATACAAAACTGAGCAATAAAATAGATGGTGCTTATGGGGAAAAAGGGTTAAAGGCACGCATATACAAAAACTATTGTCTATGACATTTGACAAAGAGAAGACGCTAACAAAAACAGTTGCCAGTGTTACACTTGTAACATGATTAAGAAATACAATAAATACTGCATTTTACTTTGAACAAGACCTTGGAGTTTGCAGGTGGAATTACGCTTCCAAAGAGTTGTAGCTTGTAAGCTATTGTGAAGCGGCATCAGGAAGCTTATCTGAAATGGGGACAGAAAATGGTCCCACCAGATGGGGATTGTGTGGTGCATAACTGTGTAGTCAGCTGAGGTGGGCAGAGGGTATTTGGGGGACGGTATGCACTGATAGGTTCCTACACTGCTTGGTTCAACTAGATACAAATTTCTGCGTTCTCCTAACTTTATCATGGGTAAAATCACATAAGAACAAGTGTAAAACTAGGTTCAAGCTGTTTCCAAAGACATCAAGGGCACCGGCACAAATTTGAATTTTCAAAACAATTATTAAAATATAACTGACTGTACATAGTTCATTTTTCCATACCTGGCCTATGACCTTATAAATAATAGTCCCTTTTCCATATTCTTCTCAGTTATCACATCTAATTGTGGATTATGTCTTCTGTTTCTTATCATAACACCTAGAGAGAGAGAGGGAAAGGCATTCTGCAGACAAGGGTTCGGGCAATACAGTAGGAGTTCAGAACCTGATAAGAAATAAGTAGTTGCCAAGGAACTTTGAGAGACAGAGATGTGTCTTAATGGAATTCCCGTTGATGCATGTACTTTAGCATCTTAGAGTCCCCACCACAGCCTGCCTCACCATATCCTCTCTTACATGCAAGAGCTCTTTACTAATGGAGGTCTGGAGAATGAAAGGAGAGATTGATGTATGGGACATGAAGATAGGCAGGAAACACAGGGGTCACAATTGCCAAGAAAAAACAAGACATACATCTCTTTCCCCAGAATCCACCTTTGAAGGGCATCAGGCAGTTCTTGTTCTATTACTATGCATGCACCTTTCCTAGGGGCTGACTGGTTGGTAGAGAACTGGACTCTACATACAAGAAAAGTGAATATGGATGGTTTTTACTTCTATATCTCTCCCCCTACCCTGCCACAGTTTCCAAACAATATTTTCCATTTTAAAGGTATTTGTCCTGCAAGTAACAAGAATTTAGAAGGGAAAACATTCAATAATTCTCCCTTCAACACATCCTTTTCTTTTTTACCCTGAGTCTGAACATAAGTATAACCTAGTCTGTGCCCAGCGATATTACATTAGCCATAGATGCACAACCCCAGGAAGGGATTATTAATCCTCCCAAAAGGCTTGGCAGAATTTGATGAAAGATGAAATGTATTTTCACAGATGGTTGTGCTATGGTGTATTTGATTTGAAAAATTTTCAACAAAGCAATACCCAATTTCTGTTGTATTCCCTGAAAGCAACTATTACATGAAAAGGTAGACAGGTAAGACACAGTTAACAAAGACTAAAGAGTTGTCATCAGCTTAGAAATGCTCTGGAAAATAAATGAGGGCCCCTTGCCAATAATATGACTATAGGATACAGAAATGAAAAATCTATATTGTGAATGTACACATACTTCCACCCCAAATCACAGTTTGATGAAGCAAGAGATAAATGGCCCAACACTGATTGTTTTTACAGGAAAATGACAACTCCCCAAAGAAGAGAAACAGAACAGCTCTCCATTCACATAAAAAGCAAATTACAGATGCAGGGAAGGCGGGGGGAAACTACTACTCTCAGAGCAAGATTCAATTAAAAAAATGTGTCTGGCTTTGACAGGGCAAATTCCAGGCATAGGAGATTTTCATAGAAGTCCATTTTAAAGGAATGACTTGAGTGCTACAAAAGCCTATGGAACTTTTCATGGCTTGTCATAATTTCTCGGTAATACTAAACAAGGATTTCCGGCTCCTTGGCTCATATTTTTCCTCTAACTGATCCCACAAGGTGGTGTTACACTTTTGACAGTGTATTTCCTCTCTGAAAATCATTTTGAATTATAGCTGCATGGTAAGTATTAAATAATAAGTAATTGTGCTACCTTATTGTGTTGAATACCCTAGTGTGTAATACTTTACCAAGGATCGTGTGTGTGTGGGTGCATGCTTATGAATATACATAGTTAAACAGCAGTTGAAACTATGGAAAGAAGACCAGAGGCAGCTCGTCCTGTCCCATGCAGAGCTTCAAGGAGAGCAGAAATGGCATTATCGAAAGAGAAGGCAATTCAAACTCTGGGACATTCCTTTCCACCTTCAGAAATGTGTTCAGAAGTACAAGTCAACACAAAGAACTTCTGAAAGTCACAAGTTTTTTGACCCCAAACTTCTATACATGCTCCCCTCTGCCCTGTCACCCTTCATCCACTTTGTACAAAGTATCATTAAGGGTTTCTAGACATTAGGTTCTGGATCTTGTTATAACGCTCAGAATTGCTGTCAACAGACAGAAAAAGAGCTCAAATCATCAGGCTTGAACTGTGTGAATAAATACACTCATTTGGGTGTTATCAAGCTGTTCCCTTTGTATTATCATTTAATTCTTCAGTTGACATCGTGACACTTTGAAAACCAAAGAAGGCGTTTCTTCAGTGCTCTACCCTCGACCTCAGGGCAGCACGGCCTTTATTCTCTCTCTTCTCTGTCCCCTTTTGCCCTTTGGAGATAATTGCCTACATTTGGGTGCCTATATTACATTTGTTTCAACCTGCTCCCCAAACATTAACTGTTTGGGATTAAAATAGTTTCTGAGAAGCATTTCCAGCCTTTCCTTGAACTCTTGCCAGTCTAGAGCTCTAAAGAGAAAGGAAAATGCTGAGCATTAAAAACAAAATTGGGATTAGTCACAAGGAGATAATAAATAGCACATTATTGCATGTGGCAGAACAAAAAATAAAAACTTGTTCGTATTTTAGTGGTTTAACCATGACGACCGTTTGAGGTCTTAGTAAAGGTAATAGGAACACAGGCCTATCAAGAAGTAAGAAAAGATTAGAGAGAAGCTTTATCATGGAAATCATATCAGGTCATTGACATTGTTTATGCAAACAGATTGAGAGTCAGTTCAAGTATTCCCACAAGGCATTCTTTGCAATGTAAATATTAATCGAAGTAATAAACGATGTAGAAAATCTTGATGAGGTAGATATAAAGCTAAAAGTTGGACTGAGGTCTGCAGGATCCAGTTCTCTTTATAGTATGCTAATGAAAGTGTGGGACAAACGCAACCCAAATCCTTTCAGAATCTGCAGGTTAAGGTGGAGGGTGGCCAGGCTGCCATAAAGGAATAGAGAAACATCATGCTAAAATAAGAAAAAAATACCACAACCATGATTAATCTTAAAAAAAAAAAAAAACCACCCTATGAGGTTGATGTACTATTTTCATTCCCATATTACAGCTGAGAAAATCAAGGTACATCAAGAGAGCTGAATCAATTTGCTAAAGGTTGCACAGCTGATAGACATTGGAACAAAGATTTAAACCAAAGCAGTGCAGCTCATAAAAATCTCTCTATTCAATCCTCTACTCTCAGGTTGGCATGAGTGGGTGGGGGAAAGTTGTGGCTTTTATACCACATAGAAGCAACAGTTAGAACTGGACATGGAACAATGGACTGTTTCAAAATTGGGAAAGAAGTACACTGAGGCTGTATATTGTCACCCTGCTTATTAACTCATATGCAGAGTACATCATGAGAAATGCCAGGCTGGATGAGTTACTGGGTGGAACCAAGATGCAGGAGAAATATCAATGACCTCAGATATGCAGATAACACCACGCTTATGGCAGAAAGCCAAGAGGAACTAAAGAGCCTCTTGATGAAGGTCAAAGAGGAGAGTAAAATAGCTGACTTAAAACTCAACATTCAAAAAATGAAGATTATGGCATCTGGTTCCATCACTTCATGGCAAATAGATGGGGAAACAATGGAAACAATGACAGACTTTTTCTTGGGCTCCAAAATCACTGCAGATGGTAACTGCAGCCATGGAATTAAAAGACACTTGCTCCTTGGAAGAAAAGCTATGACCAACCTAGACAGCATATTGAAAAACAGAGATATTACTTTGTCTACAAAGGTCTGTATAAGCAAAGTTATGGTTTTCCCAGTAGTCATGTATGGATGTGAGAGCTGGATGATAAAAAAGGCTGAGTGTCAAAGAAGCAATGCTTTCAAACTGTGGTGCTAGAGGAGACTCTTGAGAGTGCCCTGGACAGCAAGATCAAGCCAGTCAATCCTAAAGGAAATCAACCCTGAATATTCATTGGAAGGACTGATGCTGAAATACCAATATTTTGGCCACCTGTTGCAAAAAGCTGACTCATCAGAAAAGACCCTGATGCTGGATTGAAAGATTGAAGACAGGAGGAGAAGGGGATGACAGAAGATGAGGTGATTGAATGGCATCACTGACTCAACAGGCATGAGTTTGAGCAAGCTCTGGGAGATGGTGAGGGACAGAAAAGCCTAGTGCTCTGCAGTCCATGGGTTCGCAAACAGTTGGACATGACTGAGTGACTGAACTACACAACCATTGCAGAAGCAGGCATTAGCCAACTACTCAGGCATTTGCTCACACAGTCAATAAATATATATGAAGCACCTACTATGTGTCACGTGTTCCCACTGGAGACTGGGAATTTAATGACAAGCAAGCAGGTGAAATTCTTGTTGTTTTTGAATTTACAGTCTGGTTGGGGAGATTGGTGGGGAAATCCAGGCTGCCTACAAAGGTTGGAGGGAAGATCCAAATATTCAAGTGGGTCTGAAAGTTTTAACATGCATCAGAATTGCCAAGAGGGCTTATCAAAGAGGCACTGCTGGGCCTGATTCCCATAGGTTCTGATTCAGTAGATCTGTTTTTAGGCCCAAGAATTTGCATTCCTAACAATGCATGAGGAGGAGGCATGCTTTGAAACCACTGCTGTAAGGGTTATTTAGTTGGGGGAGAAATATTTCCTCATGTTGTCCTGTGCATCTGTGGAGGGTAATTCTGTACTTAGAAATAAGAGCCAAGGAACTATTTAGATCTAATTAGTGGCCTGCTGGGAATAGCTCTCACTCTGCCTTAAAAGATCAACATATCCCCTAACATGGGTAACACATCCAGCCACCAATAGTCACTTGACACAAGATCTGATAGATTAAGATATACATTAGGTGAGTTTGGCTACCATGGAGCCAAAATGAAAAATAAAACATCAGGCCAGAGTGTGAAGTCTTGAGTGCATTACTGAGTAATGGGAAAGTAGCATTTAGCATACTGATGGGCTGCTAATGGGAAAAGAACCTACTAAAGGGGAATATTTTTACCCATCAATCAAAGAAACATTACATTCTGACAGATAATGATACACTCTCACTTAATTGACATGATGATTCAAATTTCCTCCAGTCTCCTGGATCTGGTTTCAATACATATTAGAGAGGAAAAAAAAAAAAAGCCTGAGTATTCCTTGTCTATAAAAGGGAGATTTTCCAGATTCATGGCCTTCTTGTCTATTGGAAAGATCCATGGCAAGAGTGAAAAGAAATATTGGGAAAAGGCCAACTTCTTCGAAAACCACATGTGGATATAAAAGCGGCATTATCTGTGAACTGAAGAATTATATATATATATATTCTTTCAAAGAAAGAGTGGATAGTTTAATGCTACAGGATAGGAGGGAGCAGAAAATGAGCAACACTAAGTTTTCTCATTTGGCTGACCTCTCTTCCAGACCAAGTAGAATGAACTGCTCACACTGCGGATACCATTTTGTTGTGCTCTGCAAACAGTCTTCTGCTAAAGCAACAAAGGAAACTAACTAGTTGGGAAAATAAATATCCAACCTTAAAGACAGTTGCAAGTGATCTGGAAAGTTATAGCTATCTGGTTGCCCATTCTTTGTCTTGGCACAGGTAATTAAAAGCTAGTTAGTTTTGCCAATAACCAAGTGTTTAAGATGACAGCATGCAGGCCAGATCTGACCAATAGATACCATTTGTTGACCTATATTTTGTTCCTGTTGTTGTGCCTTTAAATGTTGAACATGAATGGCTAAAATGAACACTTGCCCTTTTCTGTATAACCTTGTGCTGACATTTTTCCAATATGTAGATACTGGAGGTAGTCCTTGCCTAGACTGATGACATCTTCAAGTTACCAACCAATGCCCTGGGCAGACTTGAGGTTTTGACCCCTGGTGTATAATATACAAAATCACCCTTCAATTCTAGCATTCTTCTCTGATGAATTCTAACTATACCTCATTTTTTTTCACTTCACTAGTGAAAGCATAGGTTTTTCCACAAGAATTTTAACTGTTCCTAGGTGAGTGATATAAAACTATATGAAACTCTGGGAGGAAATAAGGTTCTCAGTAAAGATGTAGAATTACATTGTATATGATTCACATACAGTCCAGATTGTTGATCTGTTTTGCAATGGCTTAGAAATTTGGGATGTTAGGGAACATGATGTGAAGAGCTGACTCATTAGAAAAGACCCTAATGCTGGGAAAGACTGAAGGAGGAAGGAAAAGGGGATGACAGAGGATGATGAGATCGTTGGATGACATCACTCACTCAATGGACATGAGTTTGAGTAAGCTCCAGGAGTTGGTGATGGACAGGGAAGCCTGGTGTGCTGCAGTCCATGGGGTTGTAAAGAGTTGGAAACGACTGAGCAACTGAACTGAACTGAACTAAAGAAATTTGGGACTCATTAAATGAAATTTCCAGTCAAAACTGGGAAATGACTCGATTTTAGCAAAAACAAACCTATCACCACCAGATACGACTTACCCCAGAAAACACACTAAATTTGTGGACATTCAGAGTGGGCTTTCTAAAAAGTAGAGCTGAGAAGGCTAAAGGAATGTAAAGTGCCCCAAGGCAAGTTCATTTTTATTCTGTAATGCATAGGAAATACAGTGCAATAAAAGCAGAATTAATGATTCAGAAAACAGCTGAAGATACTGAAACTGAATTAATCTTATTTATCTGATTTGTGAAAACTGGTGAAAGGGCAAGGTGGGGTTAGAAGCCAGAACCTAAAAAGAAATGAAACAGTGATATTAAGAATCTGTGACCATTCACATGTAATCACAGTAAGCTCCTAAGTGGCAAATCTCACTAATTAGGAATAACTGGGGTGATGGCCACTTGGAATTACTATGCAATCTTAAGTGTGGAAAATTATGAAGGAGATGTAGCAGTATTGTTTCAAGAGGAAAGACCAATAGTCAATGACTTTCCCGGGGTGACAAGGTCCCGCTGGGGCTGCTAAGGTGTAGAATTAGTAGAGGGCAGGGATGCTACTCAGGGTGTACCAATCACTGTAAACCAGTTTGATGTTGAAAAGCTAAACCATCTCCTACTATCTTATCTTTGCTGTTAATGCAACCGTTTTCTTCAAGAATGCTAGAAAACGTTGAGCCCAAGCTGTTTTCTGAAGAACACGTTTCACAATATTGGTAACCAATCCTGATGCTGAGAAAGATGGAAGACAAAAGGAGAAGAGGGTAGCAGAGGGTGAGAAGGTTAGATAGCATCACCAGCTAACTCAGGGGACACAAATGTGAGCAAATTCTGGGAGATAGTGAATGACAGAAGGGCCTCGCGTGGTGCTACAGTCCATGGGGTCACAAAGAGTTGGACACAACTTAGCTACTGAGCAACAAAAACATCAACAAAAAATGATCTTAAAAGCTTTTACTGTTACAAGTGAGGAAAGTCTGAAAAGTAGAACATACATATGTATGTAAATTTATATAAGTGTGTGTGAGTGTGGGCACCTACATATGGTAAAGCTTAACCTTGCCATCTACTATATTGCTATAGCATATTCGATGGAATAAAATGAACTCTGGAGGCAACTCTGATCTCCAAATGTTTGCTTTGTGGTTTTTCTCCTTGGGTGATTTGGGAAGCTCTAGACACAATGACCAGGGTCTTTCCTCACTAATGCATTTTCTGATGACTCTTGAACTAATAAAGACTTCATTTGGAAGCTCTGTTTTATTATCATCTGGTCCTTAAATGTATGTTGAACAGGAGAACAGTATTCATGTCCAAACCTATTTCAACAGCAGCTCATAACCAAAGGGAATCTTTTTTTGTTTTTTTTNAACACTAAGTTTTCTCATTTGGCTGACCTCTCTTCCAGACCAAGTAGAATGAACTGCTCACACTGCGGATACCATTTTGTTGTGCTCTGCAAACAGTCTTCTGCTAAAGCAACAAAGGAAACTAACTAGTTGGGCAAATAAATATCCAACCTTAAAGACAGTTGCAAGTGATCTGGAAAGTTACAGCTATCTGGTTGCCCATTCTTTGTCTTAGCACAGGTAATTAAAAGCTAGTTAGTTTTGCCAATAACCAAGTGTTTAAGATGACAGCATGCAGGCCAGATCTGACCAATAGATACCATTTGTTGACCTGCATATTTTGTTCCTGTTGTTGTGCCTTTAAATGTTGAACATGAATGGCTAAAATGAACACTTGCCCTTTTCTGTATAACCTTGTCCTGACATTTTTCCAATATGTAGATACTGGAGGTAGTCCTTGCCTAGACTGATGACATCTTCAAGTTACCAACCAATGCCCTGGGCAGACTTGAGGTTTTGACCCCTGGTGTATAATATACAAAATCACCCTTCAATTCTAGCATTCTTCTCTGATGAATTCTAACTATACCTCATTTTTTTTCACTTCACTAGTGAAAGCATAGGTTTTTCCACAAGAATTTTAACTGTTCCTAGGTGAGTGATATAAAACTATATGAAACTCTGGGAGGAAATAAGGTTCTCAGTAAAGATGTAGAATTACATTGTATATGATTCACATACAGTCCAGATTGTTGATCTGTACTGTTTTGCAATGGCTTAGAAATTTGGGATGTTAGGGAACCTGATGTGAAGAACTGACTCATTAGAAAAGACCCTAATGCTGGGAAAGACTGAAGGAGGAAGGAAAGGGGATGACAGAGGATGATGAGATCATTGGATGACATCACTCGCTCAATGGACATGAGTTTGAGTAAGCTCCAGGAGTTGGTGATGGACAGGGAAGCCTGGTGTGCTGCAGTCCACGGGGTTGTAAAGAGTTGGAAACGACTGAGCAACTGAACTGAACTGAACTAAAGAAATTTGGGACTCATTAAATGAAATTTCCAGTCAAAACTGGGAAATGACTTGATTTTAGCAAAAACAAACCTATCACCACCAGATATGACTTACCCCAGAAAACACACTAAATTTGTGGACATTCAGAGTGGGCTTTCTAAAAAGTAGAGCTGAGAAGGCTAAAGGAATGTAAAGTGCCCCAAGGCAAGTTCAGTTTTATTCTGTAATGCATAGGAAATACAGTGCAATAAAAGCAGAATTAATGATTCAGAAAACAGCTGAAGATACTGAAACTGAATTAATCTTATTTATCTGATTTGTGAAAACTGGTAAAAGGGCAAGGTGGGGTTAGAAGCCAGAACCTAAAAAGAAATGAAACAGTGATATTAAGAATCTGTGACCATTCACATGTAATCACAGCAAGCTCCTAAGTGGCAAATCTCACTAATTAGGAATAACTGGGGTGATGGCCACTTGGAATTACTATGCAATCTTAAGTGTGGAAAATTATGAAGGAGATGTAGCGGTATTGTTTCAAGAGGAAAGACCAATAGTCAATGACTTTCCCGGGGTGACAAGGTCCCGCTGGGGCTGCTAAGGTGTAGAATTAGTAGAGGGCAGGGATGCTACTCAGGGTGTACCAATCACTGTAAACCAGTTTGATGTTGAAAAGCTAAACCGTCTCCTACTATCTTATCTTTGCTGTTAATGCAACCGTTTTCTTCAAGAATGCTAGAAAACGTTGAGCCCAAGCTGTTTTCTGAAGAACACATTTCACAATATTGGTAACCAATCCTGATGCTGAGAAAGATGGAAGACAAAAGGAGAAGAGGGTAGCAGAGGGTGAGAAGGTTAGATAGCATCACCAGCTAACTCAGGGGACACAAATGTGAGCAAATTCTGGGAGATAGTGAATGACAGAAGGGCCTCGCGTGGTGCTACAGTCCATGGGGTCACAAAGAGTTGGACACAACTTAGCTACTGAACAACAAAAACATCAACAAAAAATGATCTTAAAAGCTTTTACTGTTACAAGTGAGGAAAGTCTGAAAAGTAGAACATACATATGTATGTAAATTTATATAAGTGTGTGTGAGTGTGGGCACCTACATATGGTAAAACTTAACCTTGCCATCTACTATATTGCTATAGCATATTCGATGGAATAAAATGAACTCTGGAGGCAACTCTGATCTCCAAATGTTTGCTTTGTGGTTTTTCTCCTTGGGTGATTTGGGAAGCTCTAGACACAATGACCAGGGTCTTTCCTCACTAATGCATTTTCTGATGACTCTTGAACTAATAAAGACTTCATTTGGAAGCTCTGTTTTATTATCATCTGGTCCTTAAATGTATGTTGAACAGGAGAACAGTATTCATGTCCAAACCTATTTCAACAGCAGCTCATAACCAAAGGGAATCTTTTTTTGTTTTTTTTTTTTAACCAAAAGGAATCTTAACAGAATTTTCAAGTCCAGAGCACTTGTTTAATTCCACGTCCATCACTTTTAAGAGTGAGGTGCCTATAAAAGGACACGCTAGTTCAGGAGAGTTGCAAATGTCTTTGCGTGTTTTGGCTGAGTCACTCTACAGATGGCTTGCTCAGAGACCCTGGAAAAGCAGACGACCTGAAAAGACTGCCTGGAGGAAGAAGAGGAGACAAGGCAAGAAAGGAAAGAAAGACAAGAACTGACCTCAAGTACATTCTCAGTACCAGACCCTGAACGATACACTTGATGTTTGTGATACATGAAAGTCACCTTTTCAATGAGACTTTGCTGACCACCCTGTTTAAAGGTATACCTCCCCCTCTTTAATCTCTCCCCTTAGCATTTATCACTTTGCACTATAAAATTTACATATTTTACTTTCTGTGTTCTACTAGAAGGTAAGTAAGCTTACATTCTAGTATAGGAATAGGAATAGGAATTTTGCCCATTTCTCACTCCTTTATCTCTGGTGCTCAGAATTTTGTCTGATAGGTAGCACATACTCAGCAAATCAATGTCAAATGAGTAAATGAGTTAATACAAACATATATGGGTACAAGCTCATATTTTGAGTGTCAGTGAACTCAGCTAGGCTGGATTTTCTTTGAATCTGTTTCTTCATCCTTGAAATGTAGACAATGGTAGTTCCTTCCCCATAAGGCTATTGTAATGACAAAAAGTGCATGCCAGGACAACTTCAGACGTGGTCTCTAGCACACTGTGAAAGTGAAGTCACTCAGTGTCCAACTCTTTGCGATCACATGGACTGTTTTAGTCTACCAGGCTTCTCCATCCATGGGATTTCCCAGGCAAGAGTACTGGAGTGGGGTGCTATTGCCTTCTTCAAGGGATCTTCCTGACCCAGGATCGAACCTAGGTCTCCCACATTGCAGACGCTTTATGCTCTGAGCTGTCAGGGAAGCCTGTAGGTGCTTCAAAATTGTTGGCGATGATTATTGATATTGTCTTTATTCCTAAACCATAAACTAGTGCAGAATAAATATCCAATGAATATACAAAATTCCACACCTATGTATTTTTCCCCATCTTTACTAACAGCACTGACATAGTGCTAGAAAGAAACTTATTGGTGAAGAAGCTACCTTACCCTTGCTCATGGTTTGGAAAACACTATCTTAGGACTGGAGAGTAGGGACGGCCTCTTAGACATGATCCCATGAAAGGCAGTGTGTAGCAGCTGGCCTGTCTGCCTCTGAGCTGTACGTTTTGTAAATCAAAGGATATTTGGGTCTTAGGCTGTCCACTGTGTTAGCTTCCTGAGGCCTTAAACACATTTTAAAAGCCATTATTTTGCTTCTAGCTTTGGGAAGGAGGACATGAGGAGCAGCCTGGTGGAGGCAAAGCTCATATTTCAAGGCATGTCAGGGATGGAGATCGATGAAACGCAGATAACAGTGGAAATGGATGTAAAACATAACCTCAGGTAGACTCACGACCAGGCCCACACACAGCCCTCAATCCGCTTCAGAACTGAGAGGAAATAGAGCCACAACATTCAGAACAGGGACCCAGTTTCAGAATGAAGGAAAGCTCAATAACACATAATCCCCAGGATTTCTGGAAAAAATGGTCATGTCTTGGCATTGTGCTGCACTGGGGTTTTATGAGCGTAAATGTTTCCAAATAATGTTTATTTTCTTACTTCCTGTTCTTTGCATTTAATGTCTCTGTTAGAATTTACAGTAAAAGCTACTTTCTAAAAGTCCTTATTCTATGCCTAAGTGCTTGTTGCAGCAAACTCTTGAAACAGGAAGTATTGTATATGTGCCCATTTCACAGCTAGGGGCTTAAAGAGGTTACGTCACATGGTCATACACTTAGTAAGTAGTATAGTCAAAACTGGTACCTAGGTCTCTCTGGTTCCAGCTCCTCCACAACTGAACACTCACTCTGCTCTAGACCATAACACCACAAACTAGATTTGGTTCCCAAGGATATTCTTGCAATTCCTTGTACTTTTTCTTCATATCATTGAACTTAATTTGTAAATAAACATATAAATATGTGATCAGTTGTCTAANAGGAAGTATTGTATATGTGCCCATTTCACAGCTAGGGGCTTAAAGAGGTTACATCACATGGTCATACACTTAGTAAGTAGTAGAGTCAAAACTGGTACCTAGGTCTCTCTGGTTCCAGCTCCTCCACAACTGAACACTCTGCTCTAGACCATAACACCACAAACTAGATTTGGTTCCCAAGGATATTTTTGCAATTCCTTGTACTTTTTCTTCATATCATTGAACTTAATTTGTAAATAAACATATAAATATGTGATCAGTTGTCTAATACCTGCCTCAGTACTACACAAGATCTATCAAATATGTAATTAAACATAAAGTGGTTGCTGCTGCTGCTGCTGCTAAGTTGCTTCAGTCATGTCCGACTCTGTGCGACCCCATAGATGGCAGCCTACCAGGCTCCCCTGTCCCTGGGATTCTCCAAGCAAGAACACTGGAGTGGGTTGCCATTTCCTTCTCTAATGCATGAAAGTAAAAAGTCAAAGTGAAGTTGCTCAGTCGTGTCTGACTCCTAACGACCCCATGGACTGCAGCCTACAAGGCTCCTCCGTCCATGGGATTTTTCCAGGCAAGAATACTGGAATGGGGTGCCATTGCCTTCTCCAAAACATAAAGTGGACATACTGAGATTTCAGATTAAGATCAAAATTTATTTAGTTTTTAAAAATAAATTAAAAGCACCCAAACTCTTCTATTTAGCAATTTTCTCCTTCTCAAAATAAAATCAGTTTGTAAGAGTTTCTAATAATTCTTTGCATAGTTATTCCACACTAACATGGGAAATTCAAACAACTGTGCAATTTATCCATTTATTATGTATTCTTTGACTCTTCCACTAAACAGCGGCCAGTATACATCTATCATGTACCCTTTTACCTCTTTTTATTTCCAGTTCTTCAGTTCAGTCGCTTAGTCGTGTCCAACTCTGCGACCCCATGAATCGCAGCACGCCAGGCCTCCTTGTTCATTACCATCTCTCGGAGTTCACTCAGACTCATGTCTATCAAGTCCGTGATGTCATCCAGCCATCTCATCCTCTGTCGTCCCCTTCTCCTCCTGCCCCCAGTCCCTCCCAGCATCAGAGTATTTTCCAATGAGTCAACTCTTCGGTGAGGTGGTCAAAGTACTGGAGTTTCAGCTTTAGCATCATTCCTTCCAAAGAAATCCCAGGGCTGATCTTCAGAATGGAATGGTTGGATCTTCTTGCAGTCCAAGGGACTCTCAAGAGTCTTCTCCAACACCACAGTTCAAAAGCATCAAATTCCAGTTCTTAGTAGGCACTAAAGTACTATTTGTGGAAAAAACCAACCATAAATACTGTTGATGGACTTAACACAAATCCTATCAAAATACCCATGACTTTTCACAGAACCAGAACAAGTCATACTAAAATTTTTATGGAACCAAAAAGATCACGTATAGCCAAAGTCATCTTGAGAAAAAAAGAGCAAAGCTGGAGGTATCATGCTCCCTGACTTCAGACTCTACTACAAAGTATAGTAATCAAAACAGGATGGTACTGGCACAAAAGCAGACTTAAAGACTGGTGATACAGAATAGCAAGTCCAGAAATAAACCTAAGCTCATAGGTTCAATTAACCTATGACAAAGAAGTAAAGAAATTACAAACAAAAACAGAATTTTTTAAATAAATGGTGCTGGGAAAATTGAATAGCTATATGTAAAAGGATGAAATTAGAGCATTTCTTCACAGCATATACAAAAATAAACTCAAAATGGATTAAAGACCTAAATGTAGGCCTGAAATCATAAAACTCTCAGAAGAGAATATGGGCGGAACACCATGTGACATAAATGTAGCTGTATTCCTGGAGTTCTGTCTCTTGAGGAAAAAGAAACTAAAGCAAAAATAAGCAAATGGAACATACTAAACAAAGTTCCTAATTAAATGGAACTTAAAAGATTTTGTACAGTAAAGGAAACCACCAACAAAATGAAAACAACTTACAGAATGGGAAAAAATATTTGCAAATGATATGACTGATAAGAGGTTAATATTCAAAATATATAGACAGTTCATACAACTCAGTATAAAAAAAAATTCTTTTTTAATGGGCAGATAACCTGAATAGACATTTTTCCAAAGAAAACATAGAGATGGCTAACAGGCACAGAAAAATATGTTCAACACTGCCAATTATCTGAGACATGTAAATCAAAATCACAATGAGACAATGCCATACACACCCACCAGAATGGTTATCATCCAAAAAAAAAAAAGCCTACAAATAACTAACAATTAACAAATGTCAACAAGAATGTGAAGAAAAGGAAATCCTAATATACTGTTGGTGGGAGTATATCCATAAACTAGTACAGCCATTATGGAAAGCAACATAGAGCTTCCTCAAAAAACTAAAATTAGAATTACCAGATCATTCAGCAATTTCACTGCTGGGTACATATTCAAAGAATACAGGAACGCTAATCTGAAAAGGTGAATGTACTCCAATGTGCACAGAAGCATTATTTACAATAGCCAGGAGATGGAAGCAACCTAAGTGTCCATCAACACATGAATGGATAAAGAAAAGGTGGTATAGATATGCAGTGGAATATTACTCAGCCTTAAAAAATGAAATACTGCAATGTGCAGCAACTATGCTTAGTGAAATGGATCAAAGAAAGGCAAACACTGTTACACATGTGGAATGTAGAAACTAAAACAAATGAATATACTGAATATATAACAAAATAGAAATAGATTCACAGATACAGAAAACAAGCTAGTGGTTACTAGTAGGGAGAAGCACAAGGGGAGGGCGGAGCATATGGGTTTAAGCAGTACCAACTGCTATGTATAAAATAAATAAATAACAAGGATATATTATACAACACAGAGCACATAGCTATGGCTTTATACTAACTTGAAAAGGAGTATAATCTATAAAAATATTGAATCATCTTGTCACCCACCTGAAACTAATATAATAAGTCAACTAACTATATTTCAGTTAAAAGGAAATACTACCGACAAGTTGTTGATATTTTAATGAAAGTAAAAATGTATCTTTATAACATATATATCGTTTCTGATTGGTATGAATTTAGAGATTTATTCAGAACAAGTTATCTTGTGACTGTTTAACATTGAAGACACAACAGAATAATGTCAATTGATTCAAGGAAGAAACTCTGGTCATGAAGCCAGGCTAAAGAGAAAAAGCCTAGCTGTTTTAGTTAGGTTTTCCCAAACAAAGTCGGGAGGTAAACCACAGCTTCTGACCACATATTTAAACATTCAGAAAACTGGCTGAAATTGCTTACATGTAAACAGCAAGAGATTAATACTATGCTTTTGATTTTAATGAGTTCTGTGAGATTTCACCACACAATAAGCTAAAATGATTGTTTTCAGAAATAAAGAGAAGTAATGTAAGAATTTATCATATCCTTCATTTATCCTTCTCTCAGAAATGAAAAAAAAAGACAAAACAAAACCCCAAACAGACAAAACAAACAACAAGCAAAGAACAAAAGAATCTGGAAGGAAGGATTGATGATGAAGTACAGGAATGGAGAAATGTGCTATGAGGCAAGGAGAAAAGCATTCCAGTGAAATGAAAGGGAAATACTGAATGAAAGATGGGAATGCAGGGTGAGCACGAAGAAATGGTCGGAACTGGATACCAAGGCAGAGGAATTGAGCTCCCAGCTGGTGAGTCAAATGTTGCAATAATCCAATTTTAATTATACATGAGTCTCATCTTTGCTATTTGTTTAATTTTCTTCTCCTCTGCAAATACAGAGACAGCTGTTTCCTTTTTGACACAATTATCTTTGTTGAGAAGCTTTCGAAACTTCCCTTTGAAAGGTCTGCAGAACTTACAAGAAGCCTGAACATATTAAGTGACAGATCTTTTAGATTTCAGACAAGGAAAGCATTTCACTCAAGTCCTTGAATCTAAAGCCAGAGGGTCAGGGACGGTGGAATAAAACACTCTGAGATTCAATGTAGAATGAAAAGTGGAACTTATTTGATGCTGGGAGTCAACAACTTGACCATGAGCTTAATTACACTACGAGGGGAAAATTGAACCAAGGTGTCAACCCAGCAACCAATCAGATTGTCATTATGGGGAATTTGAACTAAGCTATTTAGTGTCTGTGGTCAACTGGTGATGAACACTGGATTATAGAGTCAAACAGATTTAGGACTAGTGGTCAGGTGGGCCATGCTGAGAGACAGCAACAGAAAACTGAGGACTTCAGTCAGGAAAGAGAAAAAAGTTAAAAGACAAAGCCAGGGTTTCCCAGGTGGCACTAGCGCTAAAGAACCCATCTGCCAATGTAAGACATAAGAGACGTGGGTTTGATTCCTGGGTTGGGAAGACTCCCTGGAGGAGGGCATGGCAATCCACTCCAGTATTCTTGCCTGGAAATCCTAAGGACAGAGGAGTCTGGTGGGCTACTGTCCACAGGGTTGCAAAGAGCCGGACACGACTGAAGCGACTTAGCATGCAAACAGAAAGAAAGAAAAAGACAGAATGGGTAGCCCCAGAGAGAAGTATCTTCCTTTCTTATCAACTTGCCGCCTCCAGTCTCATGAAGCCTCGGTATCCAAATTCATGACAAAGACACAACAGTCAGTTTTATTGAGCACATATACAAGGCATTATATATACATACATACGATGTTTCATTACATCCTCAAACAACCCTAGGAAGTAAGAACTGTTATTGTTCCCATTTTATGGATGACAGAGT
This sequence comes from Raphicerus campestris, assembly GCA_006410735.1. Taxonomy (NCBI): domain Eukaryota; kingdom Metazoa; phylum Chordata; class Mammalia; order Artiodactyla; family Bovidae; genus Raphicerus; species Raphicerus campestris. The sequence continues at coordinate 30,726 of SJYW01055591.1, read as the reverse complement.
GAAGCTGAGAGATGTAGTGATTTGCCTCATGATGAGTAAATGGTAGTAAAGTTCATTTCTGATTCTAAGGCTCTCACTGTTAAGCCGACTATACACTACTTGTTGTATCCTTAGATTACCCTCTTTACTTGAATGAACTTGAGAGTATCTTTTTATAGAAGCCAGTCATCCCTACTTAAGACAGAAATGAACAAGTTCAAGATGTTGGGCCGGGAGGGAGCCCTCACTAGAGACTGAGGGTGTGACACAGAGACATTTCCGTGGCTTAAAAGCCCATGACCAAGTAGAAACATTTAAAAAGATCAGTGGTGACCAGGGGCTGGGATGGGAAGATGAATAGATGGCATGCAGAGGATTTTTAGGTCAGTGAAACTACCCTGTAACTATGACAATGGTGGATTGGTGTCATTTTACATTTATCATTATACATCTGTTCAAACCAATAAAATGTACACCATCAAAGGTGGTTCCTTTTGCCATGAACTCAAAATTGCTCTAAAAAATAAAGCTCACTAATGCAAAAAAATCCTTTTGGGTATAAAGATTCAGCTTTTAATATTTTTTCTACTTCCCTTTCCTCCTTTCTAAATTTTTACATTCAGCAAGTTGATTGGTATAAGCCACTTTCTTGCTAAATTTGAAGTTCCATTGTTCTCTCCAAATTGTATTCTGACCCATGAAAGAAGATATCAAGTAGTTTAATTTTTTAAAAAACTGAGTGGGAGAAAGACAGGGAGAGGGGAGACTTTCAGTAAGAAAGCAAACAATGCTGAGGAAGTCAGATGCTTATGTTTACTACCAAGTAGATGTCAGAGGACATTTACATTTGCCAGATTCTTTGTGTGTGTAGCTTTAAAGCTGTCCAGCTGCATCAGATGGACACAGCATGACTACGGTCATGCTCTGCTCTGCCTCTCACTTCTGCACATCAGATTGCCTGCATATAAATGAAAGCCAGGACACTCATTTAAATGCAGTACTGGCTGTGCTTTGCGAACAAGCTATCTAAAGAAACACTCCTTTCCACACACTGGATTTTCCACCTCTTTTGTTTGGCTAAGTAGGATTTCTGTTGTAGAGGAATGAAGAGAAATCCAAAGGAAGCTCAATATAGGGGAAATGGTATCTGTCTGATCTGGGCCTGGAGTACTCATTGGCTAGTCATGTGACTTTGAGCCAGATGTGAGTCTGATGAAACGTGAGACCTGCCTGATGAAACTGAAAATCACATTATTCACATCCCAGGGTAAGGTAATAATGAGACTGTCACTGGGATAGAGTGTCTTGAACGTATCGGATGATTGTTAACAATAGTTTCAAGTAAGAGCCTTAAACCCCACCTTATTTAAAGGAACAAATGTAGGGATTTACTGTGCACACAGCACTTGCTTTCTTACTTAATTAACATAATCTCACAGTCACTCTTGGGTCTTTGCATTCACACAATAACAGAAGGTTCTGGAACAGATCTCAAGATGACTGCAGTGCAAAGTACTACCCACTGTCTCCCTGTCTCAGGATACTCAGCCTCTGGCCTCTGTGTGGACATGGAGCAGGCTCACCCAGAAAGGGGGAGGAGGATGGGCTGCAGGCATTACCGGGGTCCCAGAGGACATGAGGGTGCTGAGTGGGGCCATTTCCACCCCCTTAACTGAGTTGAAATGATGGCTTCCTTGACCTAGTCATACATTCTTTTGTTTGTCACATCACAGGCAAGTTTTTCATAACCTATTTAGGTACACATATACATTTATATAAAAAACATGTTTTGCAAAAGAATAAGTCCTCAACAAATGAGTCTTTCAGCTGAGAATATATAGTACAGTATTCAATGTCTTCCTTCCTCCTAGTAGGTCGACAGCTATTTCTAAGAAGGGACACCCAACTTGAGAACAATGGCTGCAATTTGTGTTCATCAGCTTCTCATGAAAGGAAACACAGTCATGGAACCAAGCTAAGGTGCCTCAAAGCAAAGTAGAGAATTTTCTCGAGTCAGGGAGTTATGGGTCCTTGGAGCTCAGGAACAAATGTCAGAAGTCACATACAAAGGGTTGACTGAGATCACCCACAAACTATGAGCACTATGTGGGTATACAGGTGTAATGACAAGGAGTTAAGAAAGAAAAAGAACCTTTCAGACCATGTGGGGAAGAATGAAAAAAAAAATTATCGTGAAGTTTCAGCAAAGCGATCCAGCATAAGAAGGCATCATTAGCAGTGAGGAAAGGAAGCAGCTGAGGCTGTATTATCACAGAAGACAAAGGGAACTCAAGAAATAGGAGGACAAGTCATGTAGTGTGGCCAAAAGAATAAACAAATAAATAAAATAAGAAACTGGAAGAAAATTACAGCGACTCCTGTTTAAATACTCCATGGGCAGATGACACTGCTTTGAAAGGACACTTTCAAGGGCTACAAGACATAAAGTGGAGACAAAATGAAGTTCACCAACTGATGAATCCTTCCAAAATATTAGTTCACCTTTCTTTAGGCAAAACAATAAACAACAGCTAAAAAGGACACCCATAACCCTCTGTGAAGGCTGTTGAAACTTCTAGTTTTGAAAGTCTTTCTTCTAGGTTGAATGTTTAAAATAAAAGTTATTCAAGGTCATTCCAGGTGTTTAAGAAGAGAAACCCAAAGATGAATGAAGGGTGTCATGGTGAAGATGAATGTCTGCAGCCCCACCAAGAGCCTACCCAAGGCGGCTAACCCTTGTAGCAACATGGTATTAAAAGCTGCCACTGCAGAGAAATGGAGAAGACCCAGTGCATCACATGGCACTCGGTGCCTGGGGGAGAGATTATAAATGGAAATATGAGACCTAAGGAGAGATGAGGATAAAAAGAGACAAAAGACTAGGGAGACTATAGAATTTATCGCCCAAACAAGGCTGGGACTATTTGGGGAGTAAGCATGGGCACTGTTAATAATGACATAACATGTAAACTGGACTGCCTTGGGCAACCTGGGACATATGGATTCTCTACCAAAAGCCAACAATGCTTTGGCTTCCTGTAGGCCCTGATCAGGAGAAGGAAATGACAACCCACTCTGGTATTCTTGCCTGGAGAATTCCGTGGACAGAGGAGCTTGGTGGGCCACGGTCCATGGGGTTGCACAGGACTGGACACAACTGAGTAACTAATACACAGCCCCTAATCAAGCCATGGAAGCTAAGATTAAGGCTCTGGTGACAGCTGCCCTGCTTCAAACACTCATACTACTGCCCGCTGACTGTGGGCAGGCTGGAGGTGTTTAAACTCTCCTGAGTTTCCCCCACTTGAAATGTTGGTATCCGCCTCACAGAGTTGCTGGAGTGATGAAAGGAGTTCACTTTTAAAATCTGAGTACAGTGCCTGGCATCTAGTAGTCAGTCAAGAACAACAACAATATTCTCATCATCATGATAAGTTTAGTGGTTGCTCTCATGCATGTATACATATTATGACTGGAATCCTAAGAAGTATTTGATGCAAATGGCTGAGAGGAGTATAGTGGAAGAGATGGGAAAAAGAAAGACACTAATTTTCCAGAAAAAAAATGTGTCATAACACTTCATGGAATATGACAAGCAAAAATATCAATTCCAATCTTGCTGGGTTTTTTTTAAATGATGTGGCTACCTAAATAAATATGAAGTTAAGTTACTGATACAAAACTTATGGTTATCATGTTTATAAATGTAATAGTACCATAATCCAGGTTACTGTGGGAAATTCTAAACACTAGGAAAAAAAAATTTCTCTTCCTTGTAGAATCAGCATCTCAACTTAAGTGCTCTACCATTTTATTCATTTATTTATGAGGGGCTACCCTGGTAGCTCAGTTAGTCAAGAATCCGCCTACAATGCAGGAGACCCAGGTTCAGTTCCTGGGTTGGAAAGATCCCCTGGAGGAGCAAATGGCAACCTACTCCAGTATTCTTGCGTGGAGAATCCCATGGAGAGAGGAGCCTGGCAGGTTATAGTCCATGGGCTCACAAGAGTTGGACACGACTTACCGACTAAACCACCACCACCATTTTATTTAAGCAGGAAACTCTAAATGATGAGGCAATCCTTTAACTGGTTACCCATGAAATACATGAAATTTCTAGGTTTCATTTCAAAACCTGTTTTCTCTTCCACTGTTTTGATTCTTTTATCTTCTTCAATTTATCAGCATTCACTCTGATAATGCTAGTTAAAATTCAACCCTGATGAAGCGCAGCATTTATGAAGCAATTTTTGTGAGCCAAACAGAATGCTAAATGCTTTATGTACATTATTTCAATTAATCTTTGAATGAATCTAGGATATACTGGGACCATATCACCCCCAATTTACAGGGCAAGCACTCAGGCTCAAAAGAGGTTGCATAAGTCACTCTAAATCACTAAGCTAGGAATGAGACATAATTCAGTCTTAAACCAAAATCAGGCTCCCAAGCCCTCCTGTAGTAACAGTTACATTACTAGCTCCAGCTTTGGTGTGACAACATACTGCCCATGAACCCCAGATAGACCTACCCAACTGTTACCTACATTTTCCCCTTGAGCAGTGTTTCTCAAATCACAAACTTTTCTCTCTCCCCAACTTTGTTAACACCCTCAAGCAATACCTCTCTGTCCTCAAATCTAACTGTACAAGATTTTACCTAAAATCTGTTTTTCCCTCTACTGACAATTCTCCTGTCTTACAGGATATTCTCTCCTGGCCTACAGAAAGGAGGTATCTGTTTGATTTTTATCACTCTCCTTACAATCTCAGCTTAAGGGGATACAGGTAAAAACAAGAAAAGTTCTTGGCTCCAAATTAAAAACAATTCTGGACACTCCATATCTGAAAAACGTGCAAATGATTCCTGGCAGGGACTTGGAAAGGAGCTTGCTTCTTACAGTAATACATCAACTGTCAGGCTCTTAACATCGGAGGTTTAAAGATACACGCTGTTCTTGTTACAGAAGGCATGTTCTTGGGGGTACTTCCCCAGCCATTTATGACTACTTCAATATCCACTGCAAATTTCATCTATGTTTGAAATCCAGCATTTATGTGCATTTTAGGAGGCATATAAAATGATCTTAAATGAGATAATATGTGTTAAAAACCCAGTGAAAAGTTAAAAGCTGCTTATAAATGCAAGTATTGTTATTACTGGAAGAACATTTGTTATGTAATGCATGTCAATCTCTTATCCAGCATCCTCCTAGAGAAATGGGTTATGCCTTTCAAATTCTTCCCGTAAATCTGACTTTAAATGAAACACAGACAGACGTGATTTTCGTATCTTGTGCTTCCATTTTCTGTGTTGACACAGTTCAAATCAGTGAGTGAATCCATAAGGTGCTCAAACCTGCTAGTGCGGTCTGCTCAGCCCAGACGCTGTCCCCAGTTTTATGCAATACATCTGACTAGGACAAGACATACAGAAAATAACCCTTTATTATTATCTGCACAACCTTTTCAGTCAGCTCCCACTAATTCAAACATTTCAAACTGTGCCGAAGTTTTTCTCTCAGCTCTCTGATGAAGCTAATCATAAGGTAAATGAAAGTATCAATAAAGTAAGAGTTCAGAGGAGAAAGTTAAAAAGATATTTTTTTAAGTTGTGCATACATCCTGGTACAAAAAATTAATAATGATTATATAGCAGCAATCACATATCACCTAAACTTTTAAACCTCTTGAAAAGAATGTCCAGTGTTTGCCCACAGGTTCACAACATACATGTTTAGTTCCTCAATCTGCCTTCAAATAATATTATACTGCTTCACATCGCAGGTAAGATAGCATTTAAATTGCTTTCCTTACATAATGCATGGAAATGAAAATACAGTTTGATGTGTTATACTCTACACTTCAATCTCTTGCATGATGAATGACCACTTACTTTTCCTCCCTTTACTGTTAGATTCAGGGTTCCATTTCTTCAACTTGGTTGATGGTTCCAAGGGTGAATATACATATAAGAATTCATTGTATACTTTATTATATGTATAACTCAATGTTTAAAATGTGATGCCCACTCTAAGTCGTCATAATTGCTGTTCCAGAAGGCAGTACCACATTAAAGAAAATGTGGATGGAGCATATTTTGGAGGCTGTT
>SJYW01055580.1:0-12184 GCA_006410735.1 Raphicerus campestris | reverse complement strand
GGTCAGCTCTTGGCATAGTATCTCCTGAGATCATCATTTTACAAGAGAAAGAACAATGAGTCTGTCAGAGCCTTTAGTTTTCATCAGAAGTGTACAGGTATAAAACAACTATAAACTGTCCCCTGTCTCATCTTTTCCATGTATGGTGGTCTAGTCCCTAAGATGGATCCAACTCTTTCGACCCCATGGACAATAGCTTGTCAGGCTCCTCTGTCCATAGATTGCCCAGGCAAGAATACTGGAGTGAGTTGCCATTTTCTCCGGGAGATCTTCCCCACCTAGGGATTGAACGTGAGTCTCCAGCTTTGCAGGCAGATTATTTTTTACCATCTGAGCCACCAATGGCTAATTGTTATCTACTCCTAATCAGTGCACTGAGACTGTGAATGCCATTTTATCATTTTAAGAGGGGTCATCCCCACCTGGGATAGACCTGATGGTTGGGCACACACACACACACACACACACCCCACAAAATCCTGTGATTTCCCCATTATGGCACTTACCTCACTATGTTGCCTTCATTGGCTTAATATTTGTCCTCTCTCATCCTCAGCAATGAGCCCCTAAGCCCTAGAATCCCAGAATCAGCTCATAATTAATGTTTAAAAGCAGGCTGCTGTGATAAAATGCACCAGTTTTTAAATCAGACTGAGCTGATCTGACAGAGCTGACAAAGCTGAACTCAAATTCCATAGCTGTCACTTTGGATGCTATGAGTCTGGGTCAATCCTTTCAACACACATCTGTAAGATAGGCTTACAGATTTCTCATCTATAAGAAGGAGGACATCCCAGAAGGAGGACAAGAAACTGTATGTGATAACTTTCTGGCTTAGACTGTATCCTATTATGATAACTATCATTACTTCATTAATAAATAAANTGAGTCTGGGTCAATCCTTTCAACACACATCTGTAAGATAGGCTTACAGATTTCTCATCTATAAGAAGGAGGACATCCCAGAAGGAGGACAAGAAACTGTATGTGATAACTTTCTGGCTTAGACTGTATCCTATTATGATAACTATCATTACTTCATTAATAAATAAAATCTAAGAAAATAATCCAGAAGAAAAGTTAAATCCAAGATTATTATTACAATATTTTCAGTAGAAAGAGAAAAATATTAAAACATAACTCAGAAAATAATAGTTTATTATAAAACTGACATACAGAAGTTCTGCCTCTAGGAATATATTCTACAAAAATATTTTCACAGGGTAAGTGGAAAATAACATTCATTGCAGAATTTCTTACAATAGAAAAATATGAAGATGACATTCTAAAATTCCATACAGCCATGTTTAAAAATGAGTATTTCATGGTGCTTGTCCAGTGAGAAAGAAACAAACAAAAAATAGTGGGACACTGTATATAAGTCCAGCTTTGAAAAGAAAGAAAATCTTATATAAATATACAGAAAAATTTGGAAGGATACATATAAACTTTTGAATGGGGGAGATTAATTTTTATTATATCTTTTTACATTAAATTTTTTAAAAATGTATGATTTAATATTTTAAAATATGCAATTATTTGAAGAAAATTTTTAAAAAGGGGTATGTAGACACGTAAAAGTCATGAAACTTTGCAATTAGGAGAGCCTAAAAAAAGACAAAGTGTTTTCACCAAAGAGACAGGCTTACAGGAGAAGCAGGTTCGCAAAACGTGGCAGCCCTTCAGGGATAACCACAGACTAAGATCTGCTTTCCCATGTCATAGGCCCAGGAATGAAAACCACCAACATATTCTGAGTGCCTGCTACATTCCAAGAATTGTGCTGAGTACATTTGAGCATCATTCCACTTCATTGTAGGGCAATTCTACAAGTGTATACTACGGTTGTATCTGTTTCACAGAGAAAATTGAGGCTCAGCTGGTAACTCGCCAAGGCAATAAGTCATGGAATCATGAATAAAACCAGATCACTCCAGATTTTGAGCTCAAACTCTTAACCACTGAACTCCAGTGTCTTTGTAGTTTGTTCTTTCAGTTCACCTATGATGATTCCCTTACATAAATACTAAACTTATAAGGGGCAAATACATAAACCAAATGCTGGTATAATTATTTATCACAGTCATGTCCACATCCAGAACACCTCCCTTCCTTGTATCAAAGCATTTTTTTTGAGAACCTGATGCACCAAGAATCAATGATGAGGAGCTGGAGCTGGGTAGTTCAGAATGTACTTCAGGAAAAACATGATAACCAAGTGTCAGGAGGTACAGAGTAGAGTGGCCAAGAGTCCTGGAGTTCTGCCCTCAAAACCTGTGTCTCTCACTTACCAGCTAAATGACTGGCTTAGAAAACTGGGGACTGGTGCTCCTATCATAACATGTAGCTGATAACATTCCTATGTCACAGGGATATTTTAAAGGTTAAATGTAAAAATCTACTAAAGCACTTTAGCATCTATAGGGCCTGACATATAACAGGTGTTCAGCTAATGCAATAATATTGCTAATACACTTTATGTATAAATATAAAATATAATATAGTTTTAATATCTGCCTATTTCTCTCCTAACAGTGCTCCCTGAGTGACCACATCACCTGGTTCTCTCAGGCACAGGCCCTCCATCTCTTGAATAGAATTGGATAAACCCTTCCTGCCCATCTCTCTTTTCCATATAGACCACATCCCTCACTGAAACAGGTTACAACTCTACTGATTTGGTTCTCCTTCTCTGCAGAAACTTGCCCATCTTGTGAGCACACCTTAGCCATCTTGCTTGCATTTATGTGTTTGCCCAATCTCTATCAGCAACACACTCACAAACTGTCTCACAGGGAGCCCCCTTTTAATTGATCTTAGCTAATTTTTACTTCTTAAGTGTGGCCTCTGATGGCATTGTTAGCTTTGTGGTGATTAAATCAGATTGGAACAGTGACTCAAAATTGATCAATTCAGAGTTAGTTTCCCCCTACACCCATCTCTGTTTCTTCTGCCCTTCAAGGTGTCCACAGATAGGAAATCAGCTGACTGTTCTTTCTCACCTGGCATAAATCTTATTCTCTTGGATGACTAGGAGATTGCTTTACTCAGCATGAAACACTGGACTGGATGATTTATAGATAGAAAATGCTTCCAAGTCCTTGTCTTATCTTTCATCACAGATTTCCTGGGTCAACGTCATTCTGGTCTTTGTCCTCTCTGTAGTTTCCAACTCACACAGCTAGGCAGACAGAGATGGTTCATGATTCCAGTCCTGTATGCAAGTGCCTGAAAATAAGCTTTAAGTCTTCTAAAAAGGCAGTGTATTTTTCTAGAAAGAGTTCCCATTACTTAGCCATCTGACAGGTGTGCTGACGAGCTACCTACATAGGCTGGAGCAAAAGATTCATATTCTGAAAGCTGACAAAACTCTTAGACCTAACAGTGATGGAAGGAAACACCAGAGAGATTCTGGCTGGGGCAGTGGTTAGGAGCAGGAAGGAATGTGCAGTCTGACTAAGGGATCCTGAATCCATAGAATGTAAAGTCAGAAGGGCCTTGAGGAGCTAAAGGCCCAAAGATTCAAAGAGCTAGAGGTCCAAAGAAGGGCCAAGGATTCTCAACACCAGGCAGAGGTCTGCTTACACTGAAATCACCAGTGCATACGTGCTCCATCACTTGGTCATGTCTGACTCTTTGCCACCACATAGACTGTAGCCGACCAGGCTCCTCTGTCCTTGGAATTTCTCAGGCAAGTATTAGAGTGGGTTGCCATTTCCTCCTCAGGGGGTCTTCCTGACTCAGGGCTCAAACCTGACTCTCTTGCATCTCCTGCACTGGCAGGCAGGAAATCACCAAAGAACAGGTTAAAAGACAAATTCCTGGGTCCCTTCCTCAGATGATTTGAATCAGCAGATCTGAATAGGTGTCTGGAAACTGCATTTTTAACGTGCACCCAGGGTATTCTAATGCACAACCCAATTTGGAAAAAAGCATGCTGATCTAATCTAAACTTCTCATGATGCAAAAGAGACTGCCATTTGCAGAAATAATTAGTACAACTTGGGCATAGTGACCCAAGGATTAAAGAGCAGTTGTCAGACCAAAATATTACCCATAACCAAGGTATTTGCATAAATATTTCCCACATCACCAGAAAAGAATGTGATGGACAAACGGGGAAACAATGACTCACAGAAGCCAGTCACCCCTAGTCCATTTCCTGCCACATTTCAAAGCTCACAAGCACAAGAGAGAGGGGAGAAAAAGCAACTCTGCCAATTTACAGGGGCAGAAATTACTTCTGCCAATTTCTCTAGCCATCTTCCCATACGGATCTACAGAATGCTTCTGTGCTCTTCAAACACCTCTAGTTCTTGCTTGGTATAAATGAGGGAAAGCTTTTTTTTTGTTACCATGGCACCAGTACAATAAGCTGTTTTCAAGTGTTAGATATTCTGAAATGACAGGCTCTGTTTTGAGAAATAAGAATGCTGATGGGTCAGCAAAACTTGCCAACATTCCTGTATCAACGGGTTGTTACAAATCAGTAGTGCCACTCTACTGGTAATGCATTCCTGAGACCAGAAAACATATGCTTTGACAATCCACCCCAAGCCTGGGTCCTGAGTGGATGTGGTGGAAGTTCTGTATTCTGGCCGTGCATCTAGCTAAGAAGCCTTAGCCAGTCAATGACCTCTTACGGTTGCCTACTCATGTTACCATTGGATGAATGTTGATATGCTCAGGTCTGAGTCATGGAGGAAGGGCTGACCCAGTGGAAATTAACCAAACATTTGTGCCCTTCCTTTGATTTGTTTTTGCTTGGATGTATCTCCCCTACTTCAAAAAGTGAAGACAAATTTTCTTCAGGCCTAGCATTCATGGAATAAGGTAGACAGCTGTACTTTGTAATACATGTGTTCCACGACTTGAGGCAGGCTAGTTCTTTAGTCAAAATTTTGTTTTGTACTCTACCTAAGCATGTGATATATATGTGTGTCTTTCTTTCTGCACCATAAACTCAAGGTCATGGTTTATTACTCTCTATATCTGCCACAGTGTCTGGTGCATATTTAGTACTCATTAACATTTGTTAGGTGTTCAAAAGTTAATTCAAAAAAAAAAAAAGGTGTATTGGGTGATATAGGCATGGTTTAGTGAGATGATAGTGAGAATAGAAAGGAAAAGAAAACTTCATGTTGTTTTAGAGGCACCTGCAAAAGTAGCTGTTAGGAAACTCTGGTTGGCATCATAAGCCACAAAGAGTTTGTTTAAATAACAGATATCAGGTCCCCATAGCTAGTTTCTGATTCAGGAGAGCAGTGAAAAGACCCAGAAATCTTTTAAATTCAGATTTCTGGAGCATTCTGATGCATGCTAAAGAATCTGATAGTAGAATAAAATGAAAGGGTGAAAGATGCTTAAATATTAACAGCTCTACCTTTAAGCAATTAAAAAGCTAAAAAGCTGTACATATTAAACAATAAGGCATGAAAAGAAACACAAAAGGAGTACATGGTAAGATCTAAAATAATCAGACCCAATGCCAAAGTCCATGAATCAAATAGTAAATTTGTGGTTCTCAGACACCATCAGGGAGGATCACATGGAGGAGTAAGACTTGAAATGAAAATGAGTCTTTAAGAACTTTCTTGGCAGAGGTGGAAGGAGTATTTCAGGACAATATGCTTCTTACTCTACCATGTTTTGATATATCAAAGGATTTATAAGCAATATTGTAACCTGATGAAGACCAGACTAGGAATCTTACATTTCTGCCACAACCTGAGAATTAGAGGTTCTGCTGTAAGGCTATGAATTTAGGTACCTAAATCCTTCCTGATTTTCTGAGCACTCACCATTCACAAAGTTTGCTCTCAGGCCACCATGTTTCAAATCAACCAAAGTTTTCTGTGATAATGGTATACATGTGAATGTAGATATAGAATAGAAGTAGATAGTAGAACTATAGAACAGATGTACTTGGTGTAGAATAGATGGAGATTGTGGTGACCTAATGATGAAAGAGCAGATAAAACCAAGGAGGGTCTTGGAATGCAAGAACAGAAAAACCAGACCCTTATCATCCTTCCCTCCCCCATGTTGTAACTATTAATGGATTTCAGGTCCTTCTGAGCAGCATAACCTGTCTCCCTCCTAACACACAGAGAGAAGGTATTTGCCTTACTCTTCATCCCATTGAGTATATGTGTTTTATCCAATCAGCAAATGACCCACAAGACCCCTATCCCACTCCTTGTACCCTGGGTATAAAAGGGGACTGAGGACCTCTGTTCAATGTCACTTCTCCCTTGAGCTGGCCAGCTCTTCTAACAGCATCTCCCACTCTAATAAACTTTATTTCCCTCTCATTCTCTCTCATGTCTGGAAATTCTTTTCCTACTCATGCCTGGACCACGACAGTTTTAGTGGCTCATACAGGGAACTTGGGGTCTCTTCCCCTAACTGCCTCACTTCTCCTTTCTCAAAGGGACCTTCTGTGAACAGGCAAGTGCTGTGGAGCAACTGAGGAACTCTGGCCAGGGTTTTCCTCTGGTGTGTTACAAAGGGCGCACAGCTCACTGTGCCCCAGTAGCTGCTGCCAGAATGGATGAGGGTCTCTCCTTTGTCTTCTTTCCAACTGAGGATTAAGTCAACCAGTATTATGTGGGTATGGGTCAGGCACTTAAAAGCTATGAGACACCTGCCATGTGAAGACTCCCATGTGAGGATAAGGGGGAGGTGGAATGGATCAGGCCACAAGGGCATCCGCCCCCAGTAAGACAACTCCCATGCGCCGTGTCAGGCACATAGTGGCTGAAGTGAAACAGAGACCATTGTCCCCTGGGCACCGCCTCCCCACTAGGCTTGTAAGGCAGATTCCCCAGCCTTCTTCCCTGTTGCTTCACTTCCTTCCCTTTCAGTCCAGACTGATTTACAGGAGCTGAGGTGTTGCCTCTGAGCCATCCCAAGAGTGCATCCCATGTTTCAGGGAATCTCCAAACAGTGAGTCACCCTGGTGCTCCTGGGAATCTCTGTCTTTCTCTGTCCAGGTCGCATGCTGCCTCGGCTGCACGGTTCTCAGGGGTCACCTCTCACTGTCGGACGTGACTGTTTAGAAGGTCAGCCATTTTTATGCCATTAGTGGCACGGAGAGAGAGATCACTGGGACAAAGGGACGCCTTTCTGTCAGCCATTGACTCTCAGTATCCCCATTCTGTGGCAGGTAGGCTAAGAGTGGGTTCTGGTACGTCCTGGGAGCCTCTCTCAGACTCACCCCTTGGCAACATCCTCAGAAATGGAAAAATTTGGACCTTGTAAAAAGCCTGGCCTCGATACAAACTAGGTGACCCCCTCCTCCCAAAATGGCCTCTGAATGGCACACTAGCTTTTGCCGAAAGCAGAAAGATCAGAGTTTCCTTACATTCAGGGCTTCATGGACCTCAGTCAGAATCCAGATTTCAGGGAACCATGCCTCATGTGTCTTTCTGTTGCTTCCTTACCTCCTGTCTGCCTCTGACTCACTCCATCAGATTTCCTAGATGACCCCTACTCGACCTTGCATATCCACATGATCTCTAGAAAAGGATTCTGAGGTTCCCTTTGGTCCAGGTCTTTCTCCTATATTCAAAAGCCTGAAGGATTAAAAATTCTCCTAATATTCTAAAGGATGTTCTAACTATGCTTATCTCATGGATGTGGACGGAACCAAGCTTTCCCCACTCCTGAACATCCTAAAGAATTCCCTTCTAACTACTCCTGTTTCTTAGGGTAGAGAAGGACCAAGCTTCCCTCACTCCTGCAAACTCCCTTAACCCTTCAGATTCTTTTGATGGGACAAAGAACTCACTTCCCACCAGAGGGACAATCCAAGATTTTTATCAGCTGATATCACCTGATATCAGAGTCAATTTGAGCACTATTTGGTCTATATTTTAGCTATGAAACTATGACTACAGAAAGGAAAGATGACTTTTTGGCACAGTATGGCCATGATATTCTTAGACTCCAGAGAAATCTGTTTAAAATGAATTTTTTTTCTTAGAAATTGCAAAGACAATTGTTTATGCATATGCAATTAAAAAACACTAGCCTGTCAAAAGGCCTCCCTAGGGAAAACTTTGAAGTTAACCCCTTCCGTGTCCTTGAAACATGCAACCAACTTTGACTGAGACCTCAACCTTGGCCAATTTAGAACTGCAAGCCAAAAAATAAAGGGGGTAGGGGATGTCAAAGAGACTTTTTAAATCTCAAGCAGAAAACTATGAGATCTCTGTCTGGATGGATTTATGCCTGCTCAGTGAGTGTCTTTTATGTTTTGTTTTTCTGATAATATTGCTGAAGTTGTAAATGAGTTCTAATTTAATTGACCTACCATGCGAAGAGTTGACTCATGGAAAAGACTGATGCTGGGAGGGATTGGGGGCAGGAGGAGAAGGGGATGACAGAAGATGAAATGGCTGGATGGTATCACTGACTCGATGGACGTGAGTCCGAGTGAACTCCGGGAGTTGGTAATGGACAGGGAGGCCTGGTGTGCTGCAATTCATGGGGTCGCAAGGAGTTGGATATGACTGAGCGACTGAACTGAACTGAAAGAAAAGTAAAATCAGACAATTCTAAATACAAGAGAAATTAACCTAAATAAATTTTAGATTCACACGAACTAGGAAATATTCAGTATCAAATATCTAGTATTAATGCTTGTTTGTTAATCTAATTTAGGCATGTCCAATAGTTATTAACATTAAGCATAAAATTTTCACTGTCCCTAGGTTTATTATAAGTTAAATATTATTATATTGTTATCATCTGTTAGAAGTTTGTCTACAAGGAAAGTACCTCGAGTGAAGAAACCTCAAAAAAATATGTGAATGAGATATGATCTTTTAGATAAACTCTGTTAAGAATAATCATACTTTAGAAATGTCTGTCTAAAATTGTCTCTCCAGATTTTGGAAACCTGAATTTCTAGCATTGTGCTAAACTAAGTAACAGAAGTTTACTGAGTAGCTAGGTCATTTCCAAATAAAATAAGAATCTGAAACATTCATTACTGAATACTAACTTCCTCTTACAGAGAAACTAGAGATTCTGGACTATTAATGAACAATGTTTGATGCCATCCTAAGATATTCTCTCAAATTTTTTTAGAAATTGGCACTAGTATTTATGTTCACAAATCTATAGAATGCTAATATAAAAGTTAGTTGTTGGTTGCTTAAGGAAAGTAGGATGGGTGTTTTCAGTAAGGAAGGTATGAGGAATGAAATTACGTTTTATGAATAGAAAAGGAAGTAGGTCTGACTTACAGGTGGCTGTTTCACGTGGCTACATGGGAAGTACTGTTGAAGGGGTGATAAATCTTCTCAGGTTATACTGTATGGTTAATGTTACTAATATAGATATCCTAAAATTATGTGGGATCATATAGATCTGATATACTCTGAGAAAATGTGGTCAACTATAATTCTAGCTATCATATTAGAGCGTTATATATCACAGCAATGACCAGGCTACTTGGTCAATTACAGTTTAATCAGATTTTGAACATGCATTCTATGGTTTCACCCTGATGACTTTGCATGAATACTGCTGCTTCAGGATTTCTGGGAAAGAATTTTCTAAGATTAACCAATAAACAAATTTTGTTTTTTATCTGGTAAACTGGTAGCAATTTGGAATTTAGTCTACTCTCTATGTTAAGAGAACAAAGTTTTCTTAGAATGTAGCTTTTGATAATGGATTATGAATTTCTTTGCCTTTAAGTGATGTGTATTTCTTTTTAAAATCTTTTGTTACTTATAAAGTAAAGCCACCTTATAAAGTAAATAAGCATGATTTAGGATTATGGTTACATGTAGACAAAGCTCATTCTGCTTCTACAAAAAATAAGGCCTCACTGTGAGACTTTTGGAATCCTGAAGTCCTTAAAACATAGCAACAGTCTACTCCTAAACTGGAGAATTAAAAATAGATGAACAATAGCTGTCAGAGCTGTGGGAAATCCAAGGTGGCTGCGTGGCTTTTCTTTGCTCCCTGACAAACCTCATTTTTATCTGATGGGATAAAGCCTTCCCTGGCTACAGTGTTAATGCCCTCACAATGACAAAAAAATATTTCACTTAATATTAATTTCTAGTTTTGCTGGTTTAGTACGACTCATTTCTGAGATAGTTCCTTGTTGTTATGTTATGTTGCTAAAAGGTTTAAGTAAGCTATTTAAAATGACATTCTAAGTTTGTTTCTAAAGCTTATCTCAATAACTAATTTTTGGATAAAGGTCAGAGGCTCCATGATAGACAGCAGGAGATTAACACCTGGCTATAAGCATTTAACTAAGTCAGATGACATGAGGTATACTGGGCTATACTTAATGAAAGTTCTTGACTTAAATTCTTGCTTACAACCTTACTCATACTTGCTAGCTATATTATTTTCTATGTCACTTGTTTCAGAAGTGTTTCTTATGTAACTAAATGTGTGCCTGAGCCTGTGATAAAATGCTAATATGCAGTTCTATACGAGATCAATGATTGNCCACCCAGTTTTTACTGCTTTTCACTGAACTGGTCATTAAATAGAACACAAAAATTTGCTTTTAGAAAAATTAGATTACTGTCTGGTATAAGTGTAAACCATACTAATTAACTATTAAAATTTACCTACATAGTTTGTGGGTTTCATTTAAATATATATTGAAGACCTACTATATATCAGTCAATCATACTATCTTAATTTGGCTGATAATAGCACAATAAAGCATGTGTTATGAATGCCAAATTACAAATAAGCAAATGGAATCTTCACTAAACTAAAGAAACATTGTAATCAACATAACATTGGGATGCTCACATGGTTCCTCTGTCTGATAAGAACCAGCTGGGGTGATTAACCAACCAGTAATCTATATTTGAAGAATTGATGCTTTTGAACTGTAGTGTTGGAGAAGACTCTTGAGAGTCCCTTGGACTTTAAGGAGATCCAACCAGTCCATTCTAAAGGAGATCAGTCCTTGGTGTTCTTTGGAAGGAATGATGCTAAAGCTGAAACTACAGTACTTTGGCCATCTCATGCAACGAGTTGACTCATTGGAAAGACTCTGATGCTGGGAGGGATTAGGGGCAGGAGGAGAAGGGGACGACAAAGGATGAGATGGCTGGATGGCATCGCCAACTCTATGGACATGAGTTTGAGTGAACTCCAGGAGTTGGTGATAGACAAGAAGGCCTAGTGTGGTGCAATTCATGGGGGTCACAAANCAGTACTTTGGCCACTTGATGCGAAGAGTTGACTCACTGGAAAAGACTCTGATGCTGGGAGAGATTGGGGGCAGGAGGAGAAGGGGACGACTGAGGATGAGATGGCTGGATGGCATCACGGATTCGATGGACATGAATCTGTGTGAACTCCGAGAGACGGTGATGAACAGGGAGGCCTGGCGTGCTGCGATTCATGGAGTTGCAAAGAGTCGGACATGACTGAGTGACTGAACTGAACTGAACTGAACTCTACATATGGGAAGAAGCAACAAGAGGGAATATTTTCCTGGACCAAGAAGCCAGTAAGACAGGTATGGTCCAGAGACTTTTGCTACTCNGGCAAGAATACTGGAGTGGGTAGCCATTCCCTTCTCCGGGGGTCTTCCTAACCCAGGGATCAAACCCGGGTCTTCTGCATTGCATGCAGATTTTTTATCATCTGAGCCACCAAGCCCTATACTTGAAAGTCTCATACATTCCTTTACTCCAGCCACAGACTCCATCATGCTCAAGTGCTACCACAGGCTATCTAAAGACACAGATGTGTTCTTTCAGAAAGACATTTCCTAAGTATATGTATTGTCACACAGAGAATGTGGAGAGAAAAGAATAGAGATTAAATTGATTTAAGAGATGATAACAGAGACAACAAAAATTATTCAAATAAGAATAACTGACGTCTTAGGATTGTAAAGCCATCAGAAAAGAATAAGAAGTATTCAGAAATATGCTGGAAAATATTTTTCTTGGGAAAAAAAAGAAAACTGAACTTCCAGATTGAAAGAAAAAATAACTTTTGTGGAGTAACTGGCACCAGGACACTTCTTGGTTACACTGTTTAATTTTAAATGTACACAAATAGTGCATTTTCTATTTATAACAGCCAGGACATGGAAGTAACCTAAAGGTCCATCATCAGAAGAATGGATAAGAAAGCTGTGGTACATATACACAATGGAGTATTACTCAGCCATTAAAAA
>SJYW01055579.1:437667-466646 GCA_006410735.1 Raphicerus campestris | reverse complement strand
TCCACAGCTTATTGTGATCCACACAGTCAAAGGCTTTGGCATAGTCAATAAGCAGAAATAGATGTTTTCCTGAAACTCTCTTGCTTTTTCCATAATCCAGCAGATGTTGGCAATTTGATCTTTGGTTCCTCTGCCACTTCTAAAACCAGCTTGAACATCTGAAAGTTCACAGTTCACATACTGCTGAAGCCTGGCTTGGAGAATTTTAAGCATTACTTTACTAGCATGTGAGATGAGTGCAATTTTGTGGTAGTTTAAGCATTCTTTGGCATTGCCTTTTGTTTGGGATTGGAATGAAAACTGACATTTTCCAGTCCTGTGTCCACTGCTGAGTTTTCCAAATTTGCTGGCATATTGAGTGTAGTACTTTCACAGCATCATATTTCAGGATTTGAAATAGCTCAACTGGAGTTCCATCACATCTACTTTGTTCGTTCTGATGGTCTCTAAGGCCCACTTGACTTCACATTCCAGGATGTCTGGCTCTAGGTGAGTCATCACAACATCATGATTATCTGGGTTGTGAAGATCTTTTTTGTATAGTTCTTCTGTGTATTCTTGCCACCTCTTCTTAATATCTTACAATCACTACCACTATTCAAAGCTAAACACATGTTTCTTTNTATTATAAAATGCATGACCAATGTAAATTAGGATCATTTATCAGTGAAGATTCAAAATACTGAATAGAGAAGAGGTGCTGACATATTTGTTATTCAATCAGTGCCTGTGAAGGTTTTTCCGATATCTGTGCACCATTTTTTCCTGTGTTGGTAGAGGGACTGTCTCTGTGTGTGTGCACGTGTGTGTGTGTGTGTGTGTGACTTTTATTGTAAAAATATAGTTGTTATGTAACTTCATATCATCTCCATTGGGGGGGGGGAATCAGTACGAGTTCATGGCTCTTTGGAATGTGTTTGCATTAAAACTATATAAAACTTCTTTCCTTCCAGTTCCTTGACACCATTCACTGAAAGCTATCTACATCACTAACCAAAGTGCTACATTACCCAATGTACTACCTGTGAGTATTGACTTCTAAGGGCTCACTTAGTGGTTATCATTACACTTCCTTGATGATGATGAATACAACGCTTACCTATTGTGCAAAAGAGGATGTACAGGGTAATTTATTCTCCACTCCAGATTTTCTGGGACTTTGTGTGGTAGTGAATCCAATTATTCAGATATTACTGTTACAGACTTTGGATGGTCAGTCTGAGTAGGGTATTTCTTCGTCTTCATTGTCCTTGGAGCTGCATCTTTCCTTTTTTCTAGTCCACAGATTTTGTAGAGAGACTGCAAAAGAGTCAGATCAAATTGATGATGTGATTCCCCTTCTCCATTTATTAGATTCCTGCATGTTCCTTTAAACTGGGTATAATGCGTTAATAGAAATTGAACCAGAGTTANATCTTTCCTTTTTTCTAGTCCACAGATTTTGTAGAGAGACTGCAAAAGAGTCAGATCAAATTGATGATGTGATTCCCCTTCTCCATTTATTAGATTCCTGCATGTTCCTTTAAACTGGGTATAATGCGTCAATAGAAATTGAACCAGAGTTATTTTCCTGTTTAAGAGTAAGAAGAGATTCTTCTTGAACTACTAGACTCATATCTTAGTAATGCTACATGGCTAGAGGTGATGAATTTTACTTCTCTTTCTGTCTTCCTTTTTTCTTCTTCTTACATAATGTGTTCAAAAGACAAAGAACACTGATTGAAGATGGAAACCCAATATCATTTGTCAAAAGAATATAATGTTAACAAAATTTACCTAAAAGATGTAATGGAGCAAAAATTTAGTATTCGCTGTGATATCCTTTTAGTGTCAGAATTGGTCATCTCTTAACAGGTTCAACTAATGATGGTGATAAGAAATGATTCTAATTAAAACAGTAAAACCCACAAAATGAGACATGAAAATTGCAAAGATGCTAGAAATGAGTTATGTTACTGAAACTCCTTTTTCCATGCTTGGAATTTTTTTAAGAGTAGCTTTTTCAAAATTTTCTTTATTTTAATGAAATAATAATCAGCCATCGGTGTATATATATATATATACTCCCTGCCCCTTTTACAAAAGGTGTTAGTTACTGAAAGGTGGGGGTACAGCTGCTCACCACTCAGAAGCCAATAAAGAGGTCACGTTGGTGGAAAGGAAAGTTTGCTTTATTTTGGATGCTGGCAACCTTGGTGGAGAAGGGCAGGTGTCTGTTGAAAGGCTGATTCTCCCCCACTGACAATCAGTGGGCAAGAACTTTTATAGATGGAAGGAAAGGACAGCATGCAGAAATGGTAGTCAGCTCTGACAGTCACCTTGGAACTTTAACACAGTGTAGATAAGATGAGTTAAAGTGAGTTAAGGTCTCTAATGAATTCCATTTATTTCTTAATGACTAGTTGAAATAGAGAAGATAGTTGTCAATGTTCCTCTGTGCATGTTAAGCCACTTCAGTTGTGTCTGACTCTTTTGCAACTGTAGACTACCAGGCTCCTCTGTCCATGGGATTCTCCAGGCAAGAATACTGGAGTGGGTTGCAATGCCCACCTCTGGGGGCTCTTTTGTACCCAGGTATGAAACCCACATCTCTTAATGTTTCCTGTATTGGCAGGCAGGTTATTTACCACTAGAGCCACCTGGGAAGCTTTTCCTTAGACGGGGCATTTTAAAATTATTATTAAAAAATTTGGTCACCTATCATACATCTGGAAACAATAGCTGAGAAAAAAGGAGATGACTCATTTGAAGATGTGGAATGAAACATTAGGTTGATGTATACCCAACTTTTAGCCCTGAAATAACAGTCTTTAAATTCAAAAACCAAATCTCCACATCTAAAAAATAAATAAACATTTTTTAAGGGATCTCTAAACATTCTGAGTTTGGAAAAAATAATCTACTTTTCCCATTTATATATGTCTTCCAGATAATGAAATGCAATGCCCTTAAAAGACAAATTCAGATTAAAGTTTCATCTCTTATAAACTAAACCTTTTATGCCAAAATGAAAGTGTTGCCTTTTTCAATGAAATGCAGTTTCTTCAATATTTAGAATTCAATAACTGCAAGAGCTGAATAGAAAGGAGTTTAATTGCTAGAAGGGCAATGTATAAGAGGTAATGGGGAAAAATAGAATATTCAACTCATGCATTTTCCCCCAATTTTAATGGATCTCTTTTGTTATGATTATCGTTAAGCATTGAAGTATTTTTTTCCTATATATCATAAAATATTTAATTAATTATTTTCTGGTGCATATGAAAAGTTAGATTAGATTCAGCTCTGAATTATTTCTATTAATGGAAGAAAATAACCACATATAATTTAAAAATTATAATATGGAGGAAATGAATAAATATTTTCTTTACAGTAAAGTCTGATACAGTCACTCTGTCCAATGTTTAGTTGCCTATATTATTCATGCACTTTCAGCTAAACACTGCTTTGATTTTGGACCTGACTTCCAATTGCCTTTAACTTCACTCCTTTAATTGGATTCCCCAAAATCAATTAGTTAGATAAGCAGTTTATAAATTAATCAGATTTTCAAAAACAGGATTCATCATCATCATTTGTGCCATCTTTTGGTCTCTGTCTGAACATGCTAATGTTTATGAAGATGGCTTCCTGAATGAAAGGTATATTTCTGTAGTGGGAAAATATAAGACTCAACAGAGATTAATATCTGGATTAAAAGAAAAGTTGCATTTTGTATGTCCTGAATTTCTCTTTCAGAACAGTTTCCTCTCCCACATTAAAGTACCCTTTACAAGTACCCAACACTCCAGGTTGTTGGTGGTGAGAGTTTTCTTTTATTTTTAACAAGAGTCTTTGTTCACATTTTTGAGTACTATAATATAAAGAAAAAAGTAGAAAACTGAGAAAGAATTTATTTTCTAGGTGTTTACTTTAAAAATGTGTAGTTTAGTTGGCAGGGTATTTGACTTTGAAACTTATTACATATACACAANATAGTGGAACAAAAGTAAGTATTGCAAAAATATTAATTTTAAAACAATTATATTGTTTTAAGTGGTTCAATTTTTTTTTAATTCCCCACCCCCAGGCTGCTGCTTCTGCCTGGGCAGTGTTCTCTGCTACACCCGGACCACTCCTGAAACTGCCACCTTCAGTGATTTGATATTTTAATTTTAGAGAGTCCTGTGTTTGTTAAATGCTTTAAAAACTGAGAAACTATATCATGTTTTCATTTTCCCACCCGCAATGTTCTACATAAAGAGCCCCTCAGCATAGGTAAAGGAGAAGTAAATATACGATAAAACAGGTTAAGTAAACATTCCATAATCTGCATCTTAAATGAAATATATTATTGTGAACTCATTAGGTGCTTTACTTTAAAACCAGCAAGCAGACTACATTTTTTTTTATAGCACTTTCTACCAAAAAAATGTCAAAATAATGGGTTATTCCCTAGCAATAGCATCTCTGAAAGGGAAAGTCAGTCCTGTCATGTCGTGTCGAGTCTGACTCTTTGTGATCCCATGGACTATACAGTCTATGCAATTCTCCAGGCCACAGTGCTGGAGTGGATAGCGAGTTCCCTTCTCCAGTAGATCTTCCCAACCCAGGGATCGAATTCAGGTCTTCCACACTGCAGTTGGATTCTTTACCCGCTGAACCACGAGGGAAGACCGATAGCATCTCTAGTTAGTGTCCATATAGATCTTCTGCAAAAATAACCCAAAATACGGAAGAGAAATATCTCATTCTAGCTCTGGGCTAGAAAATACACAAGATGGGCCTGCAATATCCTAATATCAGATGGCAAGGGAACTCTGGACAGTGCAAGAATCATGGTAAAAAGACACAGGAAGCTATTAGAAAGTGCTTTCACTCGCCAAAGATGTCACATGCTTGATATCACACAAAAAAACTCTTTTGTTTTATACCCATAAACTAACTAAATTTTTAAAGGGTTCATTTTCTGAGTCTGAGGAGAAATTATGCTGAAAGCTGATGAAGTAGTACTTAAGTCTTTCCCTTAGGGAATGTACATATTGCTGAGTATTCAAGCAGGAAATGATGGAGAATTTCTTTTTATAGAAATTTTCTAGGTAATATATGAAGAATGAACAATTGGATTATGTATATATATATTTTGTAATCCTCAAGATGCAACAGAGGTATGCATTAATCAAAAATAGCTGCTAATAACATATAAAAAAGACAAGCAGATGATATGTGTTGCCTAATGGAAAATACACATCTCTTGTTGAAAAGACTGAATAACATACAGATGTGCTATAACATAATCTCTAAAAAATTTTGAAACTGAATCTGGATCTATCTACCAATGTATAGGGAAAACAGTGAACAGAGGATGCTGTTTAATTACAGCAGGACTATCAAAAATTTCAGAATGTGGAAGACACTACAGAAGTAAAATTTGTGAAAATAAACAAAATGGAAATACTAAAAACAATTTTTAAAGTTTGTTTCACAAATGAATGAAAAGTAGAAGGGGAGAGAGAAGAAAGAGAGAGAATGATTGAGAATCTGAAGAGGAAACAAGAAAACTCAGTATAATATTTTAAAGCATTGTTTAAAAATGTGACACATGAGATGTTTGGAATTTGAACACTGACACTCAGTATTGGATAGTGTGAAAGCACTGACACATTGTTTAGATGAATTAATTATACTATGGCCGTATTTTTAAACTACTTATCTTTTAGAGATAAATAATGATTTGAATGAAATGTTGATGTCCAATTCATTTCATAAATAAAAATAGAAGGGAAGAGTGGGTGGAGATGAAGAGAAGACATGAATTGAGATTACATACGACCATCAGTGGATAAATATAGAGGCTGAGTAATACACACAAGGGGTCCATTATATAATTGAGTCTACTTTTCAATTGGTTGGAAGATTTTCCACTATAAAAATTAAATTAAAAACAATGTTAACATTTAGCTAGAGTGAGAGTGCTTAATCACTTAGTTTATTGTTAGGAAAGTATTTTCATGCACTTTTTGAAGCAATCTAAAGACAGATGTGTATAAGAGACAGCAGTAGGTCATGTCCACACTGGTAAAATTATGCCAAATGGAGTTAAAGCATAGTAATTTAACTATAAATTTATAGTGGAACAAAAGTAAGTATTGCAAAAATATTAATTTTAAAACAATTATATTGTTTTAAGTGGTTCAATTTTTTTTTAATTCCCCACCCCCAGGCTGCTGC
The DNA here is from genome assembly GCA_006410735.1 of Raphicerus campestris. Classification (NCBI taxonomy): domain Eukaryota; kingdom Metazoa; phylum Chordata; class Mammalia; order Artiodactyla; family Bovidae; genus Raphicerus; species Raphicerus campestris. The sequence goes on along the minus strand of SJYW01055579.1, from coordinate 460,436 downwards.
TTCTGCCTGGGCAGTGTTCTCTGCTACACCCGGACCACTCCTGAAACTGCCACCTTCAGTGATTTGATATTTTAATTTTAGAGAGTCCTGTGTTTGTTAAATGCTTTAAAAACTGAGAAACTATATCATGTTTTCATTTTCCCACCCGCAATGTTCTACATAAAGAGCCCCTCAGCATAGGTAAAGGAGAAGTAAATATACGATAAAACAGGTTAAGTAAACATTCCATAATCTGCATCTTAAATGAAATATATTATTGTGAACTCATTAGGTGCTTTACTTTAAAACCAGCAAGCAGACTACATTTTTTTTTATAGCACTTTCTACCAAAAAAATGTCAAAATAATGGGTTATTCCCTAGCAATAGCATCTCTGAAAGGGAAAGTCAGTCCTGTCATGTCGTGTCGAGTCTGACTCTTTGTGATCCCATGGACTATACAGTCTATGCAATTCTCCAGGCCACAGTGCTGGAGTGGATAGCGAGTTCCCTTCTCCAGTAGATCTTCCCAACCCAGGGATCGAATTCAGGTCTTCCACACTGCAGTTGGATTCTTTACCCGCTGAACCACGAGGGAAGACCGATAGCATCTCTAGTTAGTGTCCATATAGATCTTCTGCAAAAATAACCCAAAATACGGAAGAGAAATATCTCATTCTAGCTCTGGGCTAGAAAATACACAAGATGGGCCTGCAATATCCTAATATCAGATGGCAAGGGAACTCTGGACAGTGCAAGAATCATGGTAAAAAGACACAGGAAGCTATTAGAAAGTGCTTTCACTCGCCAAAGATGTCACATGCTTGATATCACACAAAAAAACTCTTTTGTTTTATACCCATAAACTAACTAAATTTTTAAAGGGTTCATTTTCTGAGTCTGAGGAGAAATTATGCTGAAAGCTGATGAAGTAGTACTTAAGTCTTTCCCTTAGGGAATGTACATATTGCTGAGTATTCAAGCAGGAAATGATGGAGAATTTCTTTTTATAGAAATTTTCTANTGGCATGCTGCGATTCATGGGGTCGCAAAGAGTTGGACGCGACTGAGCGACTGAACTGAACTGAAGGAGGGATATATACTTGCATGCTTAGTTATTTCAATTGTGTCCAACTCTTTGCAACACTATAGACTGTATTGTAACCCATCAGACTTCTTTGTCCATGGGCTTCTCCTGGCAAGAATGTTTGAGTGGGCTGCTATATCATGCCCTTCTCCAAATAATTTTCTGACCCAAGGATCAAACCCTTGTTTCCTTTGGCTCCTGCATTGCAGGTAGATTCTTTACTGCTGAGTCCCTAGGGAAACCTACACACACACACACACACACACACACACACACACACACACACACACGCACACACACACATGCAAGTTCAGACATATTCATCCCTATTGTCCTGAGGTATTCACAAGCTTACACACCATTGCCCAGAGAGCCATATTTCCCNCACACACACACACACACACACACACACACACACACACGCACGCACACACACACATGCAAGTTCAGACATATTCATCCCTATTGTCCTGAGGTATTCACAAGCTTACACACCATTGCCCAGAGAGCCATATTTCCCAAAGGCTGTTAATATATTTGCCTGGATTCCTGCAATTACCATATTTACAAGATGTAGATCAGTCAGTTCACCTGACTTTCTCTTTCCAAGAAATATTCATGCCTTTTCAAACTTGGGACAAAATGTTAGATCTGCTGCTTTCACCATTTACTTTCCAGATGTCAATGTGGATTATGGAGCCGTCGAAACAGTCATGAAGAAAGAAAGAGGTAGGGAGAGAAGGAAGGAAAGAGAGAAGAAAGTAATAAAGAAGAAAAGAATGAAAGGAAGAAATGAGTTTAGAGGAAGGAAAGAAAGGAAGGAAAAGAAAGCTTAGTGGAAAAGGAAAACAGTACATATTTAAAAGTTTTATTTATGTGAAACTGTTTGGCTTTGAGATATACATGCCTTTTTTTAATAGTTCCTCCCTCATAGCACCTATTAAAGTGTTTTGGTATTCAGTAAATATTTATTAAAATAATACATAAATCCACAGTTCAATAATACTTCAAGCAATCAAAATTTTTCTTATATATAATAAGTTCATATTATTTTGAAATTGTGTTGCCCTCATTCCCCATGTAAGTAATTCTATTGAAAAAAGAGGTGGAATGAATTAGATTGAGATGGATACACTTTACTTAAGATGTTGTGGATGTGATTTACCCAGGAACATTGATGTGGGGATAAAACAAACCCAAAATTCTCAGTCTTCATAAATTGCCTTGGAAATGTGTATGAATACTAAAATCATGACCATAATAATTTTTCTGATTTTCCTAATGCACATGCAAATTCTACCTTTGATTCACATTGGGAATAGTCATTGCTCTCAATATGAATGTCTCAAAAGATATAAGTCTAAAAGTCTAGATTTATGACTGAAGTGTTTTAAGAAAACTGAAATACTTTTTATACTGTCTTATATAATAATTTTAAAGAGTGCAAACATTAAATCAGTATTGCATCTTTCAAAACATCTAGGGTAGGAAGGAATAGACTCTTTTCAAAACTGCTTAGCAAAAAGGTTCAATGATGTTCAAGTTTCTCTTTTTCTTCCTCCCCTTCTCTCTCCACTTCTTCCTTCCCTTGCCCTCCCTGCTCCTCCTGCTGTCCTCCTATCTTGTCTTCCTTCTACTTGTTGTCCCATTCTTCCTGTATCTCCCAGATTTCCTTATTTTCTATATTGGAAGAAAAAAATCCTATGAGATCTGGATGAAAAATTATGGTAACATCTCCAATAAACTTCTTTGTTTTTTATACTATAAGGGCATTAGTTGGGAGATTTTTAGTTTTAGGTCATTTATTTTTCAGCACTTGTAATATGACATTCAATGAAATTATCTAGTTAATTGAACAGAAAATGCCATCAGTAAGATACAGTGAAAAGTTGTCATTGACACTTTTTCATGAATTATGCTTCTTAAAATCCCAATGTCTGACTATTCTGTAGTCATGTTGCAGGAAATTTGTTTCAATGAGTATTTCATTGTTATTCAGTCAGTAAGTCATGTCTGAATAGGCTTGACTAGTCATGCTAGGCTTCTCTGTCCACTGTCTCCTGGAGACTGTTCAGATTCACCTTCATTGAGTCGCTGATGCTATCTAATCATCTCATTCTCTGTCATTCCCTTTTCCTTTCACCATCAGTCTTTCACAGTATCAATTATTTATCGCTCAGCCTTCTTAATGGTCCAACATACATGACTACTGGACAATCCACAACTTTGACTATATGTACATTTGTTGGCAAAGTGATGTCTCTGTTTTTAAATACACTGTATAGGTTTATCATAAATTTCATCCCAACAAGCAAGTCTCTTTTAATTTCATTGCTGCAGTCAGTAATGATTTTGGAGCCCAGGGAAATCAAATTTGTAACTGCTTTCACTGTTTACCTGTCTATTTGCATTGAAGTCATGAGTCTGGATGCCATGATCTGAGTATTCTACCAGTAAATTTTTTTTTTCTTTAAGGAAAGGCATGGCTGATCTAAGTCAAATTTTAGTTATCATTATATTGCTTAAAAGTCATATTTGTAGTTCTTAGAATTAGGTTACTAGAGCATATATATTCTTCTGCAAACCCAAAGAAAATTAAATATGTATGGAAAAATCATTATGGACAAAATTTTATTTTGGAATAGGAAGACAGAAAACTTAAGAAGACACTGAACTGAATATCTTATCCTGTCTTAATGGAGATTCTTTACCATCCGANGTTACTAGAGCATATATATTCTTCTGCAAACCCAAAGAAAATTAAATATGTATGGAAAAATCATTATGGACAAAATTTTATTTTGGAATAGGAAGACAGAAAACTTAAGAAGACACTGAACTGAATATCTTATCCTGTCTTAATGCAGATTCTTTACCATCCGAGCCACCAAAGAAGCCCAAATATGGTTTTAAATTGCCAACTGTATTTTTTTGCCTTCTTTTATATTTTATTTTTATTTAAATTTATTTATTTTAATTGGAGGCTAATTTCTTTACAATATTGTAGTGGTTTTGCCATACATTGACGTGGATCCACCATGGGTGTACATGTGTTCCCCATCCCATCTCTCTGGGTCATCCCAGTGCACCAGCCCCGAGCACCCTGTCTCATGCATCTAAGCTGGACTGATGATCCATTTCACGTATGATAATATACATATTTCAATGCCATTCTCCCAAATCATCCCACCCTTGCCCTCTTCTACAGAGTCCAAAAGACAGTTCTATACACCTGTATCTATTTTGCTATCTTTCATATAGGGTTATCTTTACCATCTTTCTAAATTCCATATATATGCATTAGTATATCAACTGTATTCTATTCATACTATTCTCTGCTCATAGACTGCAGCATTCTGTGTCCACTGCTCATCCTATAGTACAAAAACATATGTATTAATATTTGCAATAAAACTCTACTCATTTAAAGAAATATTGGAGAGAGTTCTTCCCTATGGTACATACCTTACATTAAATTGGTACTTTTGGAAAACATAGCTTTTTAAGATTCTTCAATGACATGTGTAGGTTCCCATAACATTTATTTCTAGCTCTTTGATTTCAAGTGTGTTAAAATTTCAACACAATTTCCATTTATTATTAGGGAAATTTCTATAAGAATTACTTATAGGAGAGTCAAATCACCTTAGTTGCAGTTCTTTGCCTGCAGTGATTGATAAAAGATTGTCCAATGACATTAACATGGAGTAGTTTATCTGTTTGGTTTGGTTTTCACAAAAAAACTTAAAATAGATCATTTTTTGTCCTGTTAAAATATTAGTATGTGAAATGGCCTCTGATTTTAGTTTTTCCCTTTCCTACCCATTAGGTGACATGCTAATAATTTCTACTATTTTAGAAATTAAAGGGTACAATCTAGGTTCATACATTTCTCATTTCCTCCATAGAATATCTTATAACAGTTGTTGAAAAAACATGAACTATTCTGCAGATTTCACTTGGGGATTCAAAATGATTTTGCCCTACTTAAAAGAGAGTTAAGTTTGCATTAAACAAAAATGCCTCTTACATTTTAACAGTATTTTCCATATTACTCTGAAGCTGGAAATCTATACTCTTGTGAAAATTAGGTAACTAGTATTTTGCTTCTATTAAAACACTAAAAAGTAAATGATAAAATGCTTGCAACAGGATATATTATTTTTATTCAACAGTCATAAACTAATAGTTGTTATTTTTTAAAATTTATTTATTTTTGAATTGAAGGATAATTGCTTTGCAGAATTTTGTTGTTTTCTGTTAGACTTCAACATGAATCAGTCAGAGGTTCATATATCTTCTCCCTTTTGAACCTCCCTCCATTTCTCCTCATCCCACCCTTCTAGGTTGATAAAAAGCCCTTGTTTGAGTTTCCTGAGACATATAGAAAATTCTCGTTGGTTATCTATTTTACATATGGTAATGTAAGTTATGACCAACCTAGATATCATATTAAAAAGCAGAGATATTACTTTGCCAACAAAGTTCCGTCTAGTCAAGGCTATGGTTTTTCCAGTGGTCATGTATGGATGTGAGAGTTGGACTGTGAACAAAGATGAGCGCCGAAGAATTGATGCTTTTACTGTGGTGTTGGAGAAGACTCTTGAGAATCCCTTGGACTGCGAGGAGATCAAACCAGTCCATCCTAAAGGAGATAAGTCCTGGGTGTTCATTGGAAGGACTGATGCTAAAGCTGAAATTCCAATACTTTGACTTTGGCTACCTCCTGCAAAGAGTTGATTCATTGGAAAAGACCCTGATGCTGGGAGGAGTTGGGGGCAGGAGGAGACGGGGATGACAGAGGATGAGATGGCTGGATGGCATCACTGACTCGATGGACATGAGTTTGAGTGAACTTTGGGAGTTGGGGACGGACAGGGAGGCCTGGTGTGCTGCAATTCATGGGGTCGCCATGAGTCAGACACGACTGAGTGACTGAACTGAACTGAATGTAAGTTTCCATGTGATTATTATAATCAAATTAATTTTTGAACTGATAGAAAAATCATCTTACTCTATATATATTTAAGCTTGTTTCCGTGTGGGTGTCTGTGTATATTTGTTCACAAATAATCTACATATCAATTGTTCTTCAGTTGCCCAGTTGTGTCAACTGAAGAACATCAGGCTTCCCTGCCCTTTGGTATCTCCCAACGTTTCCTCAAACTAATGTCCATTGAGTCAGTGATGCCATCCAACAATCTCATCCTCTCCCACCCCCTTCTCCTCTTGTCCTCAATCTTTCCCAGTATCAGGGTCTTTTCCAGTGAGGTGGATCTTCATATCAGGTGGCCAAAGGATCTAAGCTTCAGATTCAACATCAGTCCTTTCAATGAATATTTAGGACTGATTTCCTTTAGGATTGGCTGATTTGATCTCTTTGCAGTCCGAGGGACTCTCAAGAGTCTTCTCCAGGACCACAGTTCAAAATCATCAGTTCTTCAATCTCAGCTTTCTTTATGGTCCAACTCTCCCATCCATATATGACTACTGGAAAAACCATAGCTTTCACTATACAGACCTTTGTTGGCAAAGTGATGTATCTTCTTAACATGCTGTCTATGTTTGTCATAACTTACCTTCCAAGGAGCAAGCGTCTTTTAATTTCAAGGCTACAATCACTATCTGCAGTTATTTTGGAGTCCAAGCAAATAAAGTCTCTTATTGTTCCCCCCGCCCCCATCTATTTGCCACAAAGTGATGGGGCTGGATACCATGACCTTATTTTTTTGAATATTGAGTTTTTAACCAGCTTTTTCTCTCTCCTCTTTCTCTTTCATCAAGAAGCACTTCAGTTCCTCTTAATTTCCTGCCATAAGAGTGGTGTGATTGATATTTCATACGGCAATCTTGATTCCATCTTGTTCTTCATCCAGCTTGACGTTCTCTTCATATAAGTTAAATAAGCAAGGTGACAATATACAGCCTTGACGTACTCCTTTTCCTATTTGGAACCAGTCTGTTGTTTCAAGTCTGGTTCTAACTGTTCCTTCTTGATTTAAATATAGGTTTCTCAGGAAGTAGTTCAGGTGGTCTGGTATTCCTCTCTCTTTAAGACTTTTCCACAGTTTGTTGTGAGCCACACAGTCAAGTTTTCACAAAGTCAATAAAGCAGAAATAGATGTTTTTCTGGAACTCTCTTGTTTTTTCAATGATCCAGTAGATGTTGGCAATCTGATCTCTGGTTCCTCTTCCTTTTCTAAAACAAACTTAAACATCTGGAAGTTCATGTTTCACATACTGTTGAAGCCTGGCTTGGAGAATTTTGAGCATTAATAGCATATGAAATGAGTGCAATTTTGCAGTAGTTTGAACATTCTTTGGCATTGCCTTTCTTTGGGATTGGAATGAAAATTGACCTTTTCCAGTCCCGTGGCCACTGCTGAATTTTCCAACTTTGCTGGCATATTGAGTGCATCACTTTAACAGCATCATCTTTTAGGATTTGAAATAGCTCAACTAGAATTTTATCACCTCCACTAGATTTGTTCATGGTGATGCTTCCTGAGGCCCACTTGACTTCGAATTTCAGGATGTCTGGCTCTAGGTGAGCGATAACACCATCATGGTTATCTTGGTCATTACATTTTTTTGGGTATAGTTCTTCTACATATTTTTGCCCATTTTTCTTAATATCATCTGCGTCTGTTAGGACCATATCATTTCTGTCCTTACGTGCCTATCTTTGAATGAAATGTTCCCTTGGTATCTCTTATTTTCTTGATATCTCTAATTTAACAAAGGGCATCTATTTTTTTTTTTTTTAACGGTTGCTGGGTTGTTGGAAAAACAAAGAGGAAGACTCAAATACCATACATATCATGACAGAGGAACCTGGGGTTAGGGAAACCTCTACAATTGGAGAGAAACCTCTTGACCATGGAGCTGAGACCTCTCCAGTTGGGTGTTGCCTGGCTGTTTACTGGTACTCTTGGGAAGGAGGGATATGAAGTCAACCCTGGGATGAGTGGAAGAAGCTGGAACTGGGGCCAACAGCTGCTCTGAAGTTGCCAGAAGAATGTTAACTTTGGGGGAGAAGTTGTTTGAATCAGCAGCCCAATAAAATAGATTATGTCCTTACTTGACTCTCCTGTCTACCCATCTCCACCTGGTTCCTCTATTAATTTAAGAGAATTATTAGAAAGTCAGAAAGAAAGGAAAGGACTTGCTGAGAGGCAGTTTCGATATCATAGAACAAAAGTAGAAGAATTTTCCACATTTGGAGCTAAAAGACATTAGTTGAAAAAATGGCACCATCTTTTGGTGACTCAAACATTAAACCATAAACCTCAATGACTGAGATTAAAGGTACAAATACTTCTTTCAAGCTGAAGAATTATTAAAGCCTCAGAATATACAAAAGTGTTCTTTATATTTTTCAAAACATGTTTTGATTTTTCTCCCTTCACAGCCATAATGAAAAGACATTCGAAATATTTTAAAATTATGCTTTATCATTTTCTTATTTGTCAACTCTTCTAAGTTATGATATATGGTTGCTCATTCTGAAACGATGTGTATTTAGCAGACGTCACATCAATTGAGCAGTTTTGGATTTTTAATTTCATTGTTTTCATTTTTAATTTAATTTCATCTGGCTTTTTAATTTTTAATTTTAGAAGGAGGATTTTTAATTTCCCCACTTTGTAAATTTTGACCATATGTATTGTGTAAATAAGTAGGAAAAGGATAAAGTGATATTTTTAGCACTATATATATATGTTTCTCAAATTGATTTTCTAGCATAGATATAAGTCAACCAAATTCTACCAATGTAAACTATGATTTTATCAGGTTTTTTTCTTCAAAAATTATTGATAGAGATGGAGAATTTGTGAAGAAAATTTTAACTGTGAAATTTCAAGATTGTTTTGAGTAGATAAATTTTGTTAGCTTAATGAAGCAGCTGAAACATAGCAATGCCTTACTTATAATCATCATACCTGGAGAGACAGAGACACATTACATCCCAGATTCTATGTTGTCTAATTCCCACACCAAGTTCTTTATACATAAAATTATTCCTGGACATACTTGGCTTTATATATGGAGACTGACATATCAGTCTAAGTAAGGAGTTACGCTTTACAGATCGTTTTTCAAATCTCATTATTACCTTGAATGTTTTCCTACTCTCATTTCATCTAACCTCTTTCAAATTTCTAAATATATAAATTCCTTTATCATAGCTGTCTGTTAAACAAGAGTCAGTCAGTTGGTGATGCCATTATTTCCAGTACAAGTAATATTCAAACGTAACTCAAGGAGCTCATTCAATTACCTTTAAACTTAACTCATCCAATTGCCTTCAAACTAATGGCATAAGATGTTTTATATATAAGTATTTAATTTGATGTTCTATACAGGAGAGCTAAAAATAAAATGGAACTGCCACCTATCAAATATAATGACCTGACCACACACTGTGCTTTATTTATAGGTGAAAACACAGAATGTAACATGAGATATACTAAATTTTATTTAGGAAAATAAGATTTCACATAGCCTTGTTAATCTGTGAATGTTTGCTATATTACACTAATGGTTAGAACCCAACTTTTCATAGCTCTTACACAATATAAGACCTGGGATCCCCTTTCCCATCAAATAAAAGCTTAGCTAAGGAAGATAGTTTCTTATCTATCTTGTTTCTAACATTTTCTTTTTTTCTGGAAACTTTGCCTAATTATAGTCATCTCTCAATACACATAAATTGAATGAATGAATAAATTAATGACAAATGTATTGCATATCTTATGAAACACACTTTATGTAAAAGAACATAGGAAGCACTCTTGAAAGTCTATCATTTATAGAAATGGTTTATTTCCCTTTTATAATATATTATTGAGCATTTAATTTTCTAAGATTATGTTCTCTTTAACATGGTATAGGCTATTTAAAAAGTATATTATGAACTATCCTACTGTAAAACATGGTTTTTATGCCCCTCTGCACACCTCTGTTTCCATCACAGTCCTGGTGGAAATGTCTTATACGCTGACTGCTCCCTCTGAAAAGTGCTGTGTGATCTTTCTCTGAAGCCTTTTTCTATAGTTGAACTGGACTACTCACTTCCTTGAATACACCTCACAGAAGCCCAAGAATATTGACTGTCAGGAATGACTATGCCACTGTGGATGAGAGTCAGTGAGTAGCTATTCCAAACTCCTGTAGTTTGCAGGACAGTTCTAAAGTCTGTCCTACATAGTTCTTCAGAGGGTCTCTGAAGGTGTGAAAGTGAACGTGTTAGCCTCTCAGTTGTGACCCCATGGACTATAGCCCTCCAGGCTCCTCTGTCCATGGAATTCTCCAGGCAAGAATACTGAAGTGGGTAGCCATTTCCTTCACCAGGGATTGAATCCAGGTCTCCTGCATTACAGTCAGATTCTTTATGGTCTGAGCTACCAGAGAATATTAACAGAGGGTCTCTAGGGGGTTCTAATAACAGTTGCTTAAAGCAATAATAATAAATTGCTCATCCTTTGCTGTCATTTTCCCCCTTTCCTGTCTTGATCTGCTTGCCCTCCATAACTGTTCTAGTGTCATCCCAGTACCTACTTGCACTGGTCATTATTTCAAGCATTATTCTTGGGAACCTAAATTAAGAAACACAGTTTAAAATATTCATGTAAACTTGTTGTTCAGTAGCTCAGAAGCGTCTGACTCTGTGACACCTCCAGCATACCAGATTGCTCTGTCCTCTACTATATCCCAGGGTTTGCTCAATTTTATATCCATTGAGCTTGTGATGCTATCTAACAATTTCATCTTCTGTGGCCCACTTTTCCTTTTATCTTTAGCCTTTCCCAGCATCAAGGTCTTTTCCAATGAGTGGACTCTTTTTCCCATCAAGTAACTAAACTATTCAGGATTAGTCATTCCAAAGAATATTCAGGGTTGATTTCCTTTAGAATTGATTGTTTAATATCCTCACAGTCCACGGGACTCTCAAGAGGCTTCTCCAATACCACAGTTCAAAAGCATCAATTATTCAATGTTCAGCTTTCTTTATAGACCAACTCTCACTTCCATACATGACTACTGAAAAATCCATAGCTTTGACTATATGGACCTTTGTCAGCAAAGTGATGTCTCTGCTTTTTAATATGCTATCAAGGAGCTTCCTTGGTAGCTCAGCATTTAAGAATCTGCCTAGAATGCAGGAGCCACAGGAGTCATGGGTACAGTACCTATGTGAGCAAGATATCCTGGAGAAGGGCATGGCAACCCACTCCAGTATTCTATTGAACCCTGGAGAATCCCCATGGACAAAGGAGCCTGGTAGGCTATAATCCATAAGGTTGCAAACAGTCAGACATGACTGAAACAACTTAGCATGCACACTGGTTTGTCATAGCTTTCCTTCCAAGGTGCAAGTGTCTTAAATTTCCTGGCTGCAATCACCATCCACAGTGATTTTTGAGCCCAAAGGGAGAGAATCTGTCACTGCTTCCATTTTCTCCCTTTCTATTTGCTATGAAGTGATGGATCCAGATGCCATGATTTTAGTTTTTTGAATGTTGAGCTTCAGGCCAGCTTTTTTTTTTTTATCCTCATTAAGAGGCTCTTTAGATCCTCTTGACTTTCTGCCATTAGAGTGGCATCATCTGCATATTTGAGGTTGTTGATATTTCTCCCACAATCTTGATTCCAGCTTGGGATTCATCCAGCCCATCATTTTGCCTGGTGTACTCTGCATATAAGTTAAACAAACAGGGTGATGATATACAGACTTATCATAGTTATTTTCCAATTTTGAACCAATCTGTTGTTCCATATCTGGTTCTAACTGTTACTTCTTGACCCATATACGAGTTTCTCAGGAGACTTGAGAAGACTTGTTAAAGGATTTCTATTTTTAAATTATAAAAGGAGTGCCTGGATATTTTGCAGAAGCAGTTTTGACTTTGATATTGTTGGACATTCGGAGTGTAGTCAAAGTTTAGTGTAGTTTAGTTCTATACATATTTATTGAGCATTTATTGGCACTGTTCTAGATGTAGAAGGGACAAACAATCTGTTTAAAAAAATTTGAGAAGGCCAATAGGATGGAAGAGGTTTTTAGAAGAGATGCTGGGAAGTACAGAAGGATGGGAAAATAATATAGCAAGTTAATTATCATTCACTGACCACTTACTTTAACAGAAAATATTCAAAAATTCTAATTTGTATCTGTTGTGTTTTGGAATACATAGGAGCTAGATTCATTATTATTTGTGCATAAAAATATTGTTTATACTTATAAGAGCTTTGAAATTTAGAATCCATTTTTCATTTCTTCATAGTTTAGAAGAGATTGAATTCCTGTTATTTGTTTAATGACATATTTTCATATGAGACATACTGAAATCTAGAATACAGATTTCCTGACTTTGCATGCATTTCACTTCCAGTGTTATCATTTTAAGAAAGATAGATGTTTTATTCATATGGTTTCAGTACCATTGTGTGGTGGAAGGATGTGAGCAGCTCTGTATGTGTCCTTTAGGTTGCTGAGTATGACAGCAGATGACAGAATCATTAAAGGGCTGCCCACTTCACCTATTCCTTGTCCTCAGGAGGCTCATGTCTATTTCTGTATTGTCTACCTTGCTGCTCTGCTTGAATCTCTAAAATTGAGATATTTTGGCTTTATTCTTTGTTCCATCGCCTACTACTTTCTATCCCATTGATATAATAAGCACTTTGAATCATAAATTATGGTCTTGGCTTTCCTCAAACTTTGTTTCAAACTTCTGAATTTGTATCGCCTCAAACTACCTTCAATATTCCCCTCTTCATCCCAGCTTGGCAAAGTTCACAGGACTATCTTACTCTGATTCTGTCTGCCTTGTGTGCTGTAGATTATGGTCTTTCCTGGTTTACCCTGAGCATTTGGATAATACTCAGATATAATTTTTGCTTCCCAGGTGGCTCAGTGATAAAGAATCCACCTGCCAATGCAGGAGATGCAGGAGAAGCAGGTTGGATCCCTGGGTTAGGAAGATCCCTTTGAGGAGGAAATGGCAACCCACTCCAATATTCTTACCTGAAAAATTCCATGGACAGAGGAGTCTGGTGGACTACAGTCCATGAGGTCAGAAAGAGTCAGACGTGACTGAGCATGCACACATCACTACATGCCAGATATAATTTATTACTTATTTTGAGATCAAGAATCAGCTTTCTTTTCAAGTTTTCTCAAGGTAACATAGCACCCATGTAAATAGATTTAATACATTTTAATGAATTTACCTTTAGTTATTGCTTTTACCTATAGCAGGGATATTACTATTAGCACAAAACCATTAATTCTGAATCAAGATATTTCTGATTATAATACTTAGATGAGACCAGTTAATTTTTAAGTATTTATTAATACAATTAAATTAACATTTGCCTCACTTTTCAAGGGTGTTATGAATTGTTGCCATGTGAAGTCATTTATTTTTCAGCTTGGTAGTGAAAGTACAAATTAATGTACNTTTAGTTCTATACATATTTATTGAGCATTTATTGGCACTGTTCTAGATGTAGAAAGGACAAACAATCTGTTTAAAAAAATTTGAGAAGGCCAATAGGATGGAAGAGGTTTTTAGAAGAGATGCTGGGAAGTACAGAAGGATGGGAAAATAATATAGCAAGTTAATTATCATTCACTGACCACTTACTTTAACAGAAAATATTCAAAAATTCTAATTTGTATCTGTTGTGTTTTGGAATACATAGGAGCTAGATTCATTATTATTTGTGCATAAAAATGTTGTTTATACTTATAAGAGCTTTGAAATTTAGAATCCATTTTTCATTTCTTCATAGTTTAGAAGAGATTGAATTCCTGTTATTTGTTTAATGACATATTTTCATATGAGACATACTGAAATCTAGAATACAGATTTCCTGACTTTGCATGCATTTCACTTCCAGTGTTATCATTTTAAGAAAGATAGATGTTTTATTCATATGGTTTCAGTACCATTGTGTGGTGGAAGGATGTGAGCAGCTCTGTATGTGTCCTTTAGGTTGCTGAGTATGACAGCAGATGACAGAATCATTAAAGGGCTGCCCACTTCACCTATTCCTTGTCCTCAGGAGGCTCATGTCTATTTCTGTATTGTCTACCTTGCTGCTCTGCTTGAATCTCTAAAATTGAGATATTTTGGCTTTATTCTTTGTTCCATCGCCTACTACTTTCTATCCCATTGATATAATAAGCACTTTGAATCATAAATTATGGTCTTGGCTTTCCTCAAACTTTGTTTCAAACTTCTGAATTTGTATCGCCTCAAACTACCTTCAATATTCCCCTCTTCATCCCAGCTTGGCAAAGTTCACAGGACTATCTTACTCTGATTCTGTCTGCCTTGTGTGCTGTAGATTATGGTCTTTCCTGGTTTACCCTGAGCATTTGGATAATACTCAGATATAATTTTTGCTTCCCAGGTGGCTCAGTGATAAAGAATCCACCTGCCAATGCAGGAGATGCAGGAGAAGCAGGTTGGATCCCTGGGTTAGGAAGATCCCTTTGAGGAGGAAATGGCAACCCACTCCAATATTCTTACCTGAAAAATTCCATGGACAGAGGAGTCTGGTGGACTACAGTCCATGAGGTCAGAAAGAGTCAGACGTGACTGAGCATGCACACATCACTACATGCCAGATATAATTTATTACTTATTTTGAGATCAAGAATCAGCTTTCTTTTCAAGTTATCTCAAGGTAACATATAGCACCCATGTAAATAGATTTAATACATTTTAATGAATTTACCTTTAGTTATTGCTTTTACCTATAGCAGGGATATTACTATTAGCACAAAACCATTAATTCTGAATCAAGATATTTCTGATTATAATACTTAGATGAGACCAGTTAATTTTTAAGTATTTATTAATACAATTAAATTAACATTTGCCTCACTTTTCAAGGGTGTTATGAATTGTTGCCATGTGAAGTCATTTATTTTTCAGCTTGGTAGTGAAAGTACAAATTAATGTACCACTACATCATCATCTATTTTAAAGGCAGAAATTGCAATACTTTTAGAAATACAGCACAAAGAGCAAGCTTTGGCAACATATTTGCTTAGACTAGTATCTTACTTTCATCATGTCAAGATTGTGAAAGCTTAGGTCATCTTTTATTTCTTAAAGTTCATTATCTATTTCCAACTTCAGACTAACAAGAGTAAGAAAGAGTTTTCCAGGAATGACACACTTCCATAAGTGTCCAATCTACAGTCCCACAAGGATCATTTCTCACTGTACTTAATAGAATTGAGACAGTTTGGGATCTGGGACCTGGGACCCTTTGCTGCATCTGGACATATGTCTCCTTGAGCAAAACAAAACAAAACAAAACAAAACAAAACAAAAAAAACAAAGAGACTATCAGGGACTAAAAATAATTGTGTGCATGTGCAGTTTTGGCAAATTATGGACAGTAAGACACAAAAAAACCAAAAACTAAACTGCTACTTCCGAAGAGCCTGGAGCAAAGCAGAGGACTGGGAGTAAAAGCAGGGTACTACACATGTCTCATAACACAACACCATCTTAATCACCTCTCTGGTCTGACCCCTAGACCCACCCCTACCCTCACTCCACATATAAGGAACCAGCTCATCCTACCTTGGGGAGCAAGCAAAGCCTTTTGTTATTTGCTTTTTNTGTCTCATAACACAACACCATCTTAATCACCTCTCTGGTCTGACCCCTAGACACACCCCTACCCTCACTCCACATATAAAGAACCAGCTCATCCTACCTTGGGGAGCAAGCAAAGCCTTTTATTATTTGCTTTTGCTCCCCTGTGCTGGCCCCCATAAAGCCTTGCTTGAACTTCTTGTCTGGCCTCTTATCAATTTCTATTAAGGAAGGCCAAGAACCCTAGTCAGTAACAAAATGTGATCCATCAGTGTATTCTATATTGTTGCTTCCTTTCCTGTGCTTGTACAATCAAAGAGTTGGCAGTGCATCACCAATCTTCAGGTAGTCCCAAAATCACTTTTCATAATCATTAGCTTAAAAATTGAATATCTAAAATGATAGAGACAAGAATTTTATCCATATACACATTCATTTATTTAAGATATTTATTGTCTCTGCTATAGTCCATGGTTTGCAAATATTTGTAAGCTGATTAATTGTTGGAAACATTTTCTTACTTTTTTATTTGGGAAATTATGGAACACTTATAGAGTGAGAGGATAAAAAATGGGAAGGAGGAAAAATGAGAAACTGAGTAGTCCAATTCTCTCTTCTTTATTATTGTGGTAACAGATTATATCACTGAAGCCCATATTAAATAACTTGTCCAAAACTAGTCAATTAGCAAACCAAACAATATACCAAACCCTAGATCTCCTATTATTCATCCATTTTTAAAAATAATCCAATACTTTTCAAACATAGAGCTGATTTAAACTAATATCAATATCATATTTTAATCATTCATTCATTCATAAAATAAATATCTAGTGGATGCCTGTTGTATAATAAAAATCATTATATGAACTTAGAATACAGAAAAAATTTCCACTGCCATTGTGACTATGAAATAAATTATATGATATGTCAAATGATTATATGTACTATGGAAAAATAAATCGAAAAGATTAAGGGGGAATTGCATTGCACAGAATGACTTGGCGACTGCTGAAATTTGGAAAGTGTAGTCAACAGTTTTAGTTTAAAAGGTGATATTTTAGCAAGGAATTGAAGGGGGTGAGAAAGATCATCAGATGGACGTTTTGGAGAACAATACTGCAGGCAGAAGTAGTCAGAGCAAAATCCTTAAACTGTTTGAGAAAAACTGCCCTTTAGAGGACAATATAAGCGGTACTGCGAGGATGAGGGAGTGAGTCAGGGCAGGAAGTCTGAGAAGAAATCAGTGACTCAGGACAGAAATTGACTTAGGGTAATCAGAAAGAATTTTTTTTTTTTCTCTTGGTAGAAATGAGAACTACTGCAAGATTTTAAGCAAATGATTGGCATGATTTATATAAATTGCTTTAATAAGAAGAGAACATGAAAGCACACCAGTAAAAAAGGTTGGCTGGTCTGGGAGTTCCTGCAGTATCCCAAGCTCAGGAGAAGATGGTCAGATCAGGTGCTGCATTTTATAGAGTTCTGTCTATAGGTGCAAAGCAACGCTTTCTTACAACAAATTATGGTACAAGAGTTCATTTCTACCACAACAGACAAGAGGGCACTGGTGGCATCTCAGGTTTCAAATATAGATAGTGGATATTTGGAAGTATCCAAATATCCATTATCTATGGATAATGGATACAATGGCATCCAAACAGGAAGCACTGGATACAACGGCATCCAAACAGATATGACTTCCTGGGAGGACAGTAGGAGTTGTAGGTCCAAAGTCAGAGAGCTGCTTTATAGCTCTGATCTTGGTGCAAAGAGCTCAGAATGCAGGACTATGAGGAAAATTTTAGGCTTCTTTTATTTATTTACTCTAGAATAGAGTCTNATGATCTTTGTTTTCTGAATGCTGAGCTTTAAGCCAACTTTTTCACTCTCCTCTTTCATTTTCATCAAGAGGCTTTTTAGTTCCTCTTCACTTTCTGCCATAAGGGTGGTGTCATCTGCATATCTGAGGTTATTGATATTTCTCCTGGCAATCTTGTTTCCAGCTTGTGCTTCTTCCAGTCCAGCGTTAAGCATGATGCACTCTGCATATAAGTTAAATAAGCAGGGTGACAATATCCAGCCTTGATGTAATCCTTTTCCTATTTGAAACCAGTCTGTTGTTCATTTCCATGCTAGTAAAGTAATGCTCATAATTCTTTAAGCTAAGCTTCAATAGTACATGAAGCGTGAATTTCCAGATGTCCAAGCTGGATTTAGAAAAGGCAGAGGAACTAGAGATCAAATTGCCAACATCCGGTGGATCATCAAAAAAACAAGAGTTCCCGAAAAACATCTACTTCTGCTTTATTGATTGAGGATGTGAGAGCTGGACTGTAAAGAAAGCTGTACACTGAAGAATTGATGCTTTTGAACTGTGCTGTTGGAGAAGACACTTGAGAGTTTCTTAGACTACAGGGAGATCAAACCAATCAAACCTAAAGCAAATCAATCCTGAATGTAAATTGGAAGGACTGATGCTGAAGCTGGAACTCCAATATTTTGGCTACCTCATATGAAGAACTGACTCATTAGCAAAGATCCTGATGCTGGGGAAAATTGAAGGCAGGAGGAGAACGGGTTATCAGAAGATGAGATGGTTGGATGGCATCACTGACTTGATGAACATGGTTTTGAGCAAACTCCAAGAATTGATGATGGACTTGGAGGCCTGGTGTGCTAGTGTCGCACACCATGTTGAGCAAAGAGTTGAATACAACTGAGTGGCTAAACTGAATTGAACTGAAAACCTTTGACTGTGTGGATGACAAAAAAACTATAGAAAATTCTTCAAGAGATGGGAATACTAGACCACCTTACCTGCCTCCTGAGAAATCTGTATGCAGGTCGAGAAGCAATGGTTAGAACAGGACATAGAACAATGGACTGGTTCCAAATTGGAATAAGAGTATGTCAAGGCTGTATATTGTCACCGTGCTTATTTATCTTATATGCAGAGTACGTCATGGAAAATGCTGGCTTGGATGAAGCAATAGCTGGAATCAAGATTGCCGGGGGAAATATTAGTAACCTCAGATTTGCAGATGACACCACCTTTATGGCAGAAAGCAAAGAATAATTTAAGNTACGTCATGAAAAATGCTGGCTTGGATGAAGCAATAGCTGGAATCAAGATTGCCGGGGGAAATATCAGTAACCTCAGATTTGCAGATGACACCACCTTTATGGCAGAAAGCAAAGAATAATTTAAGAGTCTCTTGATGAAAGTGAAGGAGGAGAGTAAAAAAGTTGGCTTAAAGCTCAACATTCAGAAAACTAAGATCATGGCATCTGGTCCTATCACTTCCTTTGCAAATAGATGGGGAAACAGTGAAAACAGCCACAGACATTAGAGGGGGGGGGGCTCCAAAAATCACTGCAGATGGGACTGCAGCCATGAAATCAAAAGATACTCCTTGGAAGAAAAGTTAAGACCAACCTAGACAGGATATTAAAAAGCAGAGACATTACTTTGCCAACAAAGTCCCATCTAGTCAAGGCTATGTTTTTTCCAGCAGTCATGTATGGGTGTGAGAGTTGGACTCTAGATAAAGCTGAGCACTGAATAATTGATACTTTTGAACTGTGGTGTTGGAGAAGACTCCTGAGTCCCTTGAACTGCAAGGAGATCTGAACAGTTCATCCTAAAGGAGATAAATACAGAATATATATTGAAAGGACTGATGCTGAAGTTGAAACTCAAGTACTTTGGCCACCTGATGTGAAGAACTGACTTATTTGAAAAGACCCTGATGCTGGGAAAGATTGAAGGCAGGAATAGATGGGGTAGACAGAGGATGAGATCAGTGTATGGTATCACCAATTCCATGGACATGAGTTTTGGCACGCTCTGGGAGATGGTGAAGGACTGGGAAGCCTAACATGCTGCAGTCTATAGGGTCTCAACAGACTGAACACAACTGAGTGACTGAATAGCAACAATAACAACAACAACAACATTTTAGTTCATATCCCATCCATTTACACAATACACATTCATTTAAGGACTGTGTTATACTCTTTAATAGATTGTTTAATATCTTCATGTTATCTCAATTTATTTTATAAATTTTTCCACTTATAAGATTATTCTAACAAGTACTTAAGTAAATATAATGCCACATTCTTAATCCTGGGGATGGAAGAAAAAAACAAACAACCTGACTCTCCTGTTCTCTTGAGACTGATACTCCAGTATTATTTATAGTTGAGGAACATGTAGTCTGGTGTCCAAGAATCAGGAAACAGTGTACATATTTCTAGCGTATGAGTGTACTTAATCTTATTAAGCCTATTTCCACTTTTAAAATTGAAATTGATGACCGTGTCTATCCATAGAATCATCAGAAGGTTTCAATGTGACAAAGCACAAAATGTGATCAAGCACAAAATGTGATCAGCATGGCTCCCAGCAGAGAAACCATGAATCACTGGTAACAGTCATCACTGCTGTTTTCATGATCACTTGCAAGGCTGGCAGTCATTTCACTTTGTCAAGTTTGCTTCAGTGTTAGCCTCTCTACCATCATTTTCTCTAAGTATAAACTTGTACATGAGAATATATTTTTAATCAGCTTTTTTCCTCTCAAAATATTAATATTGATAGTAGCAAAATGTTTAAAATGGATAAAGGTAACTTAAAAAGATATTTATGCATCATTTCCTGTTCAGTAGAATTTTACTTAAATCATTACTTAAATTGATTCAAGTTGTAATCAATTTTTATCTTTGTCTTTATAGCAACTTATATTGGTATTTTTTCAAGTATTAGGAAATCATATGTAGTCTGTCACATTACTTTGAGCTCTCAATACCTTCCAAACTGTAAAGCTCTGTGGAAGTAGCCTGTACATCACCCTTTGCAGAATATAACTCCTAGTCACCCTTCAGTACAGTCACTTGTTATTTACTCTTCCTTTATTGAACTTATTCATTAACCATTTAACAGATTATATTTCCTTTCTGCAAATCTGCCCTACATTTTCCACAAAGTTCCTTGATTGCAGAGTGTTTAAAAAAAAAAAAAAGGAAAAAGACAGACTAAACACACAGCATAATTTGAGAACCTGCATCATCTCTGGGTGCACTGTTTCTACTTACAATTCACTACTGTATTTGCTTTCTCCAGAGCTGCATCACTGATCATAGCTAGTTTCTTATCTACTATGACAGTTAGTAATGTATCTGCCACACTTGCACATCTTATATTTTTGCATTTTTAAAAATTATTTTCCTCTCCAGTTATATTTCCCTCATCTCATCTTCAATGCATTTTGTTCTATGTCTTTACACTTCTGGAGGTTGCTTTAAATCACTATCATATCCTCTTAGTTTTAAGCCACTGCCTTCCCCTCTCTCGCGATTTAATGTTATCTGAAGAGTTAATGCACACAGTCAATATTCTACCTTCTTGATTCCAGAGTTCCTTGTGTTAAGTGATTCACAGCTTAACACTGATCATATACTTCTCATAAGAATTCCAGTTAATGAAATGATCATTCTGGTTATCTTTAATTGACTAAAGCCTGGAATTTAAAAACTCATGGTTTTGCCTGAAGACTTCTTAAAAATTGTCAGTGGCTCCATACTGTTAAGCAAATTAAATCTAATTTACTTTTTCTTATATTTGTCTTTATTATTTGATCCTAATATATTTTTCAGGTTTATATTTCATGACTTTTAGAATCTGTGAAGACTTGACAGTGGCATGCTTCTGTGGAAAGGAGGCAAACGTGGGTAAATGGAACCAAAGGTTTCTTTCATTCAAGCATACGTTCATCCATCTAATCAGTATGATTTCACACCTACTGTGAACTAGGCACTTTGTAGGTGCTGGAGACACAATAATAAAATGAAATTATTATGCTTTGTTTGGAGATAAATGGTTACAAAAGCAATTGAATTACCAAAAGTTAATTCAAGGCAAGATGAGTATAAGAATATTGAAAGAGAAAATGGGCAAAGGATTACAGGATTAAGAGAAAATAGCTCCTTTGTGACTTCTCTGGTACCTCAAATGACAAAGAATCTGCCTGAAGTATAGGAGACCCAGGTTTGATCCCTAGATCAGGAGAATTCCCTGCATAAGGGAGTGGCTTCCCAGGTGGTGCTAGTGGTAAAGAATCCATCAGCCAATGCAGGGAGATGCGGGTTCGATCTCTTGGTTGGGAAGATCTGCTGGAAGAGGACATGGCAACCCACTCAAGTACTCTTGTCTGGGGAATCCCATGGACAGAGGAACCTGGCAGGTATGATCCATAGGGATTTTAAAGAGTTGGACATGACTGAAGCGACTTAGCATGCACACAGCCCCTTTATAGAACTAAAGGGAATTTTGAATGGTTGATGGGGATGTCATGAGATGGTATAAAAAGGTCAGTTCATAAAATGCTCCCTGAGCTAAGAATTTTGAGTATAAAATAAGAACATCTACATGGATTTTTGTATCATATGCTCAGATTGTTAGCAGAAAAAGAAAATTTGTTTGGGGGAGAGATGATGTTTGTTTTAGTTTGATCATGTTGAAGTAAAGATGTACTCATTGTTTGAAATAAATACCAAGTACTTACTATAATGTATAATGATGGCACTTAATCTAGATTAGAGGTAAATTTGGGGACACAAGGTCATCATAATGGTAATAAAACCATGCTAGTGGAAGAGATGTTACAGTGAATGTGTTTGAATTTTTTTCTCTGAGGTCAAAGTCCAGAGATTGGCATTCCAAGACTGTAAAGTTCTATTAGGGTCCCAGGACTCATAATATGTCTCTGTTTTATTATCTTCAGACATTGTGTTGACCCATGCAATGCACCTTTAGATCCACCACTGAAGGACTGTTTACCCAGTTCTTTGTGAGCTTTGAGCACACAGTTGTCAACAGTGATTGATCCATACTAGAAATGCCATGGGACTATTGTGAAGGGCAAGTCTAGCTCCAAATATCTTATAAGATTTCTGGTGGTTACTGTGGTGCTTACATCTCAGTTCAGCTTCTCCTTCTGCCTAATCCTATTTCCTTTTCCTAACTTCTACTGTGGATGAGCCAAAAGACACTAAACATAAATATCTTTCATGC
>SJYW01055579.1:413138-428845 GCA_006410735.1 Raphicerus campestris | reverse complement strand
AAAAAAAAAAAAAGAAAAGAGACAGACTAAACACACAGCATAATTTGAGAACCTGCATCATCTCTGGGTGCACTGTTTCTACTTACAATTCACTACTGTATTTGCTTTCTCCAGAGCTGCATCACTGATCATAGCTAGTTTCTTATCTACTATGACAGTTAGTAATGTATCTGCCACACTTGCACATCTTATATTTTTGCATTTTTAAAAATTATTTTCCTCTCCAGTTATATTTCCCTCATCTCATCTTCAATGCATTTTGTTCTGTCTTTACACTTCTGGAGGTTACTTTAAATCACTATCATATCCTCTTAGTTTTAAGTCACTGCCTTCCCCTCTCTCGCGATTTAATGTTATCTAAAGAGTTAATGCACACAGTCAATATTCTACCTTCTTGATTCCAGAGTTCCTTCTGTTAAGTGATTCACAGCTTAACACTGATCATATACTTCTCATAAGAATTCCAGTTAATGAAATGATCATTCTGGTTATCTTTAATTGACTAAAGCCTGGAATTTAAAAACTCATGGTTTTGCCTGAAGACTTCTTAAAAATTGTCAGTGGCTCCATACTGTTAAGCAAATTAAATCTAATTTACTTTTTCTTATATTTGTCTTTACTATTTGATCCTAATATATTTTTCAGGTTTATATTTCATGACTTTTAGAATCTGTGAAGACTTGACAGTGGCATGCTTCTGTGGAAAGGAGGCAAACGTGGGTAAATGGAACCAAAGGTTTCTTTCATTCAAGCATACGTTCATCCATCTAATCAGTATGATTTCACACCTACTGTGAACTAGGCACTTTGTAGGTGCTGGAGACACAATAATAAAATGAAATTATTATGCTTTGTTTGGAGATAAATGGTTACAAAAGCAATTGAATTACCAAAAGTTAATTCAAGGCAAGATGAGTATAAGAATATTGAAAGAGAAAATGGGCAAAGGATTACAGGATTAAGAGAAAATAGCTCCTTTGTGACTTCTCTGGTACCTCAAATGACAAAGAATCTGCCTGAAGTATAGGAGACCCAGGTTTGATCCTTAGATCAGGAGAATTCCCTGCATAAGGGAGTGGCTTCCCGGGTGGTGCTAGTGGTAAAGAATCCATCAGCCAATGCAGGGAGATGCGGGTTTGATCTCTTGGTTGGGAAGATCTGCTGGAAGAGGACATGGCAACCCACTCAAGTACTCTTGTCTGGGGAATCCCATGGACAGAGGAACCTGGCAGGTATGATCCATAGGGATTTTAAAGAGTTGGACATGACTGAAGCGACTTAGCATGCACACAGCCCCTTTATAGAACTAAAGGGAATTTTGAATGGTTGATGGGGATGTCATGAGATGGTATAAAAAGGTCAGTTCATAAAATGCTCCCTGAGCTAAGAATTTTGAGTATAAAATAAGAACATCTACATGGATTTTTGTATCATATGCTCAGATTGTTAGCAGAAAAAGAAAATTTGTTTGGGGGAGAGATGATGTTTGTTTTAGTTTGATCATGTTGAAGTAAAGATGCACTCATTGTTTGAAATAAATACCAAGTACTTACTATAATGTATAATGATGGCACTTAATCTAGATTAGAGGTAAATTTGGGGACACAAGATCATCATAATGGTAATAAAACCATGCTAGTGGAAGAGATGTTACAGTGAATGTGTTTGAATTTTTTTCTCTGAGGTCAAAGTCCAGAGATTGGCATTCCAAGACTGTAAAGTTCTATTAGGGTCCCAGGACTCATAATATGTCTCTGTTTTATTATCTTCAAATGTTGTGTTGACCCATGCAATGCACCTTTAGATCCACCACTGAAGGACTGTTTACCCAGTTCTTTGTGAGCTTTGAGCACACAGTTGTCAACAGTGATTGATCCATACTAGAAATGCCATGGGACTATTGTGAAGGGCAAGTCTAGCTCCAAATATCTTATAAGATTTCTGGTGGTTACTGTGGTGCTTACATCTCAGTTCAGCTTCTCCTTCTGCCTAATCCTATTTCCTTTTCCTAACTTCTACTGTGGATGAGCCAAAAGACACTAAACATAAATATCTTTCATGCTAATCTCCATTTCAGTGTTTGCTTCAGTGACTCAACCTATGAGACACTCTATTCACAAGAGTTTATTTTGGTCCATGATGGCATCTCCAGTTGTAATAACCATGAACTTATTCCAAATAGCAAAAGAGAAGGGGGGGGGGGACAAAAAAACAAAACAAAACAAAACAAAACAAAAACAGGAGATGGGTTTAACTCACTCCTTATCCATTTCAATGGTTGCAAAGGTAACAAATGCTTATTTCCCAGTGTCCTGAATTTACTTTCAAAGCTATACCTATCCAAAAACTAGACTTACAAATGTGATTTTTACTTTGGTTGGCAATGTGCCCATATACAGATGTCTATATAAAATCCACTTTACTTTCTTCATTGAGAGAAGCTATCTTAAGCCCAGATAAATCATCTGAGAAATATCTATGCATTCAAGTCATGGATCTAAACAACAGATGAAAAATAAGAAGAGCATATTCTTCAAATTCTCATGGCTGAGTCTTACTATTTTTCCACAGAAAACCATGACAACATCCATTTGGCTAAGAATTTCCTGATGTTGAACACACAAATTTTTTGCTCATTTTGAAAATAAATTGTTTAGCTGAGTATATATTATTTTATTTTACAAATTACATTAATGAGTTCTACTTGGTATTCTTTTACTGATTACATGCTATGTGTGAGGTGATCTCATAGGTGTTATAATAAATGAAAAAGTTTTGCTTGGATGACTTCACAATTAACTTTGAACTCCTGGGTTTTCCATTGTCAGAAAGGAAATAAGATTTTTCTAAGAATATGTATTGTTATGCATGCTTATATGTTATGCCTGAGCTATGATCTATCCCATATGGAGTGGAAATTCTTTCAAGAGATATTATATAAATATATGAATAGTTAACTAACAAAGATGACCACAAATAATATTCCAGTTAGTGGCACATAGACACTGAACCTCATGTCTCAATTAAGAACTTGTGAAGATCTGAATTTGTACACTTGCCATGCCACAATAAGCCATGTTAAAATTTCCCAGAAGTCTGTTTTCCAAGGCACAATCATTCTTCCCACTTGAAATTAAAGCAAGTGTATATCACCTGCTGTTTATAATCTGTGATTTTCACAAAATATTTTAAACTGCATTTACATTTCTGCCATTGTTTTCTCTACCAATTGTAGAGGAGAACCAGACCGTCATGTAATACATACTTATAATATGATCAACCATCAATTCATGTGTATATATATATATCTAGTTTATGTGTATAGTTGCATATATATATACAATTAACAGATATGCATATATATTATATATTTATACAGAAATATAAGCAATATTAGACAATTGGTACAGAGATATTATTCTTATTCTTATTCTCACTGCATTTTGGCTACAACTGGTTCTTGATTTTTGTTCAATTTAATGACATTCTGCTTTCATTGCTGTATTTTTACTCTTTCATCCATGGGCAAATACTTTGCTGCTGCTGCTGCTAAGTCGCTTCAGTGGTGTCCGACTCTGTGCGATCCCATAGACAGCAGCCCACCAGGCTACCCCGTCCCTGGGATTCTCCAGGAAAGAACACTGGAGTGGGTTGCCATTTCCTTCTTCAATGCATGAAAATGAAAAGTGAAAGTGAATTCGCTCAGTCGTGTCCGACTCTTAGCAACCCCATGGACTGCAGCCCACCAGGCTCCTCTGTCCACGGGATTTTTTCAGGCAAGATTACTGGAGTGGGGTGCCATTGCCTTCTCCAAAATACTTGCTAGGTAGTGTTTTTGACAGAAAAGTGATATTGCTGAAATATGTCTTCATAGTCATCACTTCTTGGAGATTTGTGGGAGAAGAAAGTAACAGCTCCTGGAGCTGAAGCTCAGCCTCTGTTTTCCAAGGATTTGTAGAAGCATGATTTCTGACACCATATGCTTCTTTCAGTATGCAAGCTCTCAATTATTAAGGGTTTTCCTGAAAGTCTTAGATAAAGGGAAAACACATTAGATGACATGTTATAGATTATTGTATGCTTTGCATGCTGTAGTAGGTTAGATAATGGATCCTCCAAAGATATCTATATCTTAATCCACACAAACTGTGGTTATCAAGTATGGCAAAAAAAAAAAAAAAGAGAGAGAGAATTTGCATATATTATGTTAATGTTTTTGAGATAGGATGATTAATTTGAATTTTTCAGGTGGACTCTAAAGGCCATTACAGGTTTCCGTATGTAAGAGTTAACTGACCCAGGCTACAGAAGAAGAAAGCTGTGGGAAAGTAGTTGAGAGAAGCAGTGAAAGTGAAATTTGCTCAGTTGCGTCTGACTCTTGGTGACCCCATGGACTAGTCCATGGAATTCTCCAGGCTAGAATACTGAAGTGGGTAACATTTACCTTCTCCAGGGTATCTTCCCAACCCAGGGATCAAATCCAGGTGTTCCACATTGCAAGAGGATTCTTTACCNGGTTTCCGTATGTAAGAGTTAACTGACCCAGGCTACAGAAGAAGAAAGCTGTGGGAAAGTAGTTGAGAGAAGCAGTGAAAGGGAAATTTGCTCAGTTGCGTCTGACTCTTGGTGACCCCATGGACTAGTCCATGGGATTCTCCAGGCTAGAATACTGAAGTGGGTAACCTTTGCCTTCTCCAGGGTATCTTCTCAAGCCAGGGATCAAATCCAGGTGTTCCACATTGCAAGAGGATTCTTTACCAGCTGAGCCATCAGTGAAGCCCAAGAACACTGGAGTGGGTAGCCTTTCCCTCCTTCAGTGTATCTTCCTGACCCAGGAATCAAACCAGTGTCTCCTGCATTGCAGGTGGATTCTTTACCAGTTGAGCTACTAGAATTCAGAGAGAAAGACATTAACTTTGATGATGGAAGAAGAGTCCACGAGTCAAGACATACAACTCTAAAAGCTGGAAAAGGAGAGGAAACAAATTCTCCCTTTGTTCCTCCAAAGGGAGAGTGACCAGCCAGACATCTTGGTTTAGGTCCAGTGAAACTGATTTTAAACTTCTAGTCTCCAGGACTGAAAAATATTAAATTTGTATTGCATTAAGCCATAGAGTTTGTGGCAGTTTGTTATTGCAGGCTTAAGATATTGTCTAAAACTGCATGTTGCATCATAGCTGACCACTGTGAACTCTGTCCTTGCCCATATTGTATTTAAAGACTTACTTTTATTTTGATTTTAAAGAGTTCTTCTTATTTGTTACTTAGTTTTTCAGAAAATACTCATGCAAAATTTTGGTAAAGAATTCTCATCCATGCTGCAGATTAACTATTCAGCATATAGAATAATTATATAATGAAGCAAAACCCCAAATAATTGTTATTGCACAAGAACAATGCATCTATGATTCTAACACAAACAATTTAATTGATGTTTCCTTGCATCTTATTTCTTTCATTCTTATGCATGATTTGTGTCTAGATGTTTCTGGAACTTTTTAGNAAAATTTTGGTAAAGAATTCTCATCCATGCTGCAGATTAACTATTCAGCATATAGAATAATTATATAATGAAGCAAAACCCAAAATAATTGTTATTGCACAAGGACAATGCATCTATGATTCTAACACAAACAATTTAATTGATGTTTCCTTGCATCTTATTTCTTTCATTCTTGTGCATGATTTGTGTCTAGATGTTTCTGGAACTTTTTAGGAGATTCTAGAAAGATGTGTCCTGATGAAAACTTTATAGTAAGTCTAGATTCTATAGAAATTTTAAAAATCATGGGTTCACACTCTTCTGGCACTTTTCATGGAATCCACAATTCATTAAGGCACTTAATGTTGAAAGGATAGCGTTCAATTGCAGTTTTTTTTTTCAAATGATTTTGTTATTTTGTTTTCTTTCAAGAGCTGTGTAGCATCTTTTAGACATTCAAGCAGGTAAAAAAAAAATAGCTTAATGAATTGAAGATTAAAATGACCATAATTAAAATAGAGAAAGTAAATGAGATTTTTTAAAGTTAATTTGTTACACACACAACTCTTAGTATTTGATGAAATAACCATAAGATTCCTATGGACACTGAAATACTAACTGATAATAAATCATTTAGTGATTGACTTTACTGCCTTCTCTGGGCTCCAGTGTAGATTGTGATAATTATCATTAAAATATTTTTTCCATTAACATTTATGATGACAGAAATCCTTTATTGACCCATTTGGGAATACATTCAGATTTAGGTTTTACCATTGTCTGTCTACTTGACACAACAATGAAATGAATGTCAAATAATTGTATTATGATAGTGAAATATGAATCTTCTTCAGTTTTAAAAGTTGAAGTGATTAAGAACCATATTCTCAGTAAAAGTACATGAGATAGAATGCTGAGCAATAGATGCCATAAACTTAATTGAAAATATTTCCCTTCCTGATCATTAATATACTTCCTTATATGTCTATGACATTTTTTTGTTGTTGTTGGAGTAAGAATACTATACTCCCATTTTTTATTCTCAATGTATTAATTTAGTGGCTATGCTTCTGAGGCCACNATTGAAAATATTTCCCTTCCTGATCATTAATATACTTCCTTATATGTCTATGACATTTTTTTGTTGTTGTTGGAGTAAGAATACTATACTCCCATTTTTTATTCTCAATGTATTAATTTAGTGGCTATGCTTCTGAGGCCACCCAGTTCAAGTGTTTTAACTTCTTATCTCATAATTTCTACTAAAACTTCCCTTACTGACTAGAGTGTCCTTGATCTGTAATGGAAAAAAAAAAGAGGGGTTTTGATTTTATTCACTCAAGTCACAAGGAATACAATGAATTTACCACCTGACCCCCAATTCTGTGCTTTATTTTTCTCCATCAGTTCTCTTCCCCATATTTAAATGTGTTCTATTTTGTCCTATCCTAACAGTTAGTTTGTTTTCTTTAGTTCTAACCAATTCTTTAAACTCTCCTTTCTTTCTCTGAAAATCTTTTGAAAATACCGAATATCTTGTCAGTTTCACTGGCTGATCATTCACCTACCCTGAAACTCTTGAAATTTGGTTTATAATTGGATCAGTTCTCATCTACACAGCCCTTACTACTTAACTGACTATTCCTCCTGAATTGTCTTGAAATTCTTCTCTGTTCTATATAGGATATCTCTGACATTAAATTAAATAATATATAAGTTTAAATAAAGTAATATATTTAAACCTACATATTTTAAGTTTTTTAAAAGAAATACATGCTAGCTTCCCTGGTGGCCCAGATGGGAAAAAATCTGCCTGCAAGATGGGAGACCAGGATTTGAAACATAAGTCAGGAAGATCTCTTGGAGAAGAGAATGGCAACCTACTCCAGTTTTCTCTGGAGAAACTCATGGACAGCGGAGCCTGGAGGGCTCCAGTCTATGGGGATAAAACTCACACATGACTGAGTGACTAATACTTTCATTTACACGTGACAAGAACTCAGCATAAATTATAACGTAAATATACAGATGAATTATTATCAGTTCAGTTCAGTCGCTCAGTCGTGTCCAACTCTTTGCAACCCCATGAATCGCAGCACACCAGGCCTCCTGTCCATCNTGATTATGGTTTCAGTGTGTCTGCCCTCTGATGCTCTCTCACAACATGTACTATCTTACTTGAGTTTCTATTTTTACCTTGGACATTTTCTTACCTTGAAGTTTCTCTTCAATTACCTTGAATTATGAACTGAACTGAATTGATTATAATTGTAAAATCATTTTTTAATTAATAATGTTATTTCTACTCTCTTTATTTAAGTAACTCCTATGGTAGATGAATTATAAATTTCTATTCAGATTTCTGGTCTAGGATTTAGTTCCCCCATGTTAGTTTTTTATTGTAGATTATTTCCATCTGTATAGCACAACTTTACAACTAAAACATAGCAATGTAAAACTTTCACTTATATTCTGCATTTCTTGTAGTAAAAATATGAAAAAGCATTTTCTTTCTCTGCTTTTATAATTTCTAGTAATAGAAATACTCCTAGACCCTCCCCCCCCCAAAAAAATTGAAATGTAACATTTTTTTGGACATAAAACAAAAACTGCAGATGAAAATTTTATGTGTTTGAATTCTGGTTTTCCTAGATATCAATTCAGTGACATTGAGATATGTTTTTATTTTATTTTTTGTACCTTAGTTTCATCATCTGAAAAGTGGAAATAATAATAACTTTTCTCATATGGTTATTCTGTGGATTAACTGTATTAAAATACATAATATTTAGGAGAAGCTCTATATAGTTAGCAAAAAAACAAGACCTGGAGCTGACTGTGGCTCAGATCATGAATGCCTTATTGCAAAATTCAGATTTAAATTAAGGAAAGTAGGGAAAAACACTAGGCCATTTAGGCATGACCTAAATTAAATCCCTTATGATTATACAATGGAGGTGAAAAATAAATTTAAGGGAATAGATCTGGAAGACAGAGTGCCTGAAGAACTATGAACAGAGGGTTGCAACCTTGTACAGAAGGCTGTGATCAAAAAGATCTTCAAGAAAAAGAAATGCAAGATAGCAAAGGGCTGTCTTAGATGTCCTTACAAATGGCTGAGAAAAGAAGTGAAAGGCAGGGGAAAAAATGAATGTGAAGTTCTAGAAAATAGCAAGGATGCATAAGAGAGCCTTCTTAAGTAAGCAATGCAAAGAAATAGAGGAAAACAATAAAATGGAAAGATTAGAAATCCGTTCAAGAAAATTAGAAATACCAAGAGAACATTTCATGTAAGGATGAGCATAATAAAGGACAGAAACAGCAAGGATCTAACAAAAGCAGACGCAGTCAAGAAGAGGTGGCAAAAATATACAGAACTCTACCAAAAAGGTCTTAATGACCCAGATAGCCAGGAAAGTGTCCTTATTCTCCTAGAGCCAGATATCCTGAAGTGTGAATTCAAGTGGGCCTTAAGAAGCATTGCTATGAACAAAGCTAGTGGAGATAATGGAATTCCAGCTGGGTTATTTAAAATTCTAATAGATAATGCTGTTAAAGATCTGCATTCAATACATCAGCAAATTTGGAAAATTCAACAGTGGCCACAAGACTGGAAAAAGTCAGTTTTCTTTTCAATCCCAAAGAAGGACAATACCAAAGAATGTACAAACTGCAGTACTGTTGCCTTTATTTCACATGCTAGCAAGTTAATGCTCAAAATCCTTCATACTAGGCTTCAGCAGTATATGAACTGAGAACTTCCAGATGTAGACATTGAATTTAGAAAAGCAGAGGAACCAGAAATCAAGTTGCCAATATCTGCTGGATTATAGAAAAAGCAACAGAATTCCAGAAAAGCATATACTTCTGTTTCACTAACTATGTTAAACCTTTGACTGTGACTCTGTCGTTATTTAATTGCAGAGTCTTGTTGGACTCTTTTGTGACCCTATGGACTGCAACATGCCAAGCTCCACTGTTCATGAGATGTCTCAGGCAAGAATACTGAAGTAGATCACAATTTCCTTTTCCAGGGTGTCTTCCTTATCAAACCCATATCTTCTGCATTGGCAGGCAGATTCTTTACCACTGAGCCACCAGGGAAGTCCGGCTTCATTGACTATGTTAAAGCCTTTGACTGTATGGATTACAACAAACTGAAATATTCTTAAAGAGATAGAAATATGAGATCACCTTACCTGTCTCCTGGGAAACCTGTATGCAGGCCAAGAAGCAATAATGAGAACCAGACACAGAACAACACACTGGTTTTCATGTCAAATAGGTGGGAAAAGGTAGAAATGGTGGCAAAATTTATTTTCTTGAACTCCAAAATCACTGCAGCCACAAAATTAAAATATACTTGCTTCTTGGAAGGAAAACTATGACAAAACTAGACAGAGTATTAAAAAGCAGCGACATCACTTAGCCAGCAAAGGTCTGTATAATCAAAGCTATGGTATTTCCAGTAGTCACATACTGATGTGAGAGTTGGACTCTAAAGAAGGTTGGACACTGGAAAACTGAAGCTTTCGAATTGTGATGCTGGAGAAGACTCTTGAGAGTACATTGGGCTACAAATCGATCAAACCAGGCAATTCTAAAGGAAATAAATCCTGAATATTCATTGAAATGATTAATGCTGAAGCTGCAATACTTTGGCCATCTTATGTGAAAATCCAACTCATTGGAAAACAGCCTAATGCTTGGAAAAATAAGGGCAAATGGAGAAGGGGGNGGCACTGAAAAACTGAAGCTTTCGAATTGTGTTGCTGGAGAAGACTCTTGAGAGTACACTGGGCTACAAATCGATCAAACCAGGCAATTCTAAAGGAAATAAATCCTGAATATTCATTGGAATGATTAATGCTGAAGCTGCAATACTTTGGCCATCTTTTGTGAAAATCCAACTCATTGGAAAACAGCCTAATGCTTGGAAAAATAAGGGCAAATGGAGAAGGGGGCAATAGAGGATAAGATAGTCGGATAGCAATATTGAAACAGTGGTCACGGCATGAGCAAACTCTGAGAGATAAAGACAATGAAGCCTGGAATGTTGCAGCCCATGTGATTGCAGAGTCAGACACTACTGAGCAACTGAACAACAGCAGTGAACAACAATATTTATGAATGTGGATAGAACACAGTAAGCATTATTTGAGCTTATTATTCGTGTACCTTTTCCCCATTAATTTCATCAGACATAATTCTAATATTTTATTACTAGGTTTTAAGTTCTTACAAAGGTAAAATGAATTTAATTTTAGAAAATCTATATATTATCCCAGTTTCAACTATTTTTCAATTCTTTGGCAAATCATTTAAACTGAAAAAAAGTTAGTTTTCTTCTGTGTAAGTTTCAAAAAATATTTTAAGTTACAATGTGTAGACATTTCAATATCGTAATTTGCATTCTCCTTTTTATATGGATTATTATGAATCTATTTTTAAGGCTTACTACTTCATGACATAGAACAAGATAGTGTGGATTAATACTGTCTAGTTTGGGGCCTCAACTTCATAACCTAAGATTACATGACTGAAGGAGAATTATTTTATTATCCTGAGCTCATTTTTCCCTGCTACACAATGGTGCTAGTAATACTACTGTCTTGTAGGGTTGTTAGAAGGATCAATGAGTTAGTCAAGCACAAGAGTGTCAGGTACATATTAAATGCACAATGCAATAATTATTACTTTAAATTCTATGTTCTTTCTTCTAATCCATTTTCAGTATATGGTAGAAATAGAGATTTCTTTTAATTTTAATTGGAAGCTAATTACTTTACAATATTGTGGTGGTTTTTGCCATACATTCACATGAATCAGCCATGGGGTATACATGTGTTCCCCATCCTGAAACCCCTCCCAGCTCCCTCCCCATCTTATCCTTCTGAGTCATCCCAGTGCAGCAGCCCTGAGCACCTTGTCTCATGCATTGAACCTGGACTGGCGATCTATTTCACATATGATAATATACATTTTTTAATACCATTCTCTCAAATCATCCCACCCTTGCCTTCTCTTACAGAGTCCAACAGTCTGTTATTTACCTCTGTGTCTCTTTTGCTGACTCACATATAGGGTCATTGTTACCATCTTTCTAAATTCCATATATATGTGTTAATATATTGCATTGGTGTTTTTCTTTCAGACTTACTTCACTCTGTATAACAGGCTCCAGTTTCATCCACCTCATTAGAACTGATTCAAATGTATTCTTTTTAATGACCGAGTAATAGTCCATCGTGTATGTGTACCACTGCTTTCTTATCCATTCATCTTCAGATGGACATCTAGGTTGTTTCCATGTCCTGGCTATTATAAACAATGCTGCAATGAACATTGGGGTACATGTGTCTCTTTCAATTCTGGTTTCCTCAGTGTGTATGCCCAGCAGTGGGATTGCTGGCTCATAAGGCAGTTCTATTTCCAGATTTTCAAGGAATCTCCACACTGTTCTCTATAGTGGCTGTACTAGTTTGCATTCCCACCAACAGTGTAAGAAGGTTCCCTTTTCTCCACACTCTCTCCAGCATTTATTGCTTGTAGACTTTTTGATAGCAGCCATTCTGACTGGTGTGAAATCGTACCTCACTGTGGTTTTGATTTTCATTTCTCTGATAATGAATGATGTTGAACATCTTTTCATGTGTTTGTTAGCCATTTGGATGTGTTCTTTGGAAAAATGTCTATTTAGTTCTTTGGCTCATTTTTTGATTGAGTAGTTAGTTTATTTTTCTGGAATTGAGCTGCAAGTGTTGCTTTCATATTTTTGAGATTAATTCTTTGTCAGTTGCTTCATTTGCTATTACTTTCTCCCATTCTGAAGGCTGTCTTTTCACATTGCTTATCGTTTCCTTCATTGTGAAAAAGCTTTTAAGTTTAATTAAGTCCCATTTGGTTATTTTTGCTTTTATTTCCATTACTCTGGGAAGTATGTAATAGCAATTTCTAAAATCAATAAATGTGCCAGATAGCAATGAAAATAGTCTAAGGTGAAATTCTTATTTTAAATTCTTTCTTTATTCTTCAATTTGAACATCACCCATATCATCTGATTTTATATTCTAGTATATATAACAGTTTCAGTGACTTTCCAAGTCAAACATGATATGGTTAGCCTCCAATTAGAATTAATAAATTTATATTAAAAATAAAAAATAAAGCAAATATGTGCCATTAATTTTAAGAGCCAAAGCAAAAACAACACCTAGTTGTGGATGTGACTGATGATGGAAGTAAAGTCTGATGCTGTAAAGAACATTATTGCATAGGAACCTGGAATGTTAGGTGCATGAATCAAGGCAAATTGGAAGTGGTTAAACAGGAGATGGCAAGAGTGAACACTGACATTTTAGGAATCAGTGAACTAAAATGGACTGGAATGGGTGAATTTAACTCAACTGACCATTATATCTACTACTGTGGGCAAGAATGACTTAGAAGAAATGGAGTAGCCATCATAGTTCACAAGAGTCCAAAATGCAATACTTGGATACAATCTCAAAAATGACAGAATGATCTCTGTTTATTCCCAAGGCAAACCATTCAGTATCACAGTAGTCTAAGTCTATGCCCCAACCAGTAATGCTGAAGAAGCTGAAGTTGAATGGTTCCATGAAGACCTACAAGATCTAGAACTAACACCCCCCCAAAAAAATGTCTTTTTCATCATAGAGGACTGGAATGCAAAAGTAAGAAATCAAGAGATACCTGGAGTAACAGGCAAATTTGGTCTTGGAGTACAAAACGAAGCAAGTCAAGTGCGAACAGAATTTTGCCAACAGAATGCATTGGTCAAAGCAAACACCCTCTACCAACAACATAAGACTCTATATATGGACATCACCAAATGGTCAATACCGAAATCAGACTTATTATATTATTTGCAGCCAAAGATGGAGAAGTGTCGGGAGCCACGTTAGGCATTACTGACAAAATGGAGGCACGGTCCCAAGGCCTCCTTTCCTCATTCGGCAGGCACAGATTCCTGGATGAAAGAGTCAGGCCTTGTAATTCTGACTTGTCTTTTTCTCTCCTCTGCTGAGTTGACTGAAAAGGAATATTAACGTGCTTATTGTTCTTGAGAGGAGCATGAGAAGGCACAAAGCCTTCTGCAGCATTGCTCAGAAAATAGTTCATAAAGTTAATCATTGATATTTGTTCAAGGGCTTTTACAAAAGAGTGTTCCAGGATGAACACATAGGCCGTAGCTTGAGGCCATGGGAGGGATTGATATCTGAAGCCTATTTGTGAGGAGAATGTTTATGGCAAAGGAGTTTACTGATTTTAGGGCTTAGAAATGATTAAAATAGTTAGAAGTTAAATATTTAAGGAATGTTGTAAAGGTAGCATATTTTACTATAGCTTATAGAAGTTAGGAATTTTTATAGACATTATAGCTAGAAGCCTTAAGAGACAGTGAGCTCAGGATGTTAGGGGCAACTTAAGCCTTAAGAGATAGTGAGCTCAGGATGTTAGGGGCAAACAGGATTTAGGAAGATAAGTAGTAAACTGAGGAATGTAGCATGAGTTACAATGTAATCACAAGTTAACTATAGGACATATCAGAGGAGGTAGATAATAGATGATAAAGTTGATTCCGAGAGAATCACTAAAGCAGGAANTACAATCTCAAAAATGACAGAATGATCTCTGTTTATTCCCAAGGCAAACCATTCAGTATCACAGTAGTCTAAGTCTATGCCCCAACCAGTAATGCTGAAGAAGCTGAAGTTGAATGATTCCATGAAGACCTACAAGATCTAGAACTAACACCCCCCCAAAAAAATGTCTTTTTCATCATAGAGGACTGGAATGCAAAAGTAAGAAATCAAGAGATACCTGGAGTAACAGGCAAATTTGGTCTTGGAGTACAAAACGAAGCAAGTCAAGTGCGAACAGAATTTTGCCAACAGAATGCATTGGTCAAAGCAAACACCCTCTACCAACAACATAAGACTCTATATATGGACATCACCAAATGGTCAATACCGAAATCAGACTTATTATATTATTTGCAGCCAAAGATGGAGAAGTGTCGGGAGCCACGTTAGGCATTACTGACAAAATGGAGGCACGGTCCCAAGGCCTCCTTTCCTCATTCGGCAGGCACAGATTCCTGGATGAAAGAGTCAGGCCTTGTAATTCTGACTTGTCTTTTTCTCTCCTCTGCTGAGTTGACTGAAAAGGAATATTAACGTGCTTATTGTTCTTGAGAGGAGCATGAGAAGGCACAAAGCCTTCTGCAGCATTGCTCAGAAAATAATTCATAAAGTTAATCATTGATATTTGTTCAAGGGCTTTTACAAAAGAGTGTTCCAGGATGAACACATAGGCCATAGCTTGAGGCCATGGGAGGGATTGATATCTGAAGCCTATTTGTGAGGAGAATGTTTATGGCAAAGGAGTTTACTGATTTTAGGGCTTAGAAATGATTAAAATAGTTAGAAGTTAAATATTTAAGGAATGTTGTAAAGGTAGCATATTTTACTATAGCTTATAGAAGTTAGGAATTTTTATAGACATTATAGCTAGAAGCCTTAAGAGACAGTGAGCTCAGGATGTTAGGGGCAACTTAAGCCTTAAGAGATAGTGAGCTCAGGATGTTAGGGGCAAACAGGATTTAGGAAGATAAGTAGTAAACTGAGGAATGTAGCATGAGTTACAATGTAATCACAAGTTAACTATAGGACATATCAGAGGAGGTAGATAATAGATGATAAAGTTGATTCCGAGAGAATCACTAAAGCAGGAACTCTGTTTGAAGAGCAACAATGATTTATGGAGATAATAAATCTGGGAAAGGAGGAACTGAAAATGTCAAACCTCTGGCCTATTGCTTTTGTAAAAGTATAAAAAAGAATCTTAAACTTGGAATAAACAGGCAGTCCAAAGAGGCTGCCTCATTCGCTGACACCGTTCACCTCTTCAGGTTGAATCCCTGGCTGCTGGAGTTGGACTCTGGCAATTGGTGCCCAGAACAGGGGACATTGAAGAGTAAGTAATCTGAGATTGTAATGCGGGATGGTTAGGATTGTACCTGTGTGTGGCCAGCACCCCTCTGCAGTTTAGGCAGGGTGAGGAGGGTATAGAATCAATAAGAATATTCTCTAGAAGAATGGGTTTCTCTGAATCTAAGAATAGACAAACGTTTATTGACATATTACTTCATATATTAGCCCATAGAGGCATTAAAGTAAGCACAGGAAGACTGTCTAAA